>QLNU02015360.1:98398162-98409909 GCA_006491805.2 Dysdera silvatica
AAAAATATTACCGACTAAGTAAAAATTGTCCCACTGTAACCCGGTCTCCTCTATTTTGTATTGTAATCTTTGTGCATTTTTGAGTAATTTTTGTAAACTGTTTAGTAATATTTGTGTACACCAATTGTGACAAATAAAATTTATTATTTTTATTAAATTTAGTTAAGTTCTGTACTGTGCGATTATAGGACATATAAATAACATTGAAAACTGGGGTATATTTCGACGTCAAAGAAACGTTACAAACTAAACGTCAAAATTACATTTATGAAAAAGTTAGCATATTCAATCATTGCACAACAAAGTTTGGACGCCGAATAATCCGTTTCCAGGGCGGACACATAGACGTTGCAGAAACGTTTCTCATTCCGCGTGATTCGACGTTTCGGGCGACCATTATTAGACGTATATTTCCTACGTGGGACGAGTCATGGAATGTTTATGATAGTAAAAAGAACGTAAATCATAGAAATGCGATATAAAAGCGTTATAAAATATATGACTTATCACGTGTTTTAGATAACCAAAGATAACATAAAAAAAGCTGCCAACGCAAAAGGCATATTTTAAAACCCAAAAGTGTTACGAAACAACAATGGCAATTATTTGTGTTATAAATATTAACAAAAGGATCTGCTTGAAGGTGGAAAACTGAAATCGAATAATAGTTTTTAGCACATCCGTCATATATTGGTTCGAAGTAGAACTTTTATTATTCATAACTTTTTAACTCATATAAGCAATGGGGGATTTACCAATAGGCTAAGTACGCTAATGCCTAAGGCGGCAAATTTTCGACGAAGACTTTACCGCTGAGAAGTTTGGAAAGGCGGAGCTGAATTTTCTGGTGTCCAAATTAATTATTAATTTTCAATTGTTATGTTCAGAGGTGTAACTGGGCACAGGGCCGACCTTATGGGGGTTGGGGAGTCTCCCCCCCCCACCAATCGTAAAATCCAAGTTCCAAGTTGAGAAAATCCGATTTAACTGAAAAAAAAGGATGAATAATTAATTCTTTGAGTAGCTAGTACAATTTCAATTGCCAACGGCAAAATTTTAAATTTTCTCGGGGTAAAATGTGGAATAATTTTTACCTTCACTTAATTGGTGCCATGACGCTGGCAAAATCAGAGGAGTTGTTTAAAGATGACGACCTTTGCTTTTGTTTGTTGATCCGAAAATTTTTCGATTATAACGTCACCATTTTAAACAGTTATATCCGTCTAATGTTACTAATTTCTAGAGGGGGCAGATTAATATATATTTTCATTGTAGAAGTTGGAAAATTCTGCGCCTCCCCACCAATGGAAGTATGCTCGACCCGCCCCTGACTGGGCATTGGCAATGGAAAAGCTGCCATGGACGCCACCTTCAGAGAGGCGCCTATGAAGAGAATGCGCCAAATTTACGAATACTTGCGAAAAGACGAATTTGAAATAACCGCCAAGGGCGTCAAATTGAAAATTTAACAAAAGCGCCAAAATCTTTGTTATGTCTCTAGTTACGCTTAATAAGATTATGCGGCAAAATATGTCAGCTTACAGACGGCAAAATTGTAAATCCGTCTCTACATATAAGTTAAATAGATTATGACTATAGTACGTTGATGGATTTGAACCAGCGATTCTTGGACCGAGAAGTTCCTGTGAAAAGTCTGTTACCTTCAAACCGAAAAAATCTCAAATCACTCGTTATATGCCAAAACCGAAATTTTTACAAATTTTTTTTATAAAGCAATAGCACTTTTTTACCGTTCAAATAGTGTCAAAAGTTAAACAGAGCTCACACTATCATCGAATTTCAGAAAATTGATAATTTACTTCACGTGCTTGGCAATTTTATTATTATTTTTTTTTTTTAAGTTTTAAATTTTGAGCTTATGATTTTTTATAGCGATTATGCCATCAACGATTAAACATCCCATGTCGCTATATGCATTTTTATAAGTTTCTGGTTTGGAGTAAATCACTTACTTTTATACGAAGTTAATGTATCCTGAGAAGTATGACCCCGCTGTAAGCGTTTTCTGAACTGGATTCCATTTCACTGAGGCTGGAGGAAGATAATTTTAGCGAAGCAGTTGCCAACGCTGCCAAGAGACGAATATAAACGTGCCGTAGATTTGCACAATGGCCTTCAAAACGCAAACAGCTTTATATTAGATCTCACCGAAGAAAGATTGCTACTTTTATTGGGTTCGGTATAAAAAAAACCGTGCAAAAATATGAAGTTTGGTGCATCCTAATTTCCTATCCAATTTTGTTTTAAATTGGAAATATCTGTAACTAGAGTTTGGTTTCGCTTGAAAGGCGTTATCCAACTGCGATAAGAAATTAAATACATTGATAACGAATCTGTAATAATAACTGACTATTATCAGTGATAAGAATTAAAGCAACTGAACGTCATTTAACATGCCAGAACTAAAAATTACCCTTTAGTTAATCTATCACCAACTAGAACCATGACAACGAACTCGTAGAGAGTACTTAATTTTTAATAACTTTCCACACAATTTCTTCTACCATAAAATAATATAAAAGTTTTGAAATTTTCTAAAATACTTATATTAAACTTACTCATGCGTAAAATACTTACGTTAAAACATTTATATTTAAAGTATTTATAAACTAAAAAGATATATTCAATAAATAAAAATTCAATTAGAAACAAAATAACTAAACGTTCCTCTCTAAAACTGACTAAAATTCATAGAAACTAATTTAATGTATCTCTACATGGACAACAAAAGAACCCCACTAGGTTATGTTTGCTTCGGTTTTATGGCGCAAGGACAACAAAGGCGGCAGTTTACCAGGGAAACCGAAATCTTAAGGCAGAGGAAACTTACCCTTGGATTACGGTGAGCAATTAGTTGGTTAGTACTTTTTTTCACAGTTGAGAGTTAAATCCCGAATAATCGCATGCTCGGCCAACTCGTTAGCACTGAACAGGGCTGACAGAGTTATGTATTTGAATTTTAAGGATATAGCTGGAGTGGATCTTTAGTTGGTTTAGGTTTTTAGTCGCCCTTATAATTAATTTGGAAAATATTTTCATAAAATAAAAATATAATTATAATCTGGAATATTAACCATGAATTTTAAGAAACGAGTAAATTCCATTTTTATATCAAAATTAAATGTCCATCATAATTTTGTATTTAAATACAGTAAATCTTTACTAAGTCGTCACTCAAGAGACCAAGAAATTGTAAATACTTAATTGTATTACTTTTACCATGTTTGGCGCAGTATATAACAGATGCTCTTGCGCCATAAAAATTCAAACAAACAAACTTCTTAAGAGGGGCAACGCCGTAAGCGAAATAACGACTGAGAGTACTTTAGTATATTATCATTGTAAATGACCATGTGGATTTTAAATTTTATCACGATATTCAGAAAACATGGTAACACTTAATACAATAATAATAATGAATTTTCAATTTTAAATAGCCTGAGTTTTAGAATTTTCTGAAGCTGAATTGTTTTTTGGAACATTATGAAGATTATACGCACTATTTTCTGGTTGATCTAGTGGCGACATGCACGTAAAAAAAGAAAGTGAATATAGCTTTAAAATGGCTCAGAAGCAAAGTCAAACAGTATCAAGTAGCAAGCGTTTAATCTGTAAGATAGCAATTAGGAGTAAATCTGGGAAATCCTCATTTGACAGAGATTCTGAAATAAAATGTATTAGACATGTAGGTTTTTTTAGCGAGTACGGTATCTATTCAAACTGGAATTATGAGATCACACTTTCCGCTGTAACATGGTGCGATATATCGTAATTATTCAATTATTTTATTTATTATATATTATATATTCCATCATAATAGCCCATAAATATACATTTGGACTCAGAAAATTAAACATGATGATATTTTTAAGCTAATTAAGGACTCCCTTTATATCCGAATTTCACCTTGTTAATATTTGCTAACGAAAAGTAAAAATCTTAACATCTGGAAAGAATTAAAAAAGTATATTAGAATTTAGTAGAAGAAGAAATTGAATATGAAGGTGGTGAATAAAATTTTAGGTTCACTTTAAATGTCGGTTAAAACTAATAATTTCGCCATTTAATTGACACAGTCCTTCTGAACTTATTCCAAGGTTTGGAGATCCAAAAAATATGAATGAAGGTTTGAGTTTCTGTAAAGCACACACGCACACACATGCCCGTATCCAGAGAGGTGATTTTAGGCACCATTCTCCCCCTAAACTTAATTTTCAATGTGGTTTGGCTACAGAGTTGCATGCTATGATTGTATGGATACATGCTGTAAAAATTTTTGACCTCCCCGAAATTAATCTTGCGATCTGGCACATACAAACACAGGGGCGTCCTGGGCCCCCGGGCCACTGCGCCCTTATGGCCGATAGGACCCACGCCTCCAAATGGGCAAGGATTTGCGCACTCCGATAATCCAAGTTATGTGTCCTTTGAGAGGACCCGGTCCGCCCCTGCACACACACGCATACACACACCTCGTTTGACGCCTTATAACCTTTTCTGCCTTTTTGCCATAAAAACGAAACAATCAATTTATTTTTGCAAACATTTGCAACAACATTTCTGTGTTGAAAATGAAGTTAGAACAGGATTTTAAAAAATTCATAGGCATTTAAACTATATCGATAAATGATAATTTATCAAGACGCTGATGTTATTGAACATTAAGAAAAAATTACAGTACTTTTAAAAATGATTCCTGGTGGCTGTAACCTGTATGGAGATATATCATTGAAAACAATTTAAATAAAATTTATCCAAAAGTTTTTATTGCATTGCATATATTTTAACTATACTCACGCTTGTAGTATCTGTAAAGCGAAATTTTTCCAGATTGAAATTAAGAAAAATTTACCTGCGATCTTTCTCTTTCACGCACTCTTTCCCCGTCTCTCTCTCTCTCTCTGCAATAAGATATCTCTCTCTGCGATAAGATAATATGTATTAAGAAACATTGCTTTGGCAATTATAGCTGCCGGAAATGGTGTTGCTGCCAAACTCGATTTTTCATATTAATCTATGATTTTAGTGCTAGAAAATATAAGAAGGCTCAATTACAACTACAAAAGATTACCATAGATAGGAAAACTATATCGAGTATTATTGGTTTCATGTATTGTGCTTTTTGTTATTTATTTCTATTTACATATAGTAATTTGGAAAAATTGTAGTGGAAACGAAATTGTGTCAAAGATAACATAAATGTATTGATTGGTTGTTTTTTTTTATTGCAAAAACAATATTGTGCATACAAAATCCTGGTTACCTGCATGGGAACGTATCAAGATTCTGTGTTTCGTTAAGCCATTTACTCTGTCCCAGATGGCCCATTTCCCTTTTTAGCGTAAAAATATAACAAAACAATAAATATGTGGAAAGAATATTAATCATATGCAATAATTTTCAGCACCCACGTATAAATAGCTCAAACTAGAGCTTTTTTGTTTTAAGCGAAAGAGATTTTGTGTTAGGTACGAGACGTCGTCCTATCCTGGATTCGAACCAGGGTCCCTCCGTTGAGCCAGAAATGTCTTGACCGCTAGACGAATGAGGACAAGAACAACGCTCTCTTTCTCCGTATATAAGGATGTAAGATATTATTATTCATAATTAAAGATTACCTGAAGGATAGCTGAAATCATGAAGGATATTATGGTTTCAGCTATTGTTATTTACATGTGGGTATAAATAAATTTATTATTAAATTGCTGATTCCCAAGTAAGTCTGCAAAATCAAGTTACAGCTTTTAAATGTAAGGTCCTCATAAATTTCTTCAGGCCGTATTTAATAAATAAATATAAATACATATTCATTCTGAAAATACACGAAGATGATAAACAAAATACATATAATTGATGCAGAGTTTACATTTTTTTTATCAAGGGAAAAAGAACAAAACATTTTGGCAAAATACATATCATATTTCCAATCGTTATATATATTGTAAAATATTACCCTTCTCAGGGATTACACAATTGCCAAATAATGGTCAACACACAAAGCCACTGGGGCGAGTTTTGGTGATTTTACTTGGCGAATTTATTATACGTAATAATTTCGACAACCATATTTGAGCTTAAAGTAGAGCTTTTAGATATGGGAGGAAAAGAGGCATCGGCCCCGACCCAAAGAGGAACTAGTGTCCCTCCGTTGATTATAATAAATTTCTCACGAAAAACTCACAAAAAACTCGCCTCGATGGCTTTGTGTGTTGACCATTATTTGGCAATTGTGTTATCTCTGTGAAGGGTAATAATATCTTGCAACTTATATACGGAGAAAAGAAGCGTCGCTCCTGTCCTCGATGGCCTAGCAGTTAAGGCATTCCGGGCTCAACTGAGAGAGCGGGACTCTAGTTCGACTCTAGGTCGGGGACGATATCTCTTTTTCTCCTATACCTAAAAGCTCTAATTTGTGCTCAAACGTGAGTGTCGGAAATTACTATGTATTATCTCTATTCACTACTGATTGAAAATCTCTCTAAGTGGCCTTTACACACAAATCGATTTTGATTAATTCACTTCCATATTACCTCGCCCTCATCTCATTTATCCAAATAGTCTGAGGATGCTTCCTAGGTTTTAAATAGTCTTTTGGAATCTATTTGAGAATTTTAGTTGTCGGTCGTTGGCCAGTTCTTAGAATATACCTAACCCATTGCCACTCCCACTTTTTTATTTTAATAATATATTTCTTTAAATGGTGTTTATTCTCTCACTAAAATATTTCGTATTAAAATTTTTCTACTTATTATAAGCATGTACCTTTTCGTATTCTTTTGGATGGTTTGCAATTTTCACATCGCTCTTTTTAATTGAATTCCATGTCTCCGATCCATAAGAAATGACTGGTTATACACATGGTATGAAAGAGTGTCTGTGTTTTTACAGCGCAAGAGAGTAGAGTAAAGTAATAGTCATATTTTTCGAGGAATCCGAACTTTTCAAGGCCTAGAGAACCAACATCCAGACTACAGTATATAGTTAATTTGGAAGGTTTATTTTTTCTTTTGGTAGTACCGTTGGCAGTCAAACCAAGATTAACGGCTCACTAGGCGAACACGTCACCACAGGACAATCGCAGGGTCTAGGTGAATGCCAGCGTATGTATGTACATCATCTCAGAGCTTTGGATCTTTTAGACATGCATATTAAAATAATACGTAGTATGCCATCGAGTTATCTAATAATCGTCGATTTTCTAATGCCCAATTAACGTTTGGATTTTTTTATGTTCGTTTATTTGCAAGATTATATTATCTTTCGTATAAAACATTTCTCATTTCATTAAATTTTGTTTGACTTAGATAATTCGAAATATAATTTATTTTGTTTTATCATTACTGTGTTAGGTGTGTATTTACTATTTCAGTAAGAGAAGTCCATCTCTAATTTCATTCTATCTGACTCCATTATATCTGCGAACGTACATGAATCTGATGTATTTGACTATTGCACAAGTAACGAACTTGAATTTATTCAAACGTAACACGTTTAAAATAACACACTAGCAAACATCACAGAAGTTAATACTGGATTATACCATGGCAAAAAAGGAGTAGTTTAACAACTGAATGAACATGCTAGCTGAAACGTGTTACAAAAAATAGCTGGTAATTTCGGCTCGTTAACAGTTTTAAACAACTCGCTCAGTATGAGCAGCGCAGGCACGACCTACCAAGCATTGCTGACGCCTCAAATGAGAAAATCCATAAGTACACAAAAATCAGTTTCACACATGTCACAATTGTATCAAAATGTGTTTCCTTAATTAGCAGAATGTGTAATTACTTGTTCTATAATTCTACTTGCACAATGGGCTCGGATGTTTATGATTTTCCTATGCATGAAGACACTGTTTCTTGATAAGTCCCGTTATTTAATTTTAACATCAGTCTCACAGATGAGCACTTCTGAATCTGATTAAAAGGACATGTTATTTCTTAAGAATGCGTAAAAATAAGACATAGCTGCAAAAGGTATCTTCAATTTAATGCAATTTACAGCTTGTCAAAGCGATAAAACTTGAAAAAAAAAGGTAACAATGGCTTTTGCGTGTACGGGGCTCCAATCCGGGAATTTTCGGCGAAGAGGCAAGTTACGCCAATTGGTCCCTACACAGGGTCGCAAGTACGATTCTAGGCATGGGAAAAGCATTTTTTCTTTTTCTTTAATTGTGCGCTTAAAAAGGAAGTTTGATTCTATGAGATGAAGCGACAAACTGAATGAAAGGAAAAAAACGTTTATGAGCTGGTATAGGAAAACAAACCTTTTACATGAATTAATATTAAGGGTAACAAAAATAGAAAGAAAGGAGTTCCTGAATATACAATACTACGTGATATTTAAAAATTGATCTAAACATGTCACACCCAACTTAAAAATGTGCAAAAATATGACTTAGGTGCAGAAAAATGCGTTCTATTTTATGCAATTTACAGCTTGAAAAACGAATTAAACTTGAAAAAATTATGAAAATGGCTTTTGCTTAAAGAGGATTCGAACAGAGAACCTCTTGGCTGAAAGTCATGTGACGTCACTGGCATGGGTGTAAGCAGATTTGGTGGTTGCAACACCCCATTGCGATGAAATTTTGTATATTATATCGGATTGCAGCTCTGTAACCCATTATAAGCCTATAACCACAATCCTTATGAATTTTCTACGTAGGCCTATGCATTAGGTGTAGAATAATGTATTCTATTTTATGCAATTTAAAGCTTGTGAAAAAGAGGAAACTTGAAAAAATGGTGGGAATTGTTTGTACGCGAACGCGAATCGAACCACGGAACTCTTGGCTGAGAGGCGTGTGGTTCCGTCCCTACGTCAATGATGCTACACAGGTCTATTATCTTCTTTCATGGGGGGAAAAGAAAAAATTTGACTGACAACACTTTTTGAAGGGAGCAACAGATACATGCCCAAAAGTGGGGAAATTCATTCTGCTAGGTCACATTATTTTGGGTCTTCATATCTCTGGTTCTTGTTCCACTAGAATGCTGAAATTTTGTATATTGACCTATTGGAGTATGGGGCACATTTCACTTATTGGAAATTTTTGTGTACGGGGACTGTATAAAAACTTAAATTTTGTATTTCTTTGAAAAATAATCCACTGCAATTTTAATCGATTTCATAAAATTCTGCACCTTTTTTTTACGCCGCTTTCCAATTTAATACATATGTCTAGAATCGATATTTAAGGAATTAGAGCTGCGGTCAATGTTTTGGGACACCCTGTATATCGATACCAATTTTTCGCTTCTTTAAAACCCTCCTCCTCCCCTTAAAATATCTTTCCTATAAATATAACTTGATTGTTTGATAACAAAAAGGATAAAAAAATATTTTATCGGAAGCACAGGTAGAAACTGATCAAATTCGTAATAGCTTTGTTGTAAAATAATCAGGCATGTTTGACACTCATGCATGTAAACCTAACATGATCCGTAAATTGCAATAAAAATAAAAAACTTCTCACTGCTGAAGCATCAGCAAAAACGGAAACAGCGGAAGCATGATCGCGGCTTTTTAAAATTTGTAATGTTTCTAGTCAATCAAGTTAACGCTCACCAATAGTAATATAATTCTTTACAAGGTTTGAAAATCAGTTAATCAGTTAGTCCGTGCGCATGCGTATAGCGGATAGTTGCCTTTCAGGCTGTAGACGATAGTCACTTTTTCAGTTGACACCCAATTTTTTCCCCAAAACGTTCATATTTGTTCTCAGTGCCGGATTATGGCTTGTGTTCATATATATATATATATTTATTAGTGAGCCTTATTAGTGGGCCTTTGATTAGTTAGCCCTTATGGTGAGGAAAGTGAAGATGGCCCTTAAGAGAAATAGGATTCATACAAGACACGAAGAGCCCAATAAACACATCAGCGAATATCTGGATACCCTCAAACAAAAACTGGGTGTATACGCCAGAAGACTCCGAAGATACAAAGACTATACCAACAAAAAACAACAGAACATGCAATTCCAAGCAAACCAGAAGGCCTTCTACAGGAAGCTTCGAGAGACCCCAGCGAACAAAGACAAGTACGAAGCCCCAAAGCCAGCAGAAATAGAGACCTTCTGGAAGACACTATGGTCCAATGAAGTACAGCACAAAAGCGCCCCCTGGATTCAGCAAGAAATGGAGGCTACGAGAGGAATAGAGGAGATGGAGTACACGGGCATCACGATAGAGGAACTCCAGCAGGTAATCCAACGTACGCACAACTGGAAAGCCCCGGGTATTGACGGCATACACAACTTCTGGTACAAGAAATTTACCAGCGCCCATGGCCCATTAGCCAAGGAACTTACGGCGATAATTGAAGACCCCAGCAAAATGCCTGAATTCCTCTGCAAGGGAATAACTTACCTCCTACCGAAGGACCAGGATACCAGTAACCCAGCGAAATACCGACCCATTACGTGCCTTAACACCCTGTACAAGATACTCACGGGGTGCATCTCTGAAAAAATAAGCCGGCACAGCGAAAGCAACAACTTAATGACGGAAGAACAAAAGGGATGCCAGAAAGGGACTCTGGGATGTAAAGAGCAGCTTACCATCGACTCAGTTATCCTGGAACAAGCAAGAAAACAAAAGCGAAAACTCAACACCGCATACATAGACTACAAGAAGGCTTTCGACTCTGTTCCACACTCGTGGCTCCTTGAAATACTCAGCATATACAAAGTGCATCCCTCAATCATCCGATTCCTACAGAGCAGCATGAAACAATGGAGAACCCGGTTACAGCTAAACACGCCAGACAGTAAAATAGAAACGGCCGAGATCCCCATCCGCCGCGGAATCTTTCAAGGAGACGCACTAAGCCCCCAGTGGTTCTGCTTGGCGTTAAACCCCTTGTCAAGGATGCTGAACACAAGTAAATACGGATACATGCTGAAGAAAGACAAGAGAAACCTACATAAAGTCTCCCACCTCATGTACGTAGATGACATCAAGCTATACGCGCCAACCATCACCCAACTCCGTCAACTCATCAGTATCAACTACACCCTGCAACGGCAATTGAACGGCAAACACTACCCCGGGAAGAAGGAGGACGCGGACAAGCGGACCTCAAAGACTTACATGACAAGCAGATCCAGAGCATGAGGCAATACTTCCAGTTGAAGAGTCCCCGATCGCCACTCATCCAAGCCATAATACAAGCAGATGCAAATTACACGCCACTAAACCTGTGTAGTACCGAAGAGCGTGTCCTCGAAACAGCCAACGAACAGAAACTGAGAACTTGGGCCGGAAAACCATTACATGGCAGGCACTACAATGACCTGCAACAACCACACGTTGACAAAAAGGCATCAAATTCTTGGCTGGCCAAAGGCACTCTCCAGCCAGAGACAGAAGGATTCATGCTAGCCATCCAAGACCAAGTGATCGCAACAAGGAACAATCAGAAATTCATCCAGAGAAAAGACATAGAAAGCGACAAATGCAGACACTGTCATGCGGCATCGGAGACAATCCAACACGTGATGGCAGGATGCAAGATCCTTGCGCAGTCAGACTACAAACATAGACACGATCAAGTAGCGAAAATAGTCCACCAGAAATTGGCAGCGAATGCTGGCTTTCTGACAGAAAAATGCCCGTACTACAAATATGAGCCAGAGACCGTGCATGAGAACGAAACACACAAGCTTTACTGGGATAGAGCAATCATAACAGACAAGACAGTCCCACATAACCGTCCTGACA
>QLNU02015360.1:98411855-98435472 GCA_006491805.2 Dysdera silvatica
TCCACACAAGTCTATCCTGAGCAATTCGCTTCCACGTCACCCCAACCTGTTTTCTTATTTCATCCACCCATCTAGTTTGAGGACGTTTTCTAGGTCTTCGGTGGTCTCTTGGAATCCAGTTCAGAATTTCTGTTGTCCATCGTTGATCAGTTCTTCTTGCAATATGCCCAGCCCATCGCCATTTCAGCCCTTTTACTTTAACAATGATGTCCTCTACTCTAGTTTGCTCTCTCACCCAAGTGTTTCTTTTTCGATCTCTCCTAGTTATTCCAAGCATGCACCTCTCCATGCTCCTTTGCGTTGTCTGTAACTTCCGTCTTATCTTTGCATTTGTTAAATTTCAAATGATTAGACAAGTTTTTTTAAAAAAATCTTTACTAATTTCAAAATGTTTAGTTATCTGACACCAAACAGCCTCATCTATTTTACCACAACTAAACCTATAGCCATGGGGATAACATGCTAATGGTGTGGCCTCACTCCCAATATGACAATACAGGAAAATACTTACTCTCGTGAAATTTGTAATAACCATAGATTCGGTACGTAAACTTTACGAAATAAAATAGCGCCAGCAACATTAGATATGCCATAGCTAGTATAAAATAATCTATAAGCGTGTATGCAAGAATTATATATGAAACGTCGCTGAGCGAATTGGGTAACTGCCTACCACTTCATGGCCGTGTATGTTGCCCCATGTTTATGCTTACCTCCTGTAAAATCTCCAGTGCCAGGTCGTACAAAAAATTTAGTTCAAGTAATATTAAAATTGTGTTTGGGTATTGATAATGACATCATTAATGATAACACTATTCAAAAACAATTTATTACTATTGTATAATTTGTTCTGAGTACATATTGTAAAATATTTTTTAATTGTTTTCAAACCTACATATATATATAATCGGTTCATTAATTCGAAATGTTGTAGTACAGCTATGGAAATGTACCTTAAATTAAAATTTTAACACAACTTACTGCAGAAAACTTATGAAGTTTATAACTAAATATTCCATTTATCTCTACACAAAAAACATCCTCTTGGAAAATATTGTGCATACTTGTTTTCACCCAAGATATTGTGAAACCAACATATGAATCTATCTTACCCTCCTGCCATCCCCAGCTAAGGTATCTGACTATGCTTTTGTTTCCAAAAGTGAAAAAATATATACACTGGAATACTATTTAAAATGAGGACAAAAATAATAAAATTTTCTAAATTTCCCTGCGTCTTCGTAAAGTTCAAATTTAATACCCATGAAAAATGCGTATTCAAACAGCTTTAAAATAAGACTATAGCAAACTTTCCATGTTTCTTAGACGCCGATACATAACTACTTCCTTTCTTGGACACACTGCATAAACTAGATCTACCTTTTTTTGCAGCACAAACAAACCACTGCCCCTTTGCTCCTCCTACTCAATATGCATCAC
Organism: Dysdera silvatica; assembly: GCA_006491805.2. NCBI lineage: Eukaryota > Metazoa > Arthropoda > Arachnida > Araneae > Dysderidae > Dysdera > Dysdera silvatica. Next base: position 98,413,296 of record QLNU02015360.1, read on the forward strand.
CCTGAGTATGCATACCGAAGCTTTGAGCAGACACAAAAAGCTGAAAGTTTCACAATGCAATAACCCCTTTCTTCACACATTGAAAACATTAATAAAACTTCCCACTTGCTTTAAGGCCTCAAGAATTGATATGAGATGGAGAAATAAAATGCATCCAATGAATAATAAAATATTTAGTATTTTCCATTGTATTTGTACTATGGTACAAATGCAATGGATAAATAAAATTTTATTTTTCAAAATAAATTACAGGGTGTTTCCTGTAGTAACTTATGGACAAGCAACCACTGAGCTTATACATATAAACCCCAGGGGAGTGCCAGAAAGTGTAATTTTTTTTAAAAAAAAAGGAAAAAAATGTTAAAAGAGAAATGTTAGAAGTAAATTGGCAATTTGTTCAAATTATAAAAGTCAGAGAAATGGTACCCTGGTGCATAATGTTACATTCCACTATGATAAATTGTCAAGGTACATGTACAAATATGTAGTTCCTAGCTCAATATTGTTAACTTGTATCTTTATGTTCTCCATGAGGTTACTGAACATAGTTTTAGTATTTCAGAGTCTTATTTAGTTTACCTTCTAACAGTTCTTGTAATGTCTTTAAAAGTTCTGTAGAATTCCTCACAAAAATAAATCTGTGTAATGCCATGCAGATATTTTGAATATATTCTGTTTATTTCTTCTGCAATACTGACATAAAAAAAATTTATGGTACAATCGGTGGCAAGCTGCTAAAATTTGTGACTGGATCCTCCCACCCATCCCCTGAGTTTAAGCACCCTCTTAACACATAGTAAAAAAAATGTGTTATGCAGATCGTACTTAAAAAAATATTTCAACCTGTTCACGCAAACCAAATCCAGCTCACCACCAGGTACAATATCCCCTACATCACACTTTTCTTCTAATCCCCATGTCTCATATCCTTATGCAGCTGACACTTAACATTGGGTATTTATATACAAGTTTAACTATTATTAGCATAAACATCTTTGAAGTTTGCCAGTTTCAGTTCTTAGATCTTTTACATGCGTGTAAATATAACAGCATGAAAATAGATTCTTAATTTATGTGTGTAAATTTTTTTATGGAAAAAAAGAACAAAAAAATTTTTTTTTTAATTTTCTTCATGTCAGTCTGTTTAAGAATGTTCTTCTTAAAAAGACTGAAAGCAAGAACAGGATTAATTAACATTTTCATGCTTGCATATTGTGGTAATTTTGTTTTATAGTAGGTAGTTTAAATATAATTTAACTAATTAGAAAAAATATAGCATGAAACTACAAAAAGGTAATTCTTTTCTCAAATGAGTAAATTAAAAACAAGACTTTGGCAACAATAACCCATTTATCTATTCCACGGTCACACGAACTATTGAGCTAGAAAGGTTGAGAATTATTAAATTTAGAGCTGAGAAGCTGTTAGTAGAATTAGAGATAGTTCAGTGAGAAACTTATCCAATTACAGGTAATCAAACGAAAATACGTTTAAAAAATACTCCACTTTAAAGATTTTTATGGATGAAAATTACTTATGTAACAAACTAATCCAAAATCAATAGTCCAGTTTCCTTAAATATAAAGTTATTGAAGTACTAATTGTGAAAACATTTTTATTATTTCTTCATGGAACCTTTCAAATTATAGTAGGTAAAAACTTTTATGACAGATATACAAGGCAAAAAAATGCAATATAAGGAAAGATTTATAGAAATATTTTAATATTGATAGACAACAGCAGCAAATTCAAAACAAAAATTGCATTTTTTATTCATTAACAAAAAGTAATTTCAGACCATATTTGAAGTGTAAATCAAAAACTATGGCACATGTTAAAAGTAATGATACAGTACGACATTTATATAATAATTTGTTCCACCTTTGCAGTAATAATGTTCATAAACTGTGCGTTAAATTTACAAGATAAATTAGCACATTCATAACTAAATGCATCTTGACTTAAATATAGATTTAACTTGAAAAATAATTAATTTGAAAATACCCTTCGCAATGCAATGATATTTCTAGAACAATGAAGATAAATTTGTATCATTAGGTACGATGGTTGATTAAATATTATGCAATGTAATTCTAACACAAGTTCTTGAAACAAATTAAAAAATCAAATACAAAATGAACTATATATTACTTTCAGCATTAATTCTCTAGCCTAATCAAGCACTACATAAATCCTGTGTGTTCATATTGACTTCACTATTGCAAATGCAATGAAAATCACGAACAAAAGAACCAATATCCTTTATATCAGTGTTTCTCAAAATGTGGTCCATGGACCACTGGTAGTCCGTGGTGGCTTATCAAGTGATCCGCAGGATCATCACCAAATTTCAGAAAAAAATTAAATAGAAGTTGCCAAAATTAAAACTTGGGTATCTTGATTTGAGCTCCCCGAGATTAAAAAAAAAAAGCAAGAGATGTCGTTATAACAAATCCCAAATTGTATCTCAAAGGGTGGTCATTTAAATTCACCACAAAGTAAAGAGAAAAAAAAATGACATATTTATGAGAGCGAATGCATTTGACTCTGTGATCGTGTGACAGCTAAAACTAGAAGCAGAAAAGGATCGCAAACTTCTCCTATAGAAAATAAGAGTTAGTGCAACAGTTTGAAGTGTTTTGCACTATAACCGCAGGAACTGGCATTGTTTCAGGTGGGTTTGGCAACCAATCTATATATTAAGAATATGATTGGAGATTTTAGCAGTTTAGACACTGTTTTTTAAAGTAAAAAATAAATAAAAAATAGTTTTAAATGTACCACAAGAGAGTTAAAATTAACTGCAAATTATATGTCAATGGATGAATAAATCTCTCCTGCTAGAACTTTTATATATGTATATAAGCCTGCCAATAAATCAAGGTTTATTTTGGTTATGTCTTTACCTGGGAGAGCCGGGAGTGGGTGGTATGATGTTATTAACCTTAATATTATTAACCGTAGTTGACAACTTTATTTTCAGGCAATATATATTTTTTAATGGGGAGAGAAATCCCCCCTCCGTGGTCCACGATAAATAAAGGAATGATTAAAGTGATCCGTGAACAACCGAAGTTTGAGAAACACTGCTTTATAGGCATAGAGTCCAAAAGTATATCTAAATATTCTTAATTGAATTCATTGCTCATGACTTTATAAAATTGGTTAACTTACACAGGGTTAGAAGTTATATATATATATATATATATATATAATTCTTATTCAGGAGGTACATGTGCTACTTTTTGAAGACTTGCATGTTTTTTGAAGCCAATTTAATAAAATTGAAGTTTTATTTTTCTAGTCTTATTCAAATGTACTTCATGCATAAAGGGTTAATGAAAACAGTTCATATGGAGCTTAATCACTTCACTATCAGTGTAAATGGCCAAACAAAATCATACCATACGTGTTGTACCTAGTAGTGAAGTGGTTAAATATGCACTATCCTACACTGAAATTACCCAACTTTACATTTAAACAGCCTTTGTATGTGGGGAAAATTTCAGTGGAGGATAATATTATATATGAATACATAGTTGTCAGTTTCAAAGTATTGCATAAATTGACACAATTTAAGAGCAAAAGACATGTAGCACATAAGTAAACATTGTGATTCACCACTTTTTTAAAAAGTATATAATTTTTTTTTTCATTTCAAAACAAATTTTGACAAGAAAACACAGTAAGAAATGAGATTATCAGTCAAAATAAAATAATAGTCTATATTATAAATAATTACATCATTATGAATTTATTTAAATTTAAAGATTGTTTAAATTTGAAGAAAAAGAAACTAAAAACATACCCAAGTTGTAAACTTATAACTGCAGATTAAACAAAACTCTATTTGCAAATAGATTTGTTTGTTTGTTTTTTGGTTTTACGGCTCAAAGACTACAGTGGTCATGCTGCGCCGGGACCTACAGTTTTCCGAGGAATCCGAACCTCTTAAGGCCTGGGGAACCAAACCCCGGACTACAGTGAGCAGTGCGATCTTTTATGAGATCTCTGAGTAAGCGTTCTTTTTGCACTGCTGGGAGTCGAACCCGGATTAGCCGCGCAATAGGAGAACGCGTTACCACACTGCGCCACCGCAGGGCATTTGCAAATAGAACATTTCAGAAAAAAAAGGCCAATATTTTAAAATATTCACAATTCTTAGAAATTATTGGTACTTACATGTGAAAAAATACTATCAATGAAGTAGTTATGAAAATATGAACTACATTTGCAAAACATCAGTGAAATTAATTCAATACTGCCATTTCTTACAAGGTTTACCATACGATTATACATTGCATATTTGAGTATTATTATTTGCTAGTATCTCGATTTCTCTACACATTTTCTATTTTCATTCAATTTGAATTAGCTATGTTGTATACTTAAAAAAATATATTTTTGTACATGTGTCATAATGAATGAAAAATCACATTACAGAAACAAATTAAAGAAGAAATGTATCCAATCAATGCATTTTATTGTCATTGCTCTTAATTAAAAAGTTAACTCCAAAAAACATACAGCTTATTAAGACTAATACTGCCAACCCTAATGTATCTGAACTCAATTTTTGTGGATCTATAATTAAGCTATATTCTAATAAGCATTCCTCACAACAATTTCATTACTTCAACAGCTGGGATATCGTTTTATCCTACCTAATTTCTACAGATAAAAAATGAACTAAAAATATTGTTTGAAAAAAAAAAAAGAACCTATTTAGATGAGAAATTCAGTCAGTCACAGTTATACTATAGCTAAGATGAATTGTTAATAATTGTTTCGATGGAAAACCTGGTCTGTCATTTTTCTCATGAAAATCAATACAAATTTTTCCCTGTTGTTATTGATCAGAAAAAAGTAGAATAGAACTTTAAAAAAATGGCAACAATTAAATATAAAATACAAAACAAAATATATAAATAAAATACAAAATATATACATAAATACAAAATATATACATAAATATAAAATATATACATAAATACAAAATATATACATAAATACAAAATATACAAATAAAATGCAATAGAAAAATTAAAGATTGCAAAAAAAAAAAAAAAAGAAAGAAAGTTATTAAGGTTTACAAATGACAAAAAGGTTTTTAATAGCATAATGGAAAATAAATGTTTTAATTTGGGATAGTTAATGAACTTTCCACCATAAAAAATATAAAAAAGGTTTTAGGAAATTAAGATCAAAAGGTATGGGCAGCATTTAGCAATGAAGCGAGTCAGAAAAAAGGAATTAATGGTCAAATTTTTAGAAATTTTTGGCTTACTGCTGATTTGTTGAGTTCTAGTTTGTGAATATAGGTCTGGTGTTGAGTCTGAAGTAGAGTATATGACAAGTTTGTCCAATATAGAAGCATCCATACTCACATTCAGTTTTATATACTCTGCAATTGTCAGTGTCAGAAACTTTTTTTTTTTTAATTTAGAGAATTGTTTATTTTTCTATACATTCTACTGTTTTCTGATTGATGACAACAAAGAAAAACAGCATTGGTTTTCATTCCGATGGTGGCAAATCATTTTTTCACTGAAACAATTCATTTTAGTTATATAACTGTGACCGAATTTGTCCAAATAAATCTTGCAGTGTATTTTACTTTCACTTATATCATTACTTCATGGTTAAACCTGTTAAATATATATGAATATGAAATAAATACTCTGCAAATGATTTAAGTGTTGAATCCTACAATTACCCAGAATATAATTTGAATATATGAATGTGTGTGTTGAAAAGGTTCTGACTAATAAGGCAATTTTATACATGCTGCATTGTAAAGCCAATCAGTCTTTTATGTTAAGCAATTAGTACAGTAAGTAATCAAATAAAGACTAGTACCATGAAGATATGTATTCAATTATAAAGTGATTTTATTTTTTAAGGAAATTACCATAAGTATGAAAAATTATTTTTGGCATATATATAAAGATTATTAGTACACTTTTTCTATTAGTACACACTTTGCTTTTTACTTCTTTGCTAATTGGTCATTGACGTTTACAACACAGATATTCGGTTTAGTTTTATGAACAGAGGATGCGCTGCACATCGTTGTAATCAGCTTGCAGGCAATTTTTATGACCGGTCATAACTAGTGGTATACAATTTCGTGAATACCCTTTGGAGGCTGTATCCGTACCAACTCCATGTTCTTACCTAAATCCCCCTCTCTCTGGAATACTGTAAGATTTTGATGTTTGAAAATTCCCGATCATTCGTAAATGCTTCCGCATTTAAAATACATGGTTTGGTTACTAGCATTTACTGCATGTATGTTATTTAAGCCTTCTGGCTCTTAGCTTTTCAAAGCTTCGAACAAATATCATTCTTCTCAGAATATTTACAATATAAAATATTTATTCATGAACAATATTTGGAAAACTAAAATGACATTCCAGGAGAATTTCTCGAGGCCAAGTACAATTGATGTTAAGGCTTAGCAGTTGAGAAATGCTACCGTAACTCATTTACGAACCAATTATTAAATGCAATGCCTTTGAATACATGTTGCCATAGTTTTTCATTCAACAAATAAATTTTCATTTATGATTAAACTTTGCAGCAAATGTATGTAAATATATTTATATTCCACTCCACATTAATAGAATTACAATTTGAACAGATAACAAATTAACCCTAAAAAATATATTATAACTATTTGTATTATCAATGAGCTATGCCCAACAGAAGGGACTTTTGATTCATCACATATGAAATCAATTTTAACATTAAATCTCAAAAAATAAAAAATAAATGAATTTAATAAACAAAATAAAAATTACGTAAATAAAAATTAAAAGAAAAAAATTTTCTATGTTTTAAAGGAAATCGTATGTGTTAATGGCTTAAAAAAAATCTAAACTCAACAAGAATTTAAGAAATCATTCCACACAAATACTGTTTAAACAGTAACATGTTATTCTACACCAATCTCAGGAGTTTTCATACATGAAAAAATAGTTGCAGTAGTGTTTACTTTCAAATGGCAATAAATATAATATTCAGAAGACTAAATCAAATTTACACTGATGTCTTCTGATACAACAAAATATTAAAATAGGTGTTTGAAGTTTTTTTTTTAAATAACTAACTATGCATTCGCATTTACAAAATTTTGAATAGATCAATAAATTCATACCTGCAAATCATAAAAACATGCAAGTGAAAACAAAATGAGAATTTTTTTCTTGTGATTAAATTTCTTTTGTTTCCCACAATAATAAATACTCTCCATTGTATCTATTTGTTTTTTAGTTTTAAAGTGCAAGAACAGCAAGGGTCATGCTACAGCGGGACCTACAGTTTTTCGAGGAATCTGAACCTCTTCTGGCCTTGGCAGTCAACCCTCAAACTACAGTGAGCAGTTAAGTCGGTAAGCGTGGGTTTCTATGCAGCGTTGGGAGTCTAACTCGGGATAATGGCACATTGAGCAAATGCATTACCACTGTACAACCCCACTGTATGTGTAAAAAAATACAATGTTCATCATGCATCACAAGCTATGTACTTTAGTTACTTATATAAGCTCATAAAAACGCATCAGATAATTATCAACATATTTAAATTTATATAATTTTTACACATGTATTGACAGACATGCATAGGAAGTAGCCAAAAATGGAAACCAATGTAATTCCAATGCAAGGTCTAATTTTACTAGTATACCCTGAAACATTAATTACAAGATAGTAAAACATGCAAAGTAAATCAAGAACAACTAAACTGAAGAAAATAAATGAAAAATATATAATAAAGTGCTTCAAATATGCAGTAACTATTGTATGTAGCATAATTCAAAACTGAAATTCACATAATTTGCATTTAATTCAAACAAATTTATAAAATTAGCGTGCCACAAATTTCTTCCTTGGCTTCTTATTTTATACAAAGATTTGCCTTAAATTTTACAACATTTGAATTATAAATATATCATTTAAGCTTCGTAACATTTCTAATAGAAAAAAATTAAAATATTACAGTAATATGCAATTAAGCAAACATGTACTGCTGTATAGAAATTATATATACCAGGGGTGGGCAAATATGTCTTTTCGTTAAGTGCGGCTCCCATTGAAAATTTAAATCCCTTTTTTTATTATTTCATAACTTTTTTCACAAACCTTGTTAAATTGACTGAGATATGAAGATCATTTTTGCGTAGGATCTTAAGTACAAAATATTTAATAATTTTACACGAGTAAAAGCAAACATAATTAATATTGAAGAAAAGTTAAATGAATACAAAGAAAAATTGAAAGACTTGCAAGTAGATTTCAAACACAGGTTTGAAGATTTGGAAAGTTTCAAACCTATATTTGCATATTTTGTGATCCCATTTATTTGTGATATTGAAGATGGATTTTAAATTTCTGAAATAATGCTTGTTAAAAAAGCGGCTGAGGAATGGGAGTTATTAGATATAAAAGAGGATCAGGCATTGCAAATGCAGCACAAATCTACTTCTATAATTGAATTCTGGGAACTAGTGCCAGAATTAAAATAATCCATATTTAAGAAAGCTGCCTGCAGTCTAATTTCGATTTTTCGTACAACATATTGCTGTGAATCTTTGTACTCCACAATGCAGTTCGTGAATTCGAAATATCTTTCACATTCACCTTGTACAATTGCTGCGGACGGCTTTGACAAATTTTTCACCAAATTTCAAAGGTTTGACCAAAGGCCTTCGTTAAATGTTATACTTTTTAGTAATACATTGTTATTGTACTTCATTTTTATTATTAAAATTTTGAAATAATTATTTTATATTTCCTTTCTCTTAATTATATTTTCTTATATATATACTTTACATAGAACTTAAGACTTTGGTACAATATGTAACCATATTAATTAAATTTGTGTATTTAATACTATGTAACTATGGCATGGCTCTTTATAATACATTAAAAACCGGAATGCAGCTCTCATTCACCTCATGTGTGCTCACCCATGATATATACACTTGCAGTTTCTGCATAGATTCCCTGTAATTTATAAAGTGAGCAAGTTTTTTTTTTTGGTCATTCTTTTTCGTTTGTGAGTTTTATGGCACAAGAACAGCAAAGGTCATGTGGCACCAGGAATTGCAGTTTTCTGAACCGACTTCTTATGGCCTAGAGAACTAACCCTTAAACTACAGTGAGCAGTCAGTAAACGTTCATTTGTTTTGGCACCCACATTTGGAGTTGAACTTGGGACAATGATGCGGTAAGTGAATGCATTACCACTGCAGGGCCTGAACTTAGAAAGAGCATGGAAACATAATGACTTGTTGTAAAGTTACGATAGTCTTTACTTATTGTAATAGCTATGAAAATGAGTAATAAAAAATAGCAATCTATACACTTATTTGCTTTCATTTCAATTCAACGGTTGGTTAGTTGCATTTTTATGGTGCAAGGACAACACATGACAATTCATATACATTAAATTACTAATTATCTTTACAAAAAAACACAGCTTGGGAGCTCTTATCAACCAACAACAAAACTTTAATAAATCATTCATAAAATCATAGAAACTGTTCAAATGGTTTTCTATTTTTATACACAAAAATGTCACTATAAACTTACATACAATAAAACATCAAGAGACAACAAAATGTACAACAATAGACAACATGCATAAAAAAGATGTTAATATTGCATTTTGAATATTTGAATGTAATTGAAGTTGCATGCCTCATATAAATAAGCAAACTTTATATGAAGTATATTTTTGTTACTCGACTTTCTGTTCTAGAAAATATGGCCAACTTAATTATGTCTATAGTGTAATGCATGAAAGTGACCAGAAGACCCAAAATGAAAATATACATCACTTCAGTTATATTAATACACTCTATGCAAGGGCATAACCTCAAAAATTTTTTTGATCAAACTTGATCTAGATTTAAATTTTTCATAAATAAATCCTCAATGAATCCACAAGAATAAAAATAAGCATTCTTAGGCCGAATTTAATAGTTTTCTTTCACAATAAATATAAAAAAATAGCTTAAAGATGATTTTGCAGAGGATAATTCATTGAATAAACATAAACTAAATTTTCTACAAGTTTTAGGTTTTAATAACAAGCCATGCTAGATTTGTGGATATACACAATATAAAAATCATAAGATATTTCACTTAGCATAGAAAAAATACTTATATTGTGTAACTTCAAAACCAAATAGTGCTAACTTTTAGATACAAATGAATATAACAAAATTACAAATGTTAGTGCATTTTACTAAATCATACAAATTAGACTAAATTATACAACCATAAAAACAAAAATTTAACAGAATAAGCACCCAGAGAAGAATCTTGGTAGAAGTAGAACAAATGAAGTTTTACAAGCCCATCTTTTAAACTCTGAATTAATGGAATATTAGAGATAAGTTTATAGATTTTTTTTTTCTTATTCACATTTTGCTTTAAAAGAAGAAATGTTAACCATTACTAGTAAGCGAAAAAAATCTACATGACTAACCCACTCTAACAGCATCTTCATGATAACACATGCAAAGATGAGATGAAACAGGTATGTGTAACAATTTACTTTGCTACCTTTTCTTTTCTAAAACAATTAAAATCAATATTTTAGAATAATTTTATTTTAATTTAGATCCAGTACACTCAAACTCATAATTAAAAAATTGGTATTGCATAACAAATGCATTATATAACATTGCATAACAAATGCATTATATATATACATTGCATAAGCATACATAACAAGAGTAGCATTAGTGGGGAGTGCACATACACAACAAATATTACTAACATGACTAGTAAAATTCGTCACTAGTCGAGATACAAAAGACAAGTTGGGGGAGGGGGGTAGTAAAAGAAATAGGAAAAATTAAGGAACAAAAAAACAGTAAAAAGGGAGTTATAGTTTGTTTTACGGCACAAGAACAGCAAAGGTCATGCTGCACTAGGACTTAAAGTTTTCCCAGAAAGTTGAACTTCTTAAAGCCTCGGATTCAAACCCTGGACTACAGTGAGCAATTTGCCAATAAGCATTTTATTTTTTGGAACTGTTGGGAGTTGAATCAAGGTTAATGATACACTGGGTGATTTGTTTGTTTGTTTGGCTTTTTTATGGCGCAAGAGCATCTGGGCTATACTGCGCCAAGATACACTGGGTGAACGTGTTTCTACTGCATCACCGCAGGGCTTAGAAAGCAAATTAGGATAAAAGTAAACTTATATACATAAAAAACTGACAAGACAAATATTAAATAAACTTTAAAAAAAAAAATAGAGAACAGAAAGTAGTAGTAAAGCTTATGAAAAGCATGCGGCTATATTTAATAAGGAGAGAGTGTGCGGTAGTACCCCAAACGCTAGGAATTTTATGCTGCTGCTGGAACCCTTCTTTTTACCTGTTTTTCTTCTATTATTTCGATTTATTATAATTTACTTCATTTGGTATCTTCTTTACTAATTCTACATCTCCATAAACTTTTTCCTAACCTTTTACATCCCTTAATTTCTTTTACTACTGTTACACATTTTGACCAGTAACAGGAATTTGCTAGGTATGGTACGTGATGGTCGAATCGCCATATAGTTTTGTTTACCAATATATGTAACTACTTTGTCAATTCAAAGTTGAAGGGACTATAAACTAAGTTTGAATTATCAAAGTGCTATACAATTTTAGATTCACCAGACTGAGAAAAGCTTGAATTATCAATGAATCTGGTTGGTTGTTTGAATTTTTATGGCATAAAAATGGCAAGGGTCATTCAGTGTTAAAATAAGGTGAGGCATACGGTTTGAAATAACAAACGAATTACACTATATATAAAGGTAAAATGTATTAAATACACTAAAAACTGATGAATCAGATGAGATTTAAAAAACGATACCAGATAAAAATTTAAAAACGATCTCATGATTAAAAGAAATCCATAAAATTTCACACAGGTTATAATCATTTCGGTTAAAAAATCAATGAATCAGAATTAAAGATATTCAATTATCCAAGTTATATTGTATTAGCTTTATAGCAGCTATTTTATGAATCTATAAATGCCTTCCAAGGTACACAGAAACATAGACACTCAATGTTCAGTTTATATAATGACAAAAAACGAATTTCTTAACACTTAATTCACAGACATTATTTTGACAAAAAGTTCACGGTCTTGCAGTGATGTAAAATGAATCGTGAGTAGATAAAATAGAAAAATTTTCATAATTAAAGGTAATATTTTATGTAAAATAATTTCACGGTTTTATAAATTTTTAAACATGGATACCAAATGCTGTATAATTTGGAGTTAAACACATACACCGTTGTTTTTAATTAAAAAATCTGATATTTCACAAATAGCTTTTGCATATAAAATAGCATACACTTCAAAATTCTTAACTGCACTAAAAAAATTTTATAAAACATCCTTTTAAATACTAGTAATTTCTTTTTAAGAATAGCCCATATTCATGAAGGAAGTATATAGTAGAAAAAGAATTCGAATAATCCATTTTTTATTCAATTGTTGCATATTTTCAATTAATATTAAAATATATTTTGTTTTGGCTTCCCTCTTCCCCATAAAAAAACACTCATGGAAGTGTAAAAAACATATAAACCTAAAAAAAATTGAATATAATTTTAATCTATAACATTAAACTGTTGATATAGCTATTATAATATTTAACTTTTACAGAATTCTCCCAAAACCTGACAATATCATGCACATGAAAGGGCTTATTAATTTTATGTTAATGAGTAAATAAAACACCACAATAAACATAAAATCCACAAATTTTTAACACATTTACTAATAATATAATATATAAGGATAAAAACTAAATAAAATTCGTGAGACAGCTCAAGCTATGAAAAAAACATTGTATGTTAATACATGCAATATGAAATAAGATTTACAAATAAAACTAAATGTTTTCCATTAAGTTTTTAATCTGCTTGTGCATTTATAATATTCCCAAGACTGCAACAGCATAATTTTTCTATGTATTCACATAAAGCATGCACTGTAAATATAAAATATTTTAAGTGAATTGCATTTTCATTCATAAAAATATTTTACCATATATTAAATGGAATTTTAACCCAAGTTACTTCATCTACATACAACAATGATATACCAATTTCTTAAGAGCCAGACATAGCTCCACATATATAACCTAGAAAAACACATAATTAAAATTATAAACCTCTTCCAGGAAGGAAGACGCTGAACCACAGAAATTTAATAAGTACTTCATAATAAAAATAACACTGACTTGCTATATGATAACATATAAGATTATTTCACAACCAAATACTGTTTTTTGCAAAAATAAATACTTCCATAAAGATGAATGCTACTGAACTTATTTTTGCATACAAAAGATGGAACTAACAGTATATTATATACAAAACTATTGTACAATAATATGCCCACATTTTTAAACTATAAACTACAATTTACTTGGTCTTGTTAAATGCAATTATTAATTTCCTTGTCAACCTGTTTATTTACTCCATATTCAAATATCTATATATAACTGTGAACATATGCTATACTTTATACTATGTTCCTGATCGTATAGTATTATAAATGGGCATGTAGAGAAAAGGGGTATTGCTTTTTTTTTTCTTTTTACATACTAAAGCAAAACCTTAAACCAAAGCTAAAAATTTTATAATACAACATAATAACTAAAAGTACAATGTATACACAGTTTATTACACTGACAAATTTACATACACAGTTGAACAAGACTTTACTAGAGATTACTTCTCTTTATATAAATGTATTATCTTGTGATTTTTTTTAATAATTTATTTATCTGCACACCAATAAACAAGATACCGAATTTTCAGAATTTAGATTAAATGTTTATTCTTATAAAAGCTTAGACATTCAAATAAAGCAAAGCTATTACCAAATTCCAATGTCATCCTTTTACTGAAACTAAACATGATGTTGTGAATAAATTTTAAAATAACACACGATAAAAAAAATGTATTTTATTGCTTACTACTGATAAGTGAATTCATTTATAAATTTGAAACTTCAATACATTCAAAAAATTATACTGTAGTTTAAAAATACATTAAGCGTGTACAGTATATTACGTGTGTTCTTTACACATAACATCCAATTCTAGATAGTTTCTTTTACCACAAATATCACAGAAACTAAATTGTCAAAATGAGAACAATGTTCAAAATGTTCAGTTTGATCTACAATAGTACACTCATTAAATCTAGAGTAAAGTGAATAGAGATATTATATATATAACCTCATAACATTTAGTAATATAAATTCATCTGTACTTCAAAACCAATTGAAGATCTGACTCCAATCTCCGTGTACTTTCAGCTAGCAGTTCAGAAAACGAAGTCTGGTGCTTAGAAACTGCAGTCCCAAAACACATCACTACAGGCTTCTTATAATTCGATTGCAAAAAAAAAACACCCCAAGATTTTTTAGCAAATTTTCTCTGCTTTAAACATACGTTTTAAGTTTGTGTAATTAAAATCACAGTATTTTTTATTTCAACTACAGGTTTTTATAATTGAAAATACTTTGCTTCAATTTTAGTTTATATATTAACCAAAGGCAAAATATTGTGATTGTTAGCATGAAATTTCAATGTTCACATATACACAAGAGCAAACGTAACACTCGTGAAATTTACTGATGAATTCATCTACAGCAAAGATTACATTCACAAGCATTAACATACTGTGTCAACAAATGGAACATAATAATTATCTCATTGCTTTTATAAATATTTAATCACTGTCCTCATCTTCATCTTTTTCATCTTCAGTATTTTCCTGCACAGTTGCTGTTGTTACTGGTGCGTTAACATTAGACGATGCCATGAGGCCATCGATTTCATCAGCAGATTTGAAATCAATCTCAACTCTGTATTCATGCTTTGAAATGTAACGAACATATTTTTCTGGAGGTGTTGGATTACTGACCGATACTGAGCGGACTGTAGTATGTGATACATACGTAGCAGGCATAGTAAACTCCACATCAACATATTGCTCAAACGATTCTGGAATCTGATCAAATGATGTAAGTTCAGTACGAAGAAGAAATAGCTGTTGGGTATAAGCACCTAAAAAAATAATATATATGTACACACATATAAACAACCATAGATAAGATAAAAACAGTATAGTGATAAAATAAAGTAATACAGATCACAATGACAAAGAAGCTATAAATAAGCTAAGTAAAACAAGATAAAATACCATCATTTTCACATGATACATAAAAAAAAAATCTGATGCAAATTAGAATTCAAACAGTCACATCCATTTACATCATGAAAAATAATTAAGCAATTTTTTCTAATATCAGCCATTTTGTATGATGAAAATTGAATGTGATATCTAGTTTATCCAAAATTTTCAAAAAGGAGAGACGGCATATTAATCAAATTTAAATATTATAAATCAACTTCAATAATCAAATACCTGAATGAATTGTTAAAAAAAGATGAACACTAACTCAAGGAAAAAAACCCATGACTTAATCTCTATTATTTGTTTTGCACTATTATGCATCTCAAAACCTGAACACCAAATCATTTAGAATGACTTAACATAATTTCATAACTATCATAAGTTTATGATATATCTTATGTGTACATCATGCTTATAAATACATACACAAAATCATATTGGAAATGCAATCTATATAACCCAAAAAACCTGAGAATGCGTTAACCATATCATATACCACATAACCTTGAATTCATATTCAATAAAATGGCACCCGCTCTTTTCTTGCTTTTTAAATTTTATTTTTAACAGAAAATTCTAAAAAACATATCTACAAATTTGATTCTATGCTGGTTGGTTGCATTTTTATGGCACAAGGACAACAAGGGCCATACAAACAAGGTGAGACATCACATACAGTTTCAAAATGAGAATAAATTAAAACTAAAATGGTAAAACATATCGAAAACAATGTATTAAATGTCACAAAAGAAACGATAAAAACAAATCCGATGAGATGGGAAAAGACAAAATTAGAAAAAGGTTAAAAATGAGTTCATGATTAAAAAAATCGCCTAAAATGTCACGGAGGGTAAAAATGTTTTGGTTAAAAGTTAATGAGCGTTACTGGTTAAAATTGGGGTAAGTATATAAAATATGCAAAACATTTAATGCTTCACCACATGTGACACACATCGGGACATCTTCACGCTTTGGAAGATGTTGATGGGAGAAGAGTATATGTCCGATGCGAAGTCCAGCCAGTGTGACCTCTTTACGACAGTCACTACTATAGCTAGACTGCCACACCTCAATACGAGGTTTAATGAGGTGAAGCTTATTAAAAACTTGCTTGTCCCATTCCAACTGCCATTTTTTGTACAGATGGGATGAGACATGAGTGTTAAAATCTCCAAATGGAATGGAAATACACTCAGGTTTTGCAGTTGCTGTTTTCACAGCAATGTCAGGCTGTTGATTGCTGGAAATTCCGACATGGCCTGGAACCCAACAGAATTTCACAATATACAGGAGTTTTTTATATTCACACGTTGTTTGTGAACTGATTCCAGAGTGGTACGAGATTTTGTATGAAGCTAGGCTTTGCAGAACTCCTAGTGAACCTGTACAAATGACGGATAAGTTAAAGAATTATCTAAGATGCACTGTAGAGCTAATCCAACGGCATGGATTTCTGCTATGACAACTGAGCAGAATTTTGACAGTTGTTGACTCTGTGTGATATCTCCACAGACAAATGCTGCAAAGACATATTCATCCGCTTTAGATCCATCTATGAAAATGAAAGAGTAGCCCTCATACCTAATAGACAGATCAGCGAATGCCTACCGGTAGGCCATGTCTGGGGCATTGTCTTTTGGATAGATGGATAGGTCCAAACAGATGTCACTGCTAATATCAAACCAGGGAGAGATGATGTTTGCTATTGATTCTGCTATCACGGTTTTGGAAATGCCCAATTCATTAGCATCATCTTCCATCCTCATGCCAAAGATTGGAATACACAAGGGATAAGCATTGAAAAGTGAAATGAAGCAAGGTTGA
This sequence comes from Dysdera silvatica, assembly GCA_006491805.2. Lineage (NCBI taxonomy): Eukaryota > Metazoa > Arthropoda > Arachnida > Araneae > Dysderidae > Dysdera > Dysdera silvatica. The sequence continues at coordinate 98,430,354 of QLNU02015360.1, forward strand.
TGAAGTGATGGCGATGCAGGATGGTCTTTGAGTGATAGAATTTTAAGGTGATAGTTGAGACACAGACGTTGGCAACGTAAACTTAATGGAGGTTCTACGGCTTCAGAATATAAACTAGTGACTGAGTAAGTCCGAAAGGCCCCAGTGCACAGTAGTAGACCCTCATTATGTATGGGGTCAAATTGTTCAAGTAACGACTGGCATGCTGAGCCATAGATCGGACAGCCATAATATAATTTAGAAAGGATTAATGACTTATGGAGTCTCAGCAATGAACATCGGTCTTCCCCCAGGATGTGTGAGACAAAACCTTGATGATATTCAGGGCTTTAAAACATTTGTCCCGTAAATGTCTGATATGGGATCGAAATGTTAGTGAACGGTCAAAAATAACCACAAGGAATTGTCTCCTGAACCACTCTAATAACATCATTTCCCATTCAGAGCTCCGAGTCTAAATGTAAACCATGTTTGTGACAAAAATGTAGGCAAACTGTTTTTTGCGCTGAAAAATTAAATCCGTTATTAGCTGTCCATTTCATTATTTTGTTTAGAGCCAATTGAAGTTCTCTCTCAACAAGGTTGATATTGCCTGCTCCGCAAGAAATTTGCACGTCATCAATGTATAACAAACTTTTTACAGTGGTGGGGAGGTCTTTAACCACACCACTGAGACTTAAAATGATAAGAATAGGTCTTAGAACACAGCCCTGAGGAACACCTTGTTCTTTCGGGACAGTGTGGGAAAGTGTCTTCGATACATACTTGAAAAGTTCTGTTGTCCAGAAAAGTTTTTATGTAATTTGGCATATTGCCCCTAAGGCCACACTGATGAAGGTCTCTGAGGATGCTATATTTCCCAAGTCTGATCATATACCTTTTCTATGTTGAAAAATATACAAATAAGGTGTTCTCTTTTAACAAAAGCCTCTTTTATAGAGGTTTATAAGATTAAAAGATTATCTGTTGTTGATCTCATCTGATGGAAACCATTTTGGCATGATGGCAAATGGTTTCCATTTTCTAGGTAATACATCGACCTATTATAGATCATCCTTTCTAATAGTTTGCAAAAGCAACTAGTTATGGCAATAGGAAGAGTTCTTTGGATCTTTGCCAGGTTTAGTAAAAGCTATAATAATGGCTTTGCACAATGCCTCAGGGAAAAACAGTTCTGTCCAAATCCTGTTGAATAGAACTAGAACATTTTCAAGGAATTTGACGGACAGGTTCCTGATCACTGAATAATGTATTTGATCAGTCCAGGGGCAGTATTTTTGGATGGATGTAATGCACCTTTTAATTCAAAAAAGGTGAATGGGACATTATAGGGATATGTGTTTTCCCGGAAATTAAGAATTTGTTTTTCATGATGTCTTTTTATGGTTTGAAATGAGGGAATGTGGTTTGTACAGCTTGAGACATTAAAAAAAAGCAGTAGCCAATGTATTGACTATTCCCTGGACATCATTGATTTTCATCCCATTACTCTCTAAGGTAGAGAGTGGATGTGAGATGCAATTTCCATTTGTTTTTATTCCAAATTACCTTTGAATTTGTTGCAGATATTATCCTAGTAATATATGAGGGCGAATCAGAAAGTCTTTGCCCCTATTTTTTATTAGCCAAAATAAGGTACATACAGGTAATTACAAATATACGTACTATTCTACGTACCTTACACTATTTTTCCACATAGTCCCCACACCGGTTCAGACATTTGTCCCATCGCAGCACTAAATTTGAGATGCCCCTGTGGTAGAATTCGTCCGGCTGACTGTGGAACCACCGTCGGACTGCTGTCTTGGCTTCATCGTTGCACGTGAATCGCTGTCCTGCCAGGAACTTCTTCAGCGGACCGAAAACGTGGAAATCACTAGGGGCGAGGTCCGGACTGTATGGTGGGTGGTCCAGACTCTCCCAGTGAAATGACCGGAGCTTGTCAGCGGTTCTGATTGTCACATGTGGCCTCGCATTGTTGTGGAGGATAACCATGTTGTCCACATTGAGGATCCCTCAGCGCTTTCGCATGATGTCAGACGTGACAGTGTGGAACAATAACTGTCGGCATTGATGGTTGCACCTTGTGGCATGAAATCCAGCAGGATCGGTTCAGGGCGATCCCAGAAGACCGTTAACATCACTTTCCCAACAGATGGCACTGAACGGAATTTTTTTGTCAGAGGCGAACCCAGATGTTTCCACACCATGCTCTGCTGCTTTGGTTCCGGCATGAAATGCAGTATCTGCGTTTTATCGCCAGTAACATTACTGTCCAGGAAACTTCCACCCTCCTCGGCATACCGTTGTAGATGATTCAGTGAAGCAATCCTTCGCTTGCCTTTTAGCATGTCGTCCAACTGCCTTGGCACCCACCGACATGAAATCTTCCGGAACCCGAAGAACCCGTGAACGATGTCGTAAACACTCCCATACAAAATGCCAAGCTCCCGGGAAATGTCCTTGAGGTGCACATACTGATCCACTTTCACCATTGCATCCACGTGGGAAATGTTGTCGTCAGTCATCGATGAACGCGGCCTCTCCGAACGCTCATTGTCATGCAAGTCTTCACGGCCTTTTGCGAACTCATAACACCACCGCTGGGAATGGATATGTTGACTTCGCATTTACAGCCGTAATTTGACTAAAAAAAAAAAATAGAGGAAAAGACTTTCTGATTTGCCCTCATACTTTCTTCCTCCTGCAGTATTTCATCAAATACGAGCTCACCAACTTTGTGTTTGCATGATGTTTTCTCAGGACTACATTTAAAACAACTTAATTTTTGAAAAAGTAATCGTATGGGATTATCCTTCGTCCAACAGACTTGGTGTACTTTGAATGTCCCTACAAAAGATTTAAGATGCTGTCCAAAAATTCTGTGTTGTTGTTTAACAATGTGGTCTTTAGTTATTACAGTTAAGTCCATGCCTTTACAGCTGTTTTTCAAGGCAGCTAATAAATTGTTGAGGTCTAGTAAATCTTGCCCTTGTAAAACAATCCGGTCACCTATTCTTTTGATCACTCCACCGACACCATCAGGTGCCCCCTTACCATGGCCTGATTCTGAATAATTCCATGTTGAAAACTTCGGTAAGCTTTGAGAAAAAACCCATGGATTTATTTCTATATTGGCTGCTCAGACTGTCACAAAGTGAATTACAGATACCGAAAGTGAATTACAGTAATTGACTAATTTGTTGAAATATTGGATGCAGATGAGCCCATACAGCTGCAGCAGAATGTTGGAAAGAATCTGATAAGGTACAGAAGCATCTGCATCACTCACTTTTTTATTTAAAATAAACTACAACGGTATGGAGTGTCACCTGTTGCCTGGATCCTCCAAAATGAACTGAATGTGTCTGTTCTGAATATTTATATACATAATTTTCACTAAAATCCATGTGGATTATTACTTCATCTTTTAAATTTTGCTTAAGTTCCTTTATTGTTTGATGTTGATGAATTATATTCCTTTCATGTGCTAAATATTTTCTTGAAATACAGTTCGAAGATCTGTTAAAGTAGTAACAATTTCGTCTTTCACTGTGTTTTGAATTTTTTTTGTTGTCCTGTTTTAGGATCAGTATAAAATTATTTTTTGCTAATTCGTTTCGTGTAAGACACTTTATCGTCATCCAGTTCTGAATACAATATGGACTTAGGTTTGCAGTTAGAACACAATCTTTCTAAACATAATTCATTATACTTGTTGCACAACATAGCCTCTTTGTCCTCTTTGGGTGTCTTTTGAGATATTAATTCATTAGCATGCATAGCTGTAACTAAAAGTTCCATATTAGCATGAATTAAGCATCTTGATGTATCTCTATCATTTACTTTTGTTATTTGAATCCAAAAAGGATGTAGCGTACAGAACGTTGAATAATGCATTTTATGAGTATGGGAAGTAAGGTATTTACAATACATATTCTCCATAGTGTCATTAAGAAGCCTTTTCTGTTTTGTAACTTTCTTTTGTGTCACAATCAGATTTTCGTAGGCATATTTTACTGTTTGAATCTTCTTCCAGAAAATTTATAACATCCAATTTAACATCAGTGGGAATGCTATCTGCTCTTTTTTTCTGTGATAAACAAGTTTGCTTTCTCTTCTATTGTCCGCTATGAACAGTTTGTTGCAAAAAATTCTTACTGGTGTATAACATTCTATACTTCTTTAGAATTTTACCACCAATAGCTTTAGAAAATATTTGCTTTGACCTGTCTGATTTCAGTTTGAAGTAATTTTGTGTTAACTGCCTTTCAGTAACTTCTGCGAATAGTAATCTTTTATTTTAGAACTGTTTCACTTCTCAGTAAATTCTTAACTTCTGTACATGGTGATTGCCCTGAAATGGAATGAAAACTGCTGCTGGAGACTTTTTTTTTTTAGTCTTTCATATCATTTCTTATATTTTTGTCCATTTTCAGCTTTCTTTAATGCTACTTTACATTTCTGCAACTCTTTATTACATTTCTGTTCGATCCCTTCAAACTGTTTTACGACCAGAATTTTTTTTACTTTTATGTAAATCACTGTATTTGCTGCAGGTTTCTTCTGCTACCTTATGTGAATTCTTCAAGATTTCATTTTTGAATCCTGAGCATGAAGGAATTGGACTGTATCCCTGAAACATATGCATGTGGTATTTCTGCATCTTCAACGTCACTGGTAACAGATTCAGGAGGTGAATTTTGAGATATATACTTGCATGTTTTTCTAACTTGTGCTAATCTATCTCTATGTTTTTATTAATTTTTTGCCTTTTACGCTTTGCACGAAGATCCCTTTTTGCCATCAAGACCGCAGGTTTTATCTATCAGTGTTCTTTCTTTTTTACATATTTGTGTCTCTTTTTCTTTTTGTTTTTCATATGATATTGGGTCCGATTTAATTTTCTGATGTTTCCTTCCGTGTTCTCGTTTCAAACATAATCTCTCCTCTTGAATTTTCTTTGCCGTTGTTAAAGGACTCTGTAATTGAAAAACATTCAAAATAATTGAACAACATTCAAAATAATTGAATAATATTCAAAATAATTGAATAATATTCAAAATAATTGAATAATATTCAAAATAATTGAATAATATTCAAAATAATTGAATAATAT
>QLNU02015360.1:98435572-98446152 GCA_006491805.2 Dysdera silvatica
TGCCCCTATTTTTCATTAGCCAAAATAAGGTACATACAGGTAATTACAAATATACGTACTATTCTACGTACCTTACACTATTTTTCCACATAGTCCCCACACCGGTTCAGACATTTGTCCCATCGCAGCACTAAATTTGAGATGCCCCTGTGGTAGAATTCGTCCGGCTGACTGTGGAACCACCGTCGGACTGCTGTCTTGGCTTCATCGTTGCACGTGAATCGCTGTCCTGCCAGGAACTTCTTCAGCGGACCGAAAACGTGGAAATCACTAGGGGCGAGGTCCGGACTGTATGGTGGGTGGTCCAGACTCTCCCAGTGAAATGACCGGAGCTTGTCGGCGGTTCTGATTGTCACATGTGGCCTCGCATTGTTGTGGAGGATAACCATGTTGTCCACATTGAGGATCCCTCAGCGCTTTCGCATGATGTCAGACGTGACAGTGTGGAACAATAACTGTCGGCATTGATGGTTGCACCTTGTGGCATGAAATCCAGCAGGATCGGTTCAGGGCGATCCCAGAAGACCGTTAACATCACTTTCCCAACAGATGGCACTGAACGGAATTTTTTTGTCAGAGGCGAACCCAGATGTTTCCACACCATGCTCTGCTGCTTTGGTTCCGGCATGAAATGCAGTATCTGCGTTTTATCGCCAGTAACATTACTGTCCAGGAAACTTCCACCGTCCTCGGCATACCGTTGTAGATGATTCAGTGAAGCAATCCTTCGCTTGCCTTTTAGCATGTCGTCCAACTGCCTTGGCACCCACCGACATGAAATCTTCCGGAACCCGAAGAACCCGTGAACGATGTCGTAAACACTCCCATACGAAATGCCAAGCTCCCAGGAAACGTCCTTGAGGTGCACACGCCGATCCGCTTTCACCATTGCATCCACGTGGGAAATGTTGTCGTCAGTCATCGATGAACGCGGCCTCTCCGAACGCTCATTGTCATGCAAGTCTTCACGGCCTTTTGCGAACTCACACCACCACCATCTCACACTTCTCAAAGCGAGACACTTTTCACCATACGTGGGCTGCATTTCCCTGTGGATTTCGATGGGCGTTCGTTCCTTGCTCCATAGAAAACGAATCACGCTTCGTTGCTCGTACACCGTGGACGTGTGAAGCACAACTGCCATCTTCAACAACTAACAGGAGTACCGGCAGATAAGGCTGGGCCGGTCCAAGAAAGATCCACCGCTGGGAATGGATATGTTGACTTCGCATTTACAGCCGTAATTTGACTAAAAAAAAAAAATAGAGGAAAAGACTTTCTGATTCATTTCCAAGAATTCTTGATTTTTGTCGGATGAATCTCGCCTTGGCTCTGGCTCTTTTGAACATAATTAAATTTGTTTACATGAGGTATCTGCGAGATACACCCCAGGCCATTTTTTGCTCTTTATAAGCAATTTTACAGTCATGGTTCCACCAAGGTTTTGGTATTTTTGGAAAGTGTGCCAAGATTTTTTGAACTGAATATTTTGCTGCCTGCAGAATTTGATCAATAACCATTTTAACTGCTTTGCTAATGTTTAGGTGTGTTTACCATAGTACTATTGATGTTTCTTCATAGACTACAAAAAAGTTCCCAGTTAGCCTTTTCAATGATCTTAAAAATGTATTGCTACTGTAGAAAATTGGGACCATTCATGAGAAAGATGATACTATTCAACATGGGCATTTTTCTATGTAAAAATCTGCATTTTCTATGCAGTCTCAACAACGGAATGTAACATATAGAGAAAATTTTCTCACATTCTGTAATGCATCATCCTTTAAGGTTTCCCAGTTCAAAATAACACCATAACAGACATTGGCCTAATGTTAGGTTAGATAAGGTGCACATGGAATATAAAGGCATTCCTATTGGTGGTGAAGTATTACTTCTAATTTATAACTTTATGCTGTCATAAAAAAACATGTTTGACTCAGTTTTATTCAAACTTTCTAATTCTTCAGTCAACAGTGTCGAAAACCATCTCCAATATAAATTAATAAGAATATATATATAAATGAAGAAATTCCCACCTTGGCCTTCTTTAGGGAGGCGAGGAATTCGCCAAACTACTGCATGGAAGACGTGTTCATATTTGGCCTGGCCTGCTGACACTTCAATAAGACTGGGATCAAGATTTTGAGCGGCTCCAATTATTCTTTCTAAACCCTGTAACAGTTTGTAAGAAAAGATGAGAGATGCACTGTGTAATAAAATATTTAAAAATGAAACACACACACAGTTTAATGTGAGTTAGAGCAACATTTCACAATTGTTTTGGTGGAAAACAAACATCCACCTACATCAGAAATTTGTCCAAACCATTGATAAGTTTGAATAAATAGGATTCTCCAGATAGCGATGTCAATAATCCTTAAATACTCGTAACAAATTGAATAACAAAGGCTTTCCAAAAATTTCAGGAAACAACTATTAAACCTTTAGAAACAAAATATCACCAAATAAACACAGCCACCGGAAAGGGAAAGAACCAGCGCTCACTGGAAAGAACAGACTTTGGTCTTTCATATGGCATGGTAATTGCCACACTCTGGAGTAAAGTTGTTCCACATAGTTCAATGGCATTTCCTCCTCATGATTACGGATTCTCAGCCACGGAAATTAGAAACTGATGTTCGTGAATAAAAATTGCACACAACTATTATGAATGAAAAAAAAATCCAAAATTAGTGACTTTTTTACTGAAAATAGTGACTTTATGTGATTTTTTCTAAAAAACAGTGACCTTAGAACTTTGCTAAAAAAATTTAATATTAAGTGACCTGCTCTGACCCTTGCAATAGCCATGCAGATAATTTCTTACAGCCATGAACTCCAATTTCATGTTGATGAAAGATCACACACACACACACACACACACACACACACACATTGAGCTTATTAATTAATTAATATACTAGTACCCAAAAAGCAGAACACTCAACTGCATTAAATGGCTATCCTAATCACCTGACCTACACCAAACAGAATGTTTGAAACTTTGAAAGATAAATTGCAGGGGGGGGAGATTACAACATACACTCCCACAACCTCCAGGAACTCGAACCTGGCCTTTCATACAAAAATAGCAACTGATCATACAAAACTTCATAGCCAAGATTTATAATGCAAATTTCAAATGAAGGGTTTGTGGCGGTTATACACCATCTTAAAATCAATTTAAAATCCCTTTTAGCATAACTCCAAAGGTCATGTGAAGATTCCAAATAAAGCATAATGGTTATCTCCAAACGTGAAAGCTCAAACCAAAAGGCATTTATAGTAAACACATTACTCAAAGACCAGATGTAAAATCTTGGCCAATCCTGGCCCAATATGTAACTATATGACTTTTGTACACCAATAGCAAATAGATGGATGAACCTTAAAATTCAGTCAAGAAATGTTTTCACCAAAGAACCTCCTCTTAGCTTTGCACCCCTTGGAGATGTAAGCCGTACTTTCCTTTAGCTTAACGTTACATCTATGCATCTAATAATATGTGCATCACCTCCCGGCAACTAGTCAATGTTATCTATAATGTACACACTGTTAACCTCGCTTCCTGTAATGTGCTGTTGTTATATGTTCTAATAAATACTTTCTTCATTGTGTTTATCCAAGACTATTTATTACCTTCAGCAACCTTCTGATGGAATCGACCACACTCAGGTTTCTCCAGGGTTGGCAGTTTCCCGGGAAAAACTAATATTCCCATTCCAGTGGGAAAACTGGTCAAAACCTCATTTAAACTGTGATAAACTTCTTTTAACTGTCAAAAACTCATAACTAATGGTTTTAAACAGTTCATTAGCATTTTACATTTATTAGCAGAAGTACAAGAGAAATTTTACTATAAGCCTATACAAGGGTGTAGTTGTAGCCCCTGCGGAGTGTGGGGGGCCCCGAAATTTCTTTAAAAACATAAAATCACTAAATGAATGTAAACTGATACAAAATACAGTTGTGATTTTTTTGTTTTTCTCTCATTTGCCATTTTTTAAGTCAAATTTTGTTCTGGGTGCTTGAAATACTCTGAATTAGGAGGAAATCTATGTTCATCGATCTCAATTAAGGGGAAAATGTCAAAATCATCAAGCAAAGGCAAAGGAGGCAGACCAATGGGTCTTGTGTGGGGTCATTTTAATCAGATTGAAGAAAATAGCAAGTTGATAGTGAAATGGAAATTATGTAACCAAATTGTTAGTGCAAAGGCCGACAGAATGACTAAACAGAGATCACAAACATGTCCAAAACTCAAGGATAAAAAAAATGAAGGTGTCAGTGGCTTGAAATAACACAATTCCTCTAATGTGAGTACTAATATGTCTATTATTAAAGCAGATAAGGGCAATCAACCTTGTAGTTCTGCAAATACATCAGTCTGTCAAGTAGAAGCAACTATATGCCAGCCTTTAATGAAAAGGTTCCAGCAGCCTCCTGTAAGTGACTTTGTTATGCGTGTATTCGCAACTTAAAAACAAGATCTAGATATTAAGGTAGCATGCTTCTGCTATGCTTGCAATACACCATTTTCAACTGTTGAAAATAACTATTTCATCGACTTAATATCAACATTCAGACCCAAATATAAACCCCCATCTCGTAAGCACCTGGCAGAAGATTTGCTTAACGAAGTTACAGAAGAACTTGAATCTACTGCAGAAAATTAAGTTTCTGGAAAGCAGGTAACACTCGTGCAAGATGGGTGGAGTAACATCCATAATGATCCAGTAATAGCAAATTCCATCTATCACAATGGTAAATCTGCTCATTTCTTCAATGGACAGTGGAACAAAAAAAAAAGTGATTACTGCTTTAGCCTTGCCATCGAAGCGAAGAATGCTGTAGAAACAAAGTATAGGTGTACAGTGAAAAGTTTTGTCTCGGATAATGAACATAAAACGATTAGTATACATCAGAATATTCAGGAAAGTGATGAGATACTAATAACAATATGGCGGTGCTGCTCATTATTTGAATCTCTTGGGTAAAAATTTCAGCACTCAGTCCCTTTTAGCACACATAGTAAAAATAAAGAAATATTTTCACAGTCAGCATGGTCCTATTAAAACAGTGTGCAGGATCAGTTAAGCCACAGATCCCAGGAGAAACCCGGTGGGATTCTCAGATAACTTGCCTTGAAACATTATTTACAAACAGGCCATTTTACATACAAAACATAAATAGAAATGAAAATGAAATAGAAGAGAATATTAGAAATTTAATTAACAATCATGCTCTTTATAGAGAACTTAAAAATATGTACAATCAACCAAAACCTGTAGCTAATGTTCTGAATACAAAGTGACTCTGCTACTATTGCTGATGTACATGAAATATTTAGATCTTTATAATCCAGAACTTAAACCACACAAAGAAAGTGCAAGCTTGTTTTGATAGTGCAATGACACCAGTTCATTTCCTTGCTAATATGACAAATCCAACTAGCTATTTCAAGTGCTGGAAGAAATGGCATGCAACTATCTGCAAAATATAAACCCGCAATATGTGCACAGTTCACAATTAAGTTTCAGTCTGAAGATCCACCTTTTCCAAACACATTTTTCTCACCTGATGTTGTCAGCAAATTGTCTGCATCCGCATGGTGGAGGAACTTACAAAAAAGTGGCAAGGTGCAATTTTCACTTGTTAAGGAGACAAAATAGAAAAAATGTCATATATAATTTTTTTTACATACATAAACACACATTTTCAGCTTTAATAAAATACATTACACATTCCAAATTGAAACTTACTTTGATTTTTCCAGGTCTTCTGGCAGCCGATTTTTTCGAACCATAACGAAAGTGTTTTTCAGTTCGAAAAAGATATATCCAACATTCTGGAATAGGAAAACGAATTTGAATATTTTCACATGGTATCTGACCCTGTTTTCGACTACTATAACCAGGAACGAGAATGTCAGACCTAATTTCGACTCGTGTGCTTGTAACAGTCATGAATACACGAACCTAAATAAAAATAAAGTATAATATTAAATAAATGCATATTTCCATATGTATATACAGTTGCAACTGTGTATATGCAACTTGCATATATGCGAAAACTGATATGTAAAAAGTATCGAGCCTCAAATTTTTTCCTATCTTTTTAATATTATCTAAACCCACTTAATTGTGATTTTATACATGTAAAAACCACATATATATGCAAATATTTTTGAAGCCAAACGAATGTTTTATTATAGAATTTAAACCGGATATATGCAAACAAACTTTATGAACAAGTTTTCATCCACAGTACATGTATAGTTGGCAACTATTTTAAAGATTGGCTTTTCCCATCCGAAATAGCTGTCAACCCTTATCAAAGTGTCACTTACCAGCTTATTTATGGCTTTGTTTATACCTCTTCCCCTCCCCCCTGTTTTCTAATAATAATAAATAAATAACTTCATTTATCACAGCAGACATATAATGCACACAGTCTGTAAAGACATGTTTATGCATTACATTAGACAAGTTCCATGTACAATAAATCGCACATGCTGACGTACATAATATGACTGTGTCCAGAATCACTATCAAAGTTTGCATTTGTAACTGACACAGTGAATTACGTGTCTCATGTTTTATCGGTCTACAAAATTCCTAATATTTTGCAAGTTTTTTGCTTTCTTCTTCTGCACTTTTCGGTTTATATTTATTGTGAACATGGCAGATGAAAAGAAACGACATATTTGCTTAAATATTGATCAAAAGTTGGCGATTTTAAATTCTTTGAAATCAAATAATAAGACAAAGATATAAATAACAAAAGAGTATGGTTATCATTTGTCCACTATTTTCCACAAATACAGTACATGCGTTTATGTAAGTAGCACATTATTTCTTGTTACTCTTATTAATGAAATAGTAACCGTGCATTATAAATATTGAAATAATGTGTATGATTTATAAAATTAGAAATAAGAATATCTAATTTAATAATAAAATTCAATAAAAATTTAATGAGCAAATTATTTCCACGCTATAGTTCAGAGAATACCGCTTTTATGTAAAACCTGCTTATATGTACAGGATTTTGTTGCCGTGTACATTTGCATATATGCGGTTTCAACTGTATATACATTCTGCTTTGAAAAAGCACCCCTAAAAAATAAAGTGAGAGCTGTGAATCTCTGCATGCATATGCCGTTCAAGGAAATATGTAAACAATTAAAATTTCAGCACCAAGCTCATTTGGCCTATCTGCAATGCATAAGAAAGGCACATTCTGCAGCAGCATTTGCACTGATGGACAAATTTGACTGGTTTTGCTGTTTTATAATATTAAGAATCGTGAAGACACTTTGAATATACGGTGTGTTCCAAAAGTTTCCAAACTTCATTCTCACTGAGGCATATATGAGACCATCTATTTTATCAGATGTGGACTATGTTTAGTTTACGGAAGCCTTAGTCATATGTACACTTAATTCAAGAGTCATTCATTTGTAGGCCACTCAAATATTACAAGAACTGGTTGGATGTATTCGATGATTGTCAAAAAATAGAATGGAAAAAAGAACAAATACCAAGTTTTGTGTAAAATTGAACAAAACATTTACCGAAACATTGGATATGGTGTGGAAGGCTTATGAGGCATAAAACACAATCAAGAACAGTGGTAAAACGTAAGTAGATTAATATATTTAAAAAGGGATGTGAAACGCTGGAAGACAATGAATACAGTGGGAGGCCAACAATCTGTCAAACTAACGAAAACATTATGAATATTTCAGTTTTACTGAAAGATCACTGTCTGTGAGGCTGATTCAGGATGTCATGGGGTTCAGCAAGTCTCAACGAATCTCAATCGAATTTTGACTGAGGACTTGAATATGTGATAAGCCTATGCTAGATTTGTTCTTTACTCACTACCAGAGGATTAAAAAGAAGCCTGCGTTCTTTACGCTCAAGACATTTCTTCTACCAAAAAAGACCCGAACTTCTTGAAAACATGGTGTTCACACCTTTCTATGATCAGTCAGATTACCCAGACCTATCGCTAATCAAGCATGTCTGGGGTATGTTGGGAAAGAAGTTACAGCCATCATAGAATACTGTTGAACTACACAAACAATTACAAAATCTATGGTAAAATCTATTACAGAAGAACAACAGGTTGTTATCTGATTCCATGCCACACCATTTCGTAGCATGTATCAGGCGGCTTTACACCCTATTAAAATGTAACCATTATGTTCTTAGCGTTTTGTAAAAGTTCTTTTGCTGTGAAGAAGTTTAATCATTTAATTCTACATTCCCTTCAGTGTACAAAATTTCGATGACTGGATAATTTTTTCTAAGTAAATCATGTTTTTTCTCCAACAGAGCAAATACATACTTAATAATTTTGAAACCTATGCTTTAGCTTAGACCAGAGCTCTTTTAGGTGGTTACCCTAAGAAGGGTAATATCTTACAAGAATAAATAAAATACATACACTGTATTGGCATACATCACCAGATACCTACTGGAAATCTGTACTGGAAATGGATAATCTGTACATTACCGATACACGTCATAATCCTACAAAATCACCTTGAATGTCCAGTGAACATGTTTATCATCTACAGCTGCTATTATGAACACAGGACATGAGCTTAGTGATGCAGAAAGGACATGATTATTGGTGCCTACAGATTAGGTCATTTCACGTTAAGTGGTCCAATAATTTGATCTTACTATTTTCTATCATTTTTATTTTTAGTATACTAAAACTAGTATAGGAGAAAATCACAGATCTGAGTTGTGATTTTATTTATTTTTTATCTCATTCCATTTTTGAGTTATGATTGTTTGAAATTGCCAACAATGTGGAATTTTGACCTTACCTGGCTGCATTTAAACCTAAAAATCTTATTAAAAATACCATTCTCTTCATAATTCCATGAACTTTAATATGGTATGTCACATAATGGGTTACTTTTAAATTTTCAAATTAATTTAAAAAATTTAAACTTTTAAAAGATAATTTAAAAAATACGAAAAAATTTTCAAAAAATCTATATGACTCACTTCATATTTCTAAAAGCTCTCTGCAAAATTTCAGCTCAGGATTTCAATGGAATCATAGTTTTTAAAAATATTTTATAGGTGCATTCATGCCCCATTATGATGTATTTGGGGTAAAATCCCTACAATTGGGGATAATATCCAAAATAAATCCTTATAAAAGGGATTTTTGAAAAATCCCTTTATAGGGATTTATTTGGGATATTATCCCTAAATATATGGATTTTACCCCAAACATAGAATAATAGGGCATGGGTGCACCTATATAAGATTTTTAAAAACTATGATCTCATTGAGATCCCAAGCTGAAATTTCGGTGAGCTAGAAATATAGAGTAAGTCATACTCATTATTTTGAAAATTTTACATTAAATTTTTAATCAATTTAAATTTTTTAAATTTTTAAAATTTGAAAATTCAAAAGTAACCCATCATGTGGCATATCATATTAAAGTCCATGAAATTCTAAAGAGAATGAAATTTTTATTTTTGACACATCTCAATTCTGGGATGAGACTTAGGTTTACATGTAGTCAGGTAAGACCAAAATTTCCCATTTTTGACAATTTCAAACCATCATAACTCAAAAACAGGATGAGATATAAAAAAATTAAAATCGTGAATTTGAACTCAGTTTAGGCCATTCAACGAGTCTATAAAATTTTAAGGAAATTTGAAAAATTTGAGGTAAATTTATTCACTTTTAAGGATCACTTGATGTGGAATGACCCTTATGAGATTTTATGCAACTTCCAAATACCTTGTACAACAGTGGGTGATGTAGTGGTGAAATATTTGTTTGAGTTTTACAGCATGTGGACATCAAGGGGCATGCTGTGCTGGGACGTAAGGTTTTCCAGGGTATCCAAACCTCTTAAGACCTAGGAAACCAAACCCCCCCCCACTTCCCAAACTACAGTGAGCAGTTAGTATTCTTTTTTGGCACAGTTGGGAGTCAAACCCAGGATAATTGTAAGCTAGGTGAATGTGCTACCATCGCACAGTAGTGCAATAGAAACATAAGGGAGTTGTAACAGTCTAATTCTGACTCAACAAGTCTAAAAAATTGAGCATCAATGCCTCCGACATGTGAAGTAAAATCAATTTAAAGGTTTCGTTACAAATGGCAAACGAAAAGTTTTGACTAGCATCAGGAAGTGATGTAAGCGATTGCACCATCTGCCAGGAGAGAGTTGTACTTTAGGTTTTATGATCACTACACAGAATGTCACTTGTTTGTTTACAGTGGTACAATACATGTTGCCATTGGACACTGGAACAAAAGAAGTGCACCTTGTGGAATAACAAATCATGTTACATGTTGTGGCTATCTGATGAACAATTTAATGGGCCATAATATACTCATCCATCGTGCAAAACTTGTTTCGAAGTGATTCAGTGATTATAGTGGTGACTTCCACCACCCATATTGGCCACTACAGAGCACAGACGTTAGCCCCAGTAAAAATGTATGGGACATGTTCCAGCAGCAGATTGACAGAAAAATCCTCCGCCATTGAATCTATACAAACTAAAGAGGTCTGATGTGTAATGA
>QLNU02015360.1:98448436-98463104 GCA_006491805.2 Dysdera silvatica
ACAATATACCTAAGGGACGTCCATAAATGATGTCATGGTCCAGAGGGTAGAGGGTGCTGTGCGTGTGACACACCATGATTAGGGAAATGGGAAATCTCATGACAAGGGGGTGGGGGGTCCCGAAAATAACCTCAGAAAGCGTGACATCATTTACAGACAGCCCCGTAGGTCTCAGAAATTAAAAAAAAACACAAAAATAAGAATTTACTGTCAGAAAATGGAATTTTCATTTATGCTTCAGTTATTTCAAATGGCACATATGTTTTTTGTTTTTTTTTAAACACTGTTTGAAAGCCTATTTAATTACTTCTCCAATGCTACCAAAACTAAATATCTATATTTAATAGAATGTGAAATCACAAGTCCAAGGGGCAGATTGATGATACCAAATGTTACGATAGATACCATAAATTGTTGCCACTCCAACCAGATCAACACAACTATTATAATCAGTATATGTCTTATCATTTTAATCATTGTATTACTTTATTATTATATTTGAATTGTTGAAATTGACATCAATAGTATATTTAAATTGTTATGAAATGTAAAATAAAATTAATCTAGCACCATTCACCCTTGATTACAAACCTTTTCTTATAGCTCTCTTTTTATCTTTATTCAGTGTAAAATGAGGAAATCATATTCATGAAAAAAAAAGAGTAAATTTTGTTTGAAAATTCAATGAAATACATTTACGAAACATAAACATGAGATCATAGAAACTTTAGTGCTCTCAACTACTACTACTGAGATGCTGAACGAAAAGAGGTTTGCAATTGAAAGCGAATGGTGCTAGACTATTTTGTTTTGAAAATCATAAAAAGTTAGTTACACTATTAATAATGTCAATTTTAACAATTCGAATATAATACAACACAATGATTAAAATAGTTAGAAACATGCTAATTATAATACAATACTGATCTGGTTATTTAAGTGGCAACGATTTACGAAGTCCATCATATTTGATATTATCTCAATTCGAATATAGGATATATATATATATGAATATCCGAAATATATATATATATGAATATCCGAAATAGATATATGACTATCCGAAACATTTATATGAATATAAGAAATACATATAACTCAAAAATATATATATGAATATGACATATTTCTATCATATGAATGAAATTTTATACTATCGGAAGGTAAATAAGCTTTCAGATGGCATAAAATTGATAGAAATGCTATTTAAAATAACAGAAAAATGAAAATTGTTATTTTTTTGTCCTGTTTCTGATAAAATAATACAAAGTTTCACCAGGAGATCCCCTAGCAACAGTCATTTCAACACTGGTATAAGTTTTAAACATATGACATTTCGGAAGCCAACTGCTCCCTTTGTCATGTGCTACCAAGTGTTAAATGCTATTCAACTGTTCAAAAGGAAATATATATATCATCATCATCATATTCAACCATTATCTATCCACTGCTGGATGAAGGTCTCTCCAAATGCTTTCCACACAAGTCTATCCTGGGCCATTCGTTTCCACGTCACCCCAACCTCTTTTCTTATTTCATCCACCCATCTAGTTTGAGGACGTTTTCTAGGTCTTCGGTGGTCTCTTGGAATCCAGTTCAGAATTTCTGTTGTCCATCGTTGATCAGTTCTTCTTGCAATATGCCCAGCCCATCGCCATTTCAGTCCTTTTACTTTAACAATGATGTCCTCTACTCTAGTTTGCTCTCTCACCCAAGTGTTTCTTTTTCGATCTCTCCTAGTTATTCCAAGCATGCACCTCTCCATGCTCCTTTGCGTTGTCTGTAACTTTCGTATTGCTCCAACTGTTAGACTCCATGTCTCTGATCCATAAGAGAGGACTGGCAATACACACTGGTTGAAGACTTTTCTTTTTAGACATAAAGGCAATTTCCCCTTCAGGATAAAACTGTTTCTTCCAAATGCACTCCAGCCAAGTTTAACACGTCTGTTGAGTTCTTTCATAATGTTGCCTTCCATTGAAATCAGTTGGCCAAGGTAAATATATGAATCATCAATTTCTAGCTCAATGTTGTCAACTTGTATTTTTGTTTTCTCTACAAAATTATTGAACATGATCTTAGTTTTTTGTAGGTTCATCTTGAGTCCAACTTCTTCACTTCTAGTTGAGAGCTCTTGTACCATGTCTTGGAGTTCTAATGGGTCCGTTGAAAAAATAACAATGTCATCAGCAAACCGCAGATGATTTAAATATTCACCATTTATTTTTATTCCCTTGTTATTCCAATTTATCAGCTGAAAAATCATCTGTAAAGCAGAAGTAAAAAGTTTTGGAGAAATGGTATCTCCCTGCCTCACCCCTTTGCCAAGTTTGATAGTTTTGGTATCTTTATGTAACCGAAATTTTGCACTTGCATTTTTATACACACGTTTCACCATGTCAATGTACACATCCTCAATGTCTGTTGATCTTAAAGAGTTGATGACTGCTGATGTTTTTATAGAGTCAAAGGCCTTCTCATAGTCAATAAATGCAACACACAATGGAAGTTCATATTCATGTGTTCTTTCAATTAATTCTCTTAATACTTGAATATGGTCCACTGTACTGAATCCACTTCGAAATCCAGCTTGTTCTCTTGGTTGAGCTGCATCTAATTTTTTCTGCAGGCGATGTGTTAGCACTTTTGTGAAGATTTTATAAATAGCAGGTAACAAGCTAATTGGTCGGTAATTTTTCAAATCCTCTTTATCACCTTTTTTATGCAAAAGAATTACTGTTGCAGAATCCCATTGGTTTGGTATGTTACCGCTGTTAAGACATTTGGTAAAGAATTTTGCAAGTATGTCTTCTACATATTCTCCAGCTTCTTTTAGGATATCTAATGTAATACCATCATCACCAGGGGCTCTTCCTTTCTTCATATTTTTTATTGCAAATGAAACTTCTTCTTTTAAGATTTTAGGAGCTGTTCCTTCGACTATTTCAGTGTCTTCGTTTAATCCACTGTTACTTTCATATAGTTTTTTGTAGAATTCTTCAACTCTTCTAAGTATTTCTTCCCTATTTCTTGTTACGGTGCCATCCTCTCCTTTTAATGCAATGATGTGTTTCTTCCCAACAGATAAACTTCCTTTAACAACCCTAAGGCTCTTGTTATTTTCAATGGCCTTCCTTACTAGCTCACAGTTGAATTTTCTTATGTCTTCTTTCATGCTTTTGCGCAGAGTTTTACAAAGTTCTATGTACTCAATCCTGGAACTGGTATTTCGATTGTCCACCTTCATATCTCTTCGCCTTTTCATGAGCTGTTTCGTCTTCTCAGATAATTTGCTATTGTGCTTTTTACAGGTTACACCACCAATTTCCCCAGCAGTTTCAACTATTGTCTTAACAATGTTTTCATTTGCTTCTGAGATATCACTTTCATCAATAAGTCCTTCCAGTGCAGAAAAGCGATTTTTTAATTCCAACTTGAATGCCTCGGTATTTTCTTTTAATTTCTTTAAATCCACCCTCTTACTTACTTGTTTCCTAATGAGCTTCTGTCGTTCTAATTTAGTATTTAAGTGCATTTTACATCTCACCATTCGATGATCACTTCCAGTATTAAATCTGTTCAGTACACTGCAATCTTCAATAATTGATTTCTTGTTTGCCAGGATATAGTCAATTTCACTAGTTCCCCCATTTGGGTGTTTCCATGTCCATTTTCTTTGCGGTTTCTTCTTAAAAAATGAATTCATGATGCTAAGGTTTTCAGCTTCTGCAAATTCGATGAGTTGATCGCCACGTTCATTCCTTTCCCCATATCCGTATTTACCAACCGATGTCTCTCCTTGTTCCTGTTGTCCAATTCTTGCATTGAAATCCCCCATGATGAGCTTGATATGTTGTTTCCCTTTGGTGTGTAACTCTTTGATTTCTTCATAAAATTCTTCAACCTCTTCGTCGGTATGGCTTGATGTTGGTGCATATACCTGTACTATTTGAAGTTGGTATCGCTGGGTTAGTTGAACAACGAGCCTCGCTGCTCGATCTGATGTACTTTCAACTTCCAGAAGACAGTCTTTAATTCTTTTGTTGATTAAGAAGCCAACACCACTTGTTCTTCCAGTTTCCGTTCCTCTATAATAAAACAAATGTCCACTTTTAAGTTCCACCAACTCTTCACCTTTTCTTCTAACTTCACTGAGTCCTACAATGTCCCATTTGATCTTGTCTAGTTCCTCTTCCAATTCCTGAAGTTTTGCTTCAGAAGCAAGGGATCGTCCATTAAACGTAGCCAAGGTCAATAACAAACGGCAGCCTGGGCCATTCCAGTGATTCTTAGCACCCCCTGCTTTCATGCCACACCATTTCATATATATATACACACACATATATATTGAAAAAGGACAAGAATTAAGCACAAGTATTAAATGAAAACAAAAATAAAAACTAATATTTATAGTTAAGAGTTCCATGGTGTTTAAAAAACTACTGTTCTCCTTAAAAAAAAAATACCTGAATAAAATATGTAATCTCCGAATATAAATGTGTTCCCAGTTTCAAAAGCTGAGATGTCTGAGGAGAATGTTGAAGGGGCAAACCAAGTCTGGCAACATCTCCCATTGTTGTTACTTGACCTTGGGTAACTTTGGAAATTTGTCCAGGTCTCACACCAACTCTCTCTCGATAAAATTTGTATTGAAGTTTGACAGTAAATATTTTGCCATATTGATCATACTGTTGAGCTCCAACTTCAGAAAGGGAATAACATGCCTATACAGAAGAACGAATATACAAACTATAATTTATATAAAAAAAAAAGTTCATTCAATTTGAATTATAAAGATCAAAGGACATAACAAACATTACATGGTACCAGGGAGTAACCTGCCAAAAATATTTTGTAGCTTTTCGGCTAACTTGACCTAAAAGTTCTTGCCGAATCAGAAAAGTTGTTTTTAAGTTTACAAGAATTTTTGGTCAGAAACAACCAACCCCACACAATGGTATTTAATTATTTTTATACTTTTTGATCTCGTTTCTTCTCGGGATGCTGTGTATACACCCAGGCAAGATATAACTCTTTAAAATCAAATTCCTTTCTCTCTGGCCCATTGATTGACATATTCATCAAATTATATATTATATAATTATATTACTATTATATTTGTTTTTAGATTCATTTTAACACCAAATCTTCATAATCTGCAGGATGCACTGGAATTGACACCAATTCACATATTATAGATACAACAGTGTACTCCACATAGTCAATTTTCTTCGGCAAGACAGTTCATTTTTGCAGCATGTTATTTGGAGTTACAAGCAACTGGGATTGGACGAGAAGTACCCTCACCACATGTCAGAGCATTTGTCCCCTGATTGTATAATATTCTGTTTTTTAAGCAGCTCAGTATTCCCAGTAAGTGCGCATTTCACCTCCTCGCTTGCTGAAGATGGCATAATGACCTTTCCCCAGTCGTACCATTCAAGGCAATCAAATGACCTTGTCATCATCAATTCTCCCAATTTTAGTTGAGTTACACTACTCAGCAGTTTTTCTAGCTGAGTTTCAATTAAAGTCGACCTCGGTGAAAAGACTAGTGACAGGTACCCTGTATGGTACATAAAGTACCTTCAATAAAATAACTTACCAAACAGAACCCAACAAAATCTGTAAAATATGCTATTAAAATTACAGACTTATAGCAAATTCCAACTATTCTAAGTGTAACATTGGCTGAAAAACTACTTTTTTTCCCACTGTTATACTCACATGTGACTGAACTGCAAATAAGAAACAACATATTTAAAAGCTATAACAATCAGTAAGTTTAACATTCCATACAGTTAAAATGACTGGTTGAATTTTTGTGGTGCAATGAAACAAAGATCATTCTGAGCCAAACAGGTGAAGTTGCATATACACAGTTAAAATGACATGTGAATAAATTTAAAAGGAAATTAAGCAATAATTCTTGAGAACTATAGAATAAATGCAAGTTTAATATTCAAGAATATTTTATGATACAAGGAAAGTAACCTTACTGCATTATGAATAACATACATCCAATGCACACAGTCGCTATATGCAATGACCAAAATTATATAACCATATTTTAAACTATAGTTTATTTTGGAGGAAAAGGTTTGTTTGGGTTTTACAGTACAGGGACATCAAAGGTCAGTGATGTGTTGTGGCTCACAGTTTTTGAGGAATCTGAATCTCTTGAGGCATAAGAAAATCAATCCCCAGACTATTATAATGCATAGTTAGTTGGTAAATATTTTTCTTTCTACACCACAAGAGTAAAACCGGGTTAACGTACACTAGCAAACACATACCTGTAGGGCCTGTTATATAAAAAGATTAGAAATTTAATCATGGACCATACACTCACAAGAGTTAAGCAAAAATATTCAGGGTGATATTAAATGATATAATTAAATAAAATTTTTATCCAAAATACTTTTCTAAAATTAAATTTAATACGATTTGAATGTACTGAATATCTTATAAATTAAAATAATATACATATGCATATTAATTATCATAACATTAAAGTTTAGCTCATAAAAAGTTAAAACAATTGATACGGTTTTAAATAACATTTATTAAATAATGAGAAGCAAAGAGAAAGTCACAATAATTTAAATGAAGCAAATCAAATAACAAAATCAAATGGGACAACAAAATTTAAGCAAAATACAATTCATGCTAAAGTTCTTATATAAGAAAATACATACCTTTAATAAAACTGGTGACATGCCAAGTTCTTTCACTTAACAAAAATATTGGATGAGATGATTTTAGACATGTCTGTACAGCAACAAAAATAAAAGGAAGACAAAAGCATGCCAAAATAAGAAATAAGGAAACTAATAAACAAATCACAAAATGAATTGCTTTATAGAAAATAAGGCTAAATATACATTGTCAAATAAATATTAAAAATAAGTATTTTATACATAAAAAGCAAAATTAAAAAAACTGTTTACTATATTTGCAAAAAATAAAAAAAAATAACTATATGTTCAGAAAGAGAAGCTGTCCATAACGTTTGTCACAGTGAGTTTTAAACATAATAGTTCTAATAAGAAATGGAGTAAAACAACTCATAACGGTTACCCCTCAGATAGGGGCAAATATAAGTTCCGCAGCAAGAAACTTCCTGCACAACAATGTCCCTATTTACGGCCACTCCTCTTTCATTGACAAATTTTTTTGTCTGGTGAGTGTTCACTAATGGGGAGTTTTACTGTAATTATAACATATATGATGAATAAAATAAATTTATACTGTATATTTCATTAACAGTTTTATAAAATATTCTAAATTTATTAAATTTAAAAATTTCATTTAAATTAAGTTTGGAAATTGGTTGGAAAATATTTATTTTAATAAGTAATACATTATAACATTAAATCAGGGTTCAAAATTAGCGGGTGCACAGGTGGATTGTGCACATGAAATTTTATCCGTGCACGTAAATTTTTAATTTGGGTGCACGCAGTGCACCTAACTATTCCAAACTATGGCTACTTATGCTTATTTTTCAAGAACAGTGAACTACGGAATAATTTTATATAATTTTCTCAATGTATCTGCATTTGCTTTGAATTTTTTTTTATTACATACGAATGTTCAATTATTTTGAAAAGTTGCACTTTTTTAGCTTACATGCTTTAATGTAATTATTTCACTTACATTTTACCCGTTTTTAAGGTTGAGGTTTACTTTCTATTCTGTTAGTTACTTATACACCTAACTAGTATTTGGTGCACTTACGTTACAAAAGTTGGGTGCACTTTGCACCTGATTTAAGAAGTTAATTTTGACCCCTGCATTAAATAACTATTTAAGGCTAATGACTAAATAGTCACTACCTAGTATTTGTAATATTATAATAAAGTATGTAAGGAGATCATTTAATGTCAAACTATTTAACTCCGTAGATACCTCATACTGCAAAATCTATATTTAACTTCCCCATAAATACTTCATACCGCAAAATCTACATTTAACCTTCCATCACTGCTAGCACTGTTGAATATTATAAATGTTAAATATTAAATTGTTTTGATGATTTAGTATGCTGTTACTCATATTTAAAATATGTACACATTAATTTTGAATCTATTATAACTGAATTTATGATGAAAAGTTATTATGTAAGTTTAAAGCAGTGTTTCCCAACCTTCAAGTCACAACCCCCTTTTACAGTAACCAAATAGTCTGTGACTTCTCTCTGTCCACCGCCATCCCATTTGCATAATAAAAGCATTTTTAGTAGAGTACAGACAACACAAATATAAAATTATAATATATTAATGATACATATATATATATATATATATATATATATATATATATATATATATATATATATATATATTAATAATATACATTAATGTATATTATAAAATTAACAGCCATTAGTGTGTTTAAACAGCAACAAAACATGATTTGAAGAACAGATGAATTTGAACAATAATGTAAAATACATACATTTAAAACAAACATATTAATAAAAATGGGAAGAGGCCTTGAAGTAATCCTTTGGAAAACAGATGAATATAAATAAAGGCTGTGGCTAATCTGAATGATGAGGCCATCTCAGCTATTGATCCAGCCAAACAACATCCCCCAACTGTTTTACAGAATCAGAACATAAGGACCACATTTGGGCTATCCCATGGGAAGTGTAAGGTGAGGCAGAAAGGACGAACATTTTTTATAAAAAGCACAAAATCATTAACTTTTTCTTAAAAAGAAATTTATTGACATATCTGAATTCATATTGAAATAGCATTTGAAAAAATTAAGTGTAGAAAACAACATATCCCATGTGGTGTCCGTTATCACTGATGCATTTCTGAAGACGTTCTTGGAAGTTCCATCTCATGTGTGAAGTTCAATCACTGGACGTAATCCCTGGGCTTCAACTGTTGCACAACGGCCAATTTGTAAGTTCGGAATTGCAGGTCTAAATGCAAAATATGCCTTACCGAACAATTACTGAGGCCAAGTTCAGAAGAATGCTTTGAGCAGATCAACTCTTACTGCACAGCACGGCCTGTCTGACGCTTTCCACATTTTCAGGGGTAAGCACCGTTCGTGTAGCCCCGACGATCTTTTGCTCATTAGTGTACCTTGTGTATTAAGTGCTGAAACCCAACATAGGATAGTGTTACGAACAGGAACAGTTTGATTTCTATGGATAATGAAATGACAATGAAACTCATGATGAACTGCCGTGATAGACTCGTTATTCTTGATGAAACAGTCATACGCAAAAATGGGATGTTCTGTTGTCCATGGCTTTATGGCTTCAACTGAAAAAAAAATGCTAAGACTTCACAAAGCTAACGTCACCTACCGCGCATCTCTCACTTCACTTGGTGGTGAGTTCTAGCCATTTCAAAAACGTCCGTCGTTTCTGCCTCACCCTATATTTAGTAGTAAAGTCTGCATCCATCTGCGTCTCAGGCTATGAAAATGTTGAACACTTGGGACATGACCATATCCAGAGGGGGGATCTTAGGGACCGGTCCCACAGTCGAAACATTATGTTTTAATCAAAAACGATATAAAAGGGTATTGAAAACTAAAATTTGGGAGGGGGAGAAGTGCATTAACTTACTTGTAATGGCAGTTCTTGAAATGGCAATTTATCATCTTTCTTGTTAAATAGTTGAAGAACACTATTTTCAGAGAGTTTTACAATGATTTTCTTCCAAAAGCGATTTCCAGTGAGTTTCTTTTTATTTGGCTGTCGTAAAACCATCTCCCATGATTCATTTGGAAATCGTTTAGGAAATTCTTCTAATGGGAGAGATGTATCTTCATCAAATAATGGAGACAATGGAGTTTCTATGGAGTCAGCTTTTCGTACTCCAGCTTCTCCTAAGGCTGGAATAGGTTCTTCTTCAACTTCTACTGACTCAGCTTTATCGAATTCATGAGTAACCTTTTCAGTATTATCAATAGAGTCTTTATCAAATGGATTAAATCTAGGTAATGATGAATCAAATGCTTTAGTAGGAGTTTTAGGGGGAGGTGGTAACAACTTTGGCGGTTCTGCCATAAGATGGTCAGTACTACTCAAATCTTTGACCTTGGGCTTTATAACAACAGAAAAATCTGTTTCGTTATCATAATCATCAAAAGAGTCTTGTGAAACCTCCTTTTTCAAAAATACTTCTTTTCTCGCTTGCATTTTAGAAACTTTAAAGGGGTCAAATTCATCCATACTTCCAAAACCAAGGCCTTCATCTTGAATTTTTTTTAACATTGGTGCTTTTCCAGCAGAAAAAGGATCATAGGTCTCATCAGATGCATTTCCTCTTGCACTCTCAAATTTTGCAGAAAAAGCATCAAATTCTTGATCTGGTTGATCAGTAGTAGTACTGGTTTTAAATGAAAATCCAAATGACTGGTGGTCATCTATAAATGATTCAGTAAATTTAGTAGATGGTTTAATATCATTACTAGCTTGAGTAGGAACTAGTGTAGTTTTAATATTTCCAAATAGAGAAGCTGCATCTGTAACATCAGGGAATGTAGAAGAAAATGCTTCAGCTGTGTCCGGGAGCACTTGCTCATTTTCTAAGGGCAATGCACTGGTCGAATCAGGATATATTTGCTCAGATTTTGAAGAATCAACAGCTGCTACATCTTCTAAAACCTGTTCTTCATTTTTAAGTTCAGGAACAGATTCTACTGAGTCTATTTGATGGCTATTACTATCAACAACAGATATAAATTCGGTCTCCTTTACTGACTCCTCTTTGAATTCGTCATCATGGCTATTTGAATTTTTGACAGAATCTTCAAGCTCATCAACAACTTCAGCATTAGTGTTATCAGGTAATTTAGTATCAAAAAGATCTATATGTGCATCTTTACTACCAAAGTTTTGATCATCATCTGATGAAATAAAATTCTGATTAGAAATAATATCTGCACTTTGTGGAATGCATATCTCATTTGAAATATTTGAAATAACGGATGATTTTCTATTAACTGGATTACAATCCCATGAAGCACTGGCCTCACTAGACTGACTACCACTACGTGGTTTCTGATTTAAAATTTCAGGTAAAACTTGAGGATGTGAGTTTTCACTGGAATCAAGATTTTGCCAAACTTGGGGAGCTTCAGAAACTTGATCAAGAAGCTGCACGGCTGGATTACTACTAGCTTCAGATACATGTGTTGGTTCAATATCTATCATATCAAATTTCAAAGGTGTATCAGAAACAGGTGGTTGATGAAAAGATTGCAGATCATCAGAAAGAGAATCCATTAAAGACATTTCAGATTTGCCAGATGTATCATCCAATATAGTCTTTTGATCTGAAGGATGTATTTCAATGGAAAATAGATCTTCATTTCCTGTTGAAGACGAAGTAGCTGGTTTGCTATCACTAAAAGGATTATGTGACCATAACATGCTAGTTTGAGTTGCATCCACGCCAGCTTCGGGCTGAGATCCTGAAAAGAAAGGGTTTGTGGGAGTTTTTTTTATATTTGATTCATTTTCATGTTTTGAATCAGTCAAGCCTTCCATTAAGAAATTGGGTTTGTTAGAAAATGGATTACATGAAGTTTCAGAAATTTTAGAGGCATTGACAATAGGTGTGGTCTGTTGTGCAATATTGGTTACATCTACGAAAGATGTATCAAATGGATCAGTTTCCTCTTTAACATCAAGAAATAAGAGATCCTGAAAATCTGATTTATATGATGTAACTGTTGTGTCTGTCTGGAAGCCAAATTCTTCTAATAATGAAAAAGATTTTCCTCCTTGCTGTGTTCCACCCTGTGACATTGACAAAGGCATCTGATTAAACTGCATTCCATTAGCTCCTAAATCCTGAGAATCAAGCAAAAGAGGAGGCTTAGCATGCAAGGCACTATTATCTGAAACCAGGGGCATCTGTGTAGTTTCCTTTCTACTTGGTGGTGGGGGTGGTCTTGCAGGACCTTTTGCTGAAAATGCTGAAAAATCAGGTTCTGATTCTTCTACTGGGAACCATGGTTTATCACCTGATGGCGGTGGGGGTCTAGGAGGAGCTCGAACTACTTTTCCAGTACCGAAAGGACTATTATCATCAAGATTGAAGTCTGGAGTGGTTTCGCCTGCAAAATCAAAATCTTCCTTGCTATCTTGTCGTATATCTTTTAATTTATTTAATGTTGTTTGTGTTTTCTGGACTGTGTCTTGAACCCTCATAGATAACTGCTGGAAAAATTGCCATTCCTCCGTATTTTTTACGTTCTGATCGCCAGTTTTTAATGAAGCTTCGTACACAGCCTTTTCATATTCTTCCTCTTCATCTTCCTTCTTATGACTTTTCAATTTTTTCTTGATGAAATTCATACCCTAAAAAATTTAAATGAGAATTATTTGAAAAGGCATATTAAAACTAAAAACTAAAAGAATAGTAAGGAGATAAATGCAGAGTAAAACAAAACAAAAAAAACAACTGGTGTGTATACTAATAAATTAAATCAGTTTTATAAATCAGGAAAAAAAATGTAGTTAAAAAAAAATGTTACAAGCAGGGTATGAAAAAATGAATTTTTAAAAAAAATTTTAAGAAATCACATTTTTTTTTATTTAAATCAGATTATTTTAACATCACCCCATCCTAATACTAAAATAAAGTTTTTTCAATCAAATACAACTTCTATTTTAGTATTGAGGCCTTTACCTGACGGTGTTGCAATTTCAGTAAAATAAAAGTCACAGGACCTTTTTTCAACCTGCCATTTTAGAACAAAACAATACGAAGTTTCACCAGAATATTCCATAACAACCATTATTTCAACACGGACATAAGGTTTGAAAACAGGACCTTTCAGAAGCCAACTGCTTTGTCAAGTGAAAGCAGAATTGTACTTTCATTCTGCATTCATTTGAAAAAGGGAGCAGTTGGCTTCCAGAACGTAGGCCTAGTGTTTTTAAATCTTATGCCAGTGTCAAAATAGCTGTTATGTCACTTTTAGAGTTAGAAAATGAGTATAAACTTGTAGTTGCACTTTGTATATCATCAAGCCTTTGCTTTTCTCAATCAAGTATTCAGAAGCAATCTGAAGTGCACCCAATCAAACACTTGAAAAACAGGTTTATGATTAACACCTGTTGGTTAGTGGCCAAAGAGTGAAACACTTGTTGATCAGTTGTCATTATCTGAATCAATGAATACTGTTATCACTCTAGTGACTGTTTTCACACATACACAAAGAGAAGCAGAGAATTTCAGTTGAAAAAAAGAATATTCTTAGGGTGTACTAACAAGGAGAGTACACAAAGTGAAAACTGAAAAAGTGTTTCATTTTAGTTTTATAATAAAGTATAAATGTTTTAATAAGAAATAAAAAAAAAACTAAACTAAATCCCCTGTTTGGAGTAGCTATAGCCCCATCAAATTTGGTAAGAAAATGTTATTTTCGCCAAATTTGCCTTATGTGCCCTTATCAATAACAGCAGAAACTATGAGATACTTTTAAAGTGATGTCACCGAAAGAGAACAAACAGTCCTTCATTCGTGATAAAATATTGTCGAATTTGATTTCATAAGTATTTATGCGTGTATTTGCATAAATATTTAGAACTTTAATGGCATGTGTTTCTTTTGACTTCATTTTTAATTATTACAACTTAAAGAACATAATAATAAATCTGCAAATCACACTAAAAACTATGCCAAAGAAAGAAGCAGTGCGAAACAGACATATGTTAAATACTATTGGGTGTTTTCTTTTATCAGTACTTACGTATTATCCCGTCGACAAATTACGATTTTTTTATCGTAACTTTATAATGTTTTTGTTGTCTAAAAAATCGTAAGTTTACGATCCTTAATTATTTGCAAGATGCCATTTTGTTTGTTTTTTAACATTTTGCAAAATCGTTAGTTAATGTTAGTGACAGATGTTTTCTGAGTTATCGTTAAAAAATTTATTTATGATATTTTTTATTATATATCTTCAAAATTTTACATAAGAAAAACGACGAAAGGAGACCCCTTCTCATCGTTTTGCGACTCGTGATCATTCCGATCACATTCAATGTATGCTGCCTGAATCAGTAAAAGGCTGAATCAATATTATATTGCAATTAGTATTTTTCATGCAATTAGTACACTTACCTGAATCATAGGAACCGAACTGGGGGGGAGACCCCTCCAATATCCCCCAGCTTGCCGCTTTGCGACCATTCCTATCACATTCGATGTGCATTGCCTGAATTAGTAAACGATGAAAGGAGAATTCATTTTTCCTGTAAAAACAAAATCGCAGAATGCTCATCATTTGGTAATTACCGAAGAGTATAATCCATCTAAAATTATTAAAAACAAAAAAAAACAGGGTTCAGGCATGAAACAGCACTCATTCTGCAAAATGTCAACAAACAAACAAAATGGCGTCTCGCAAATAATCAAGGATCGTAAACTTACGATTTTTCAGGCAACAAAAACACCGTAAAGTTATGATTAAAAAAAAAAATTGTAAACGGTTGACAGGATAATACGTAAGTATCCTTTTATCTAATAAAGTAATAAAAGTAACAAAACCTTAGCGATATGGTAAATTTATATGGGATTATGAGATATTGCTTTAATGAAGCAAAAAAAAGGCATATGTAATGACACTTTATCTGAAACGGAAATTAATACAGCAAAAGAAATCAATACTTTTGCTGAAA
>QLNU02015360.1:98463204-98475946 GCA_006491805.2 Dysdera silvatica
ATTCATCTAGAAAATCAAAATGTGAAATATGGATGGACCAATGGGAAAAATGACAAGTGCTTGGTATCAATGGGATTCAGAGCCGGATTTTCTGCACAGTAAACAAACACTTCATCTTTTATGTCATCATAAAGTAAAGTTTGAAGCAATTATTTAATTCTAAAAGCACATGCCTTATCCAAGAAAATGAGAAATAAATGGTTTTAGTGAAATGGTAAAAAGAAGTGAAAGTCAACTGATAAAGACAGGTGGCAGAACATTGCTTTTCTTGCATTATATATTTGTAATTTTTTTTAATTAAAATTTTTTGGTGTTATTACATGAGACGTTACCCACGTTTCTCACTGTCCCCTAGAATTAGCTGAAAATTGCACTAGATGGGTTTGTGACATAATATAGTTTGACATCACATACGTCTGTATTATACAGTGAGGAGTATGATACATTATTTTCATTTTACTTCACGTACGTACACGTATTTTGTTCATTGCAACAAAAACGTCTGAGCATTTGAATCTTTTATTTTTTTATGTATTACATATGCAGGGTAAGAAAAGTGTGATTGAGTGGGCTATGAAAGAAGGTGTAACTGCATCTGAGTATGAGTATCTGAAATGCAAGAAGCAGATGAAAATGTGTAGGTGAAAGAGGGGTGGGTAGAAAAAGAAGAGGGGTGTAGGAAGAGGAGAATTCATGAAAATCACAAAAAGGAGGTAAACAACATAGGGGCTAGTCAAGGAAGAAGAGGCAGAGAAGGGAAAAGGAGGGAGAAAGGGGGGAGAGGATGATGAGGGGAACGGGAGGATTCATGAAAATCACAAAAAAACGCTGTAAACAACAAGGTGGCTAGTCACTTTGTGTTTATAGTTTTGTGAACACTGGCTAGAATTGAGTAGGCAACGTCTTGTGTAGTAGCACCAATTTTTTATTTATATTTTCTTACGAAACAATACAGAGTTTCACCAGGAGATTCCATAACAAACAGTTATTTCGACACTGTGAGTTTAAAAACCGCGGCCGTTTAGATTTGCTTATATACTTTTTCCTTGATTTACTTATATTTTCTTTCTTGTGTTTGACCAGTTAATTTTATTAATTATCAATAACAGTAGAAATAAACTATTAAACTTGAAAATATAACCAAATGTTCCAATCTTGAATAGAGATACAAATAACATATCTATATAGGGGAGGAAGTGAGATCTATTCTTACATTATATACAAATTTATTTCTCAAAAA
This sequence comes from Dysdera silvatica, assembly GCA_006491805.2. Taxonomy (NCBI): domain Eukaryota; kingdom Metazoa; phylum Arthropoda; class Arachnida; order Araneae; family Dysderidae; genus Dysdera; species Dysdera silvatica. The sequence goes on from QLNU02015360.1 coordinate 98,464,445, forward strand.
TTATGACCAAACTATGAGATACACAAGTATCCTTTCATGTAAAGTTTTAGTCATTCTTATTCAGTTTCCACTGATTTTCAAAGTGAGGAAAAAAATATGGTTTTAGATATCATTAAAATCAGAACTCTCTACATTTTGATTAAACACTAGCTATTAAACAGCACTCAAATTAAATACATAGACAATTTAGTTTCTAAGAAAAGGCTTGTGTCACAATAAAGCTTGTTTCTATATACTCTGTCTCTTAAGCGCACAAATTAATTTTCTATACTTTCATATACACGAGCTACATTTAAATGGACAGACTTCATCCATGTTCATAAACATCTTTAAATATTTAATGTCCTTTCACCTTACAGACACTGATTATGGGGAAGAAACGTTGGATCTTTGGACTTTGCTGCAATTGTAATGTGATTACATCACTGGGTTTTAGATTAAATTTTCGTTCATCAAAATAAAACGAACTTAGAATAAGAAATTTTGAAGTGCAGCTTAAAACAATTAACTTCTTTTTATTACGAACTATGGCAACTAATACAGGTTACTGTACATAATGAGTGGGAGTTATTACTCTTTAAACTTACAATACAAAACAGAACTTGTGGCCACACCCATAAACTTCATGCCATAAAAATTCTAATAATTAATATGGGGAAAAGACAATGCAAGAAATAGAAAAACATTTGCAAAGATCGTTCAGAAGTAAAATGAAATTTTGCACTTTTAAATCTTGTGGCCAAAAAATAAATAAAACATTCAGTACCTTTACTGGAACTATTTTAAATGCCTTGAGTAAACGCAATTCTCTAAAATGACAATTTTGGAGCACTGAATACCGCTTGAAGGCATAAAATCATCGTGATCACTACGTACACTAACCAAGGGCAATTGGGTGCAAAGCTGTAAGTTCGGAACATTTATTGTTACCAACTTCCACGATCACCTTTTAAATAAACACGATGCCCTTTAAATATTCGACATTTAAAGACATCATCCGAAAATATTCATTTTTAAATGAATATCATCCGAAAACATTTGTACTTTACCCAGCTGTAAAGTACCATACCGAATGACATTAAAACACAGAAATTGGATTTTGTATGCCCGATTACGATTCGGTAAATCAAAGAATCGATTAATTTGTGACACATTTTTTTTCCTTTTACTAATTTTATTTAGTCAAATTCGATCAATTTTGTTTCGTAGCTACGTAAAATGCACTTTGTGTAAAAAAAAAGATTAAAGAGTAAGTCGAATTAAATTTAATTTCAATTGGGCAAGTAGTAGTGTTCGCATCCGACACTACAATCTGCTCTTAGATTTTCTTTGGATAGGCAAATGCTAATACGTTATAGGGAAGAAAAGATCAGGTTGAGGCGGGACTTTGAGTTTTCCAAAGAATCCGATTCTCTTAAGAGCCTGAAGAACTAACACTTGGACTTCCTCCAGTAACCTTTTCTCCACTTGCAGGCAGCTTTTCCTCTCGTTCCCACCTGGTGTAAAGGACCTGCTCACTGCCTTTTTTCCAGTGTCTGGCTTTTTTTCGGCGTTCCTCCCTTTCTTCATCCCTGTGTTTTTTGTAGCCCTTGTTGCCTCTTCTCGCTTTTCTGAAATTTTAATGCCAAGTGTTAGCCTGGGCTACTCATGCCCATCCGAATATTTCGGTTCAAGGTTGAGTATTGCACAAAAAGCGCCAGGTTTTTTTGGGGGGTTGGGGCAGTTGTAAAACCTTGAGAAATTGGCCTTGCCACCGTACACTGATGAATTAAACCCTAATCGGGTTCTCCGATTACATCTCGACTGAGAGCCTCACTTCTTCTGGGGTGTTGAGTCTCTGATCTACATCTTTTGGACTTCGTTCAATCCTTCCTAAAAACATAGTGCCGCCAGTTCATCCAACTTTTCCATTCTATAAGCAACTTCTTTTTTCATTTGACAATTAACAATAATGAGCAGTTTATATGCAAGTTTTTTTTTGTTTTTTTTTATTTGACATCGTCATTGGTGAAGTTAACGTTATAGATAGCACCCATGATGCAAGATATACTATCTTGCATCATGACAGCATCACATGCTGAAGGTAACTAGAATAAACAGGTAGATTCATCAGAGTGGGAGAGTTCATTTTGCCTTGTAGGGTAGGTAGCTCGGCTAATGAGAACTTTCTACATACAAGAACGCTAACGCGGCTTTCTCGTTAGCCACGGGTAGGAAGGTTGTAACGTCAGCGGTGCGTGAGAACGGTTTAACCGTTTATTTCTGCTTTGCCTCTTAGACATGCGTTTCCATTTGTTTTTCTTCGTTTTTCAATTCTATTCAATTTTTAATATTTGCTTGTGTTTTTTGTTTCTTATTTTATATGTTGTTAGTATTATTCATTACTTCTTTGTTTATATTGCAGCTGTTTTAATACCATGGTGTGCTTTTACAAACTGCTATCGCAGTGAAAAGAGTAACGCTTCTTTTCACCGTAAAACATAATTATAATTGCTTTTTAAAAGTCATTTCTATATGTACAATTTCCCTTACCTGGACGCTATCTGTGTTCAATAATTATGGCGCTATATATTGTATTATTGCATGTTTTAATGTAGGTGCCTGAAATTTGTTGCATCTAATATTGTGTGCAATTTTATATATTTTGATAATTAGTAAAACATTTGCTTTTGCATTAATTTCTTGATTTTTAATTCACTTAAGTACAGAGCCGTAAGCAGCCTGGGGCGAATGGGGCTCGGCCCTCCCTCTAAAAATACCTTTTGGTTTTATTATTAACATTAGAAATTGTTTTTACGGAGATCAATTGAAAAAAAGCGTATTTTTTCGTCACATTTTTTCTTCATTTTTTTCGTTACGCCTTAATAAAGGTAGGAGGCTGTTGTTGCCACTGTATTGTAGTTGTATCAATAATATAATTATTAGCGGGTTTCAATAGGTATTATTATTATTATATTACCCGAATTAGAGAGTGGTGGATTAGAGGGTGAAGGATTAAAGTGGCCAATTAGATTGGTGGATTAAAAAGTGAATGATTAGAGTGGCGAATTAGAATGAAGGATTAGAGTTGCAAATTAGAGTGACGGATTAGAGAGTGGTGAATTAACGAGTGACGGATCATCGAGTTCCGAATTAGCGAATTTCGGGTTATCGAGTTGTGGATTAGCCTGTTTCGGATTAGCGAGTGACGGATAATCGAGTTTCGGATTAGCAAGTTTCAGATCCTCGTAGTACAGTTTAGAGAGCTGTGGATTATCGAATTACGTATTATCGAGTTGTGAATTAGCGATTTTCGGATTAGAGATTGTCGAATTAGCTAGTGACGGATTATCGAATTTCGGATTATAGAGTTGTGAATTAGCGAGTTTCGGATTAGCGAATTTAACGAGCATGCTGGATATGAATTCAGTTATAACAGGCATGATATACACGACATGAATTCTAGTTATAACCTAGCATACTCGCTATAACCAAACTAATATACATCTGCTCGTTATAACCGAGTTCATATCCATCATGATCGTTAAAATCGAGTTTATATCAATCATGCTCGTTATAACCGGGTGTAACTGGGCGGGTGACTTGTCAGGCAAACAACTCGTCGGATAAACGTACCAAACCCTGTTTACAGAGGTTTGAGTCTTCATCTACTCTATAATAATGATAAGGGACATTATAAATTTAAGTATACCTCTGTAAATTTTCAATGCAAAATTTAAGTTAAGAAATTTATTCATTGATGTTAAATATATTAGCCTACTTAGATATTTATGTTATTAAATATATTAATAAAATACATCACCAATATTAAAGAATTTTAAGCCCCACTGTAGCTCTCAGCCCTCCCCTCTGCAAAGGCAAACGTCTGGCTAAGGGTCTGTTTCAGTATCTTGAATGTTTGTTTTCTTTTAGGTATTCTCAATTCCAGAAAAATCCAAAAAAAGTAGATTCTATGTGTCTGTGAGCCCGCGGCCATAATTCTGGATTTAAAAGGGGTCCATGGCTTAATAAAAGTGTAAGAACCGTTATTATAATACATGCAAAAACAGATAATATTCTTATTTGAAAGAAAAGTGAAAAAATAGTATGATGAGAACACTTTTCAGAATATTAATCTGATCTTTCCATACGAACAGTATCGGTTATCGCTCCGCACCGATGACGTCAAAAAGGTGTATCGAAATCAACCAATACGGAGTTGTAGAAGATGTGAAGTTTTTGCTCCGAGTGCCGCAGCAGAGATGCATAACCTCTGCTTGTTTGGGTAGTAAAAAAGAGAAAGGGACAAAAGATGTCTAAATGGCTATTTATCAACAGCCCAAAGTTTCAGTGTAAGCTAATTGAGGGTATCAGAGGCGCCAGAGCTCAGAAGGATTGGGAAATGTCAACAGGATCAGGAAGGTTGATCAGGTTTTTATCAAAAGTATTATCATATATACAAGAACAAGAAAGAAAAACAATTACAAATGTAAATTGCAAATCACAGTAAGTATACAGAAAATGTACAGAAAATGTACAGAAAATATACAATTATACGTAATATATACAAATATACGATCGGAGATACAAGAGAGTTTCGAACAGACGGTATTCAAATGCACTCAGAAATATGTACACGGGTTATAACTAATTACAAAGGGAAAAGCACGATACAAAATGGCGAGTGCAGCGAAATATAAAATATATACAGTACAAAAAAACCTTATTATATTACAATAGAGAAAATAGCACAAGCTAAAACTGTTTACACTTGACTAGAGAGAAACTGTGACATGGTAAAAATCAGCAGAGCAGGCAAAAGCACATCAGATGAAGAGCCTACAGTGAAACGTTAGTCGGAGTTAACACCGGCAAAAGTGATGTGACTACCAGTGGAAGAAGCAGAAAAACGTTTTCGGACAAGATCAAGAGTCAGTAGGCCCACGGTCTAATTGAGAGGAAGCGACTTGTTGGAAGGATAGATGATGTAAGTGTGGGATTATCATGGTTGTCGAATTTTTTGAAGGTTTTAATGTGATTGATTATGATTTTGGCTTTTTTATGGCGCAAGAGCATCTGGGCTATACTGCGCCAAATAGAAGGTTTTAATGTGGTGGTTTAAGATATATTCCATGAGTGGTGTAATTTGTCCATCTCTATAAATTGATTCGTTTGTTACGAACCAGGGTGCGTTGGTGTACCTTCTGAGAAGTTTGGATTCCAGTTGGGACAGTTTCAAAAGTGTGATGTTAAATGTAATCCCCAGGCTCCAACGGCATATGTGATTATAGGTCGAATGACCGTTTTGTAAATGAGTAACTTTTTGTCAATGCTTAGCTTATTTCTGGCGTGCAGTAGGCTATTGAGGGATGTAGAAGTGGTTTCGCTTTTTGAGCAATGTAGTTGGTGTGGTCCCGCCAACTTAGCTTGCGGTCAATTACCACACTCAGGTATTTAACCCTGTTTTTCCACTGGATGAGGTCTTGGTTCCAAAAAATTTCCATGTTGATAGTGTTGTTACGAGTGGGGAATTGTGTTTATTAGAGAATAAGATTGCTTTTGTTTTGTTGGTATTGATTTTGATGTCCCATCTTTGTGACCATCCGAATACAGCATTTATTTGGCAATGCAATTTGTTTATAGTGTAGGCAGTGGTTTTATATGAGGTGATAAGAATTGTGTCATCAGCATATAGGGCTGTGAGGCTGGTGCTATCATTTCGGTACCAAGGAAGGTCGTTAATCTAGATGTTGAAAAGTGTGGGTCTCAAGGTCGATCCCCGTGGAACGCCTGCCAAGGTCCTGTGAGAAATAAAGAGGGTTGAGTTGGTTTTTCATTTAAAGGATCGTTGTTGTAGGTATGACTTGAGAAGAAGATAAGCTTATCAGGAAGATTAATTTAGATTAATTTGTATAGTGGGCCTTCATGCCGGGCTTTATCAAAGGCCTTTTCTATGTATAGTAGTACTGATGTCGTAATATTTTTGCTGTTGATGTTTTCTCTGATAAAATCCCTCACTCGTATCAATTGCTGCTCCGTAGAGTGCTTATGTTTGAAGCCAAATTGATGATGATTGAGAATGTTATTATTGTCAAGGACTTTGCATATGCAGGTGTAGCAGATTTTTTCAAAAATCTTTCCTAGCGTGGGAAGAAGGCTAGTGGGACGATAATTCTGTGGAAGAGGATTTTTGCCAGACTTGTGAATACTGACGACAATGGCTAATTTCCAATTTACTAGTTAGTGGCATGTGTTGAAAATTCCTCCGAAAAGTACTTTAAGCCAACTCAGGGCATTGTCGGGAAGGTTTTTGATAGCCTTATTATAAATGCCATCGTGTCAGGAGCCTTGCGAATTTCTAATTTTTTAATAATTAGGCGTAATTCGTAGATTGATAGATATGTCTGGTTCGTAATCTTGTGGTGTAGAAGTAAAGAACTTGTTTACTTGTCTGACGATGCTATGATGATGTTGTATATCTTCAAAGAGGTTATTGTTTTTGAACGGTGACTGTAAAGATTCAGCCAGAGCCTCAACTTTATCAATTTCGTCGTATAAGAGTCCATTTGTGCCTTGTAGTGGACCGATCGATTTTTTTTAGAGGATAAATTTGACTTCATTTTCCAAAGGGTGTTGTCTTTGGTCAGTAGAGTCATGAGGTTCTCTTCTCATTTGAGATTTCTGTAACGTCTTATTTCCATAGCAACCTTTGTGTGTGTTTCGTTAAAGATCTTTTTTGTCATCTGGATTTCCCGATCTCTGATAGGTTCTTCCGACTTTCCGCTTTTTCCTAATAAGTGCCTTTAAAGACAGGGGGATTTTGTAAAAAATTTTTGGTTTGATAAGTTAAATGGATGAATTTATGGCAGTTTGTAGTATGTCCGTGAGTGTCTTTCCTTGTTGTTCCACTTTTTGGGAGTCCTTGGCAGTCAATACGGAAAAAAGCGCGGATGGACGTACTTGTTTATATTCTAGCTATCTCGTCACATGCTAGGTAAACGGGGGACTGGACTTTACATAGTGGGAGAAAAGTTTGGAAGAATGGCTGCCGAAGTTAGAACTGTAATCTGAGAAATGTTAGCGGAACACGTTGCCACCTCAGGGCTAATCCTAAATTAAAGTGTAATTTAAAACTAGAAAGTTAACCAAAAAACAATATAAATCAACGTTTATTGGCGTAGTGATATCAGCGCCGATGTTAAGAAGCGGCAAGATGGTGAAACGTTCGAAAGAAAAGAAATGTTTCTGTGTTCGGTGAGATCTGAACCCACGGCCTTCCCGTTCAGGTCCCACCGAACTCAGAAACATTTATTTTCTTTCGAACGTTTCACCATCTAATCACGCCATAACATCGGCGCTGGTATCACTACGCCAATAAACGTTGATTGACATTGTTGTTTGATTTAATCTGCGTAGTGTTCGATTTATATAAATATAAAGTTAATATGTATTTTTTTTTCAAAGCATGGACAATACTGCTTGAAACATGCAAAGTCATGTGAATGGACGAAATAAGGTTGTTAATGGTAATTGTCAATTTAATTGCGATTTTTCATCTAGTTATATCCATTTCAGATGGTAAATTAAAAAATTTGCAGGTAAAATCGAGCGATTTTTGAATTCCGTCTATTCGCGACGCCAGCGAACCAGCAGATGGCGCTGTTCCTCTTGTTTACTTTCGACAGAAACAGTATTCGGTCATCCGGTGTTATCGTATTCAATGTTTGCTTGTAAGTGCCAGTGTTTGTTAATTTGTTTTTAAGTTTAAATTTTCGGTAAAAATGGATTCGAAGGTTAATTTAAGTTTTCTAGAAATAATAAAATATATGGATGCGGATTGTATGTCCCGATGTATTGTCGAAGGTGAAAAAATAGTGAACGAAAATCACTTTGTGACATGTGGTATCACCAAAAGGACGAATATTTTCATCAAAGTTTTTGCACTTTGTATGCGAACTTTGTTATCGGCCTCTGATCCTCACACGATTACGGAAAGCTTCATAATTGAAGGAACAACACTGAAAATAAAAAAGTTCGTTTGTTCCTGTACGGCTGGTGAGGATGAAGCATGCAAGAATGTGGCTGCCAGGCTTATTTTCTGTAACGTGCTTTTCACGCATTAAGTATTTGCCAATTTTCAGAAATTTTTATATATAGCAATAAATGTTTCCATATTTTAGTATTGTTGTTGCGGAGCCCGCCCGAACATTATATGAAATATAGAGCCCAGGCTGAGCCTTTCACGTTTCTAGTGGGTGTAAGATATTTGGACATTTTTTGGGGTAAGATATTATTAAACTTATTAGAATCATATGGATTAATTAATAAATTGATTTGACCAACTGGAACAGCATTTACAACTTCATTTCCAATTGATCCAATTTTCACAAATGTAATTAATAGTTCAACGTCATTACTGGGTGATATAATAAGCGGTCATCGAGTAATCCTATTAAAAATAAAAACCAATATTCAACGATCAAAAAAATAATAAAGATTAGAAATTTTATTCATAATAATATTGAAAAATTTCACGAAGCTTTATTAAATATTAATTGGCCTGACTTCTTAAATTCCGATAATTCTCAACAAACAAAATACAAAAAATTTGCAAAAATTAAAAGAATTATATAACGAAAGTTTTCCTGGGTATATATGATAGCGAACATGGAAAAAATAAGACGATTTTCAAAAACACTCACATATTAATCTTTATGGGTTGTTTACAGTGGGAAGATTGTTTTGAAATTTTCCAAAAACATAGGCGGGTCCCTTTTGTAATCAATACATTTATAATCCATCATGGCAGCATCCGAAAAGAAAATTGGTGCTATTGGCGACAGCTCTGGGGAATTAACATGCATTTACGCCAATAAGACACGATTAACAATTGTTTCTCTCTTTTGACTGGTAAGCAGGATATTTTCCATAACGTTTCTTCCAAATATAAAGACAATTATTTAGCTCTCATGGTAGCCTTTGAATGGTTTATGAATTTAAAGCAAATCATGTCTTATTTATTGATGATCGAACTTTAACAAATTGACAGTTTCATACGATTATTAAATATTATATATTTTAAACACCTCTAATGACAAAGAACAAACCAGAGTTGCTTATCGTGCGAATGAAATGAAATAACATAGGAAATAAACGAGTAATGTTTTAAACATTCGTTTAAAAAATAACAAAACAACTACTCACCATATTTGCCTGGACCCGGGAAGAAATCTTCTTTACCAAAATGTTTGGAACAACCAATCATCCGATTAGAAATCTTTTTTCCTATCCTTGAACGCCGAAGCCGTTCTTTGCGAATGATCCACAGTTTCTCGAATATTATGTAAATTAATTACAACTGTCTTTTAATCTTTACGAGGACAGTTATGGAAGCTCAAGAGCGGATCTTTAGATGCTTTCTAATGACACTGTGGAACACAGCAATTGGTGTTATATTTTGTTTTGTTTTTTCTCGCCATTCATCTTTTTTTTCCACGCCATTTCAGCTGTTCAACGAATGCAAAGTAACTGATTTATTTCAGAGTATCGGTTGCGAAGTTTGTGCCAATAACCGCCAGATGGCGTATCGAAGGGCTTTGCGTCGCCAATTGTCGTTAGCAATCTCTAAAACAGATGTATCCCTCCGCCCCCACAAGTGATCTTAATAAAATTGTTTCCATCTTTCAAAATCAAATAAGTGTCACATCCTTCAACCAAAGAACATAGAGGGGAAAAAGAAGGTAAGCTTCCGTAGGGATAATGCAAAACTGGCGATCGCATTGCCCTCATAGTCTACTGCACTTTTATACTGCAGAGAAACCACCCCTGTTCAAATAGGGGCTGCAAAGACTTTTACTCTCCTATTTTTTCAACGTTGTTTAACCGATTACTACAGATATTTAATTATATATATAATTAAATGTCTATATTATATTCTATTATTTCTACTTATAAATTATAATGTTTAATTATATATTATATGTATATATATAGGTACATATTATGTGTATATATTATATGTATATATTATAGGTACATAATTACGACGTGAACGTGTATTATTTTTTGTCCTTTAAATGGATTATTAAATTTAAGTATGTGTATTTTCGATTTAATTTTCGGATGCTTTTGTCGTTCACGATTTTCTTTCTTTCTGTCTCAGAGTTTGGTCATTCGATGAAAAGAATTAAAGTACTTTTTTATCAGCCGTGGGCAATTAGTGTCTAAAGACCATGCTCTCCCCCTTAAAAAAGAGAATATAAAAACATTAAGAAATGCATAATAAAAATACATGCATAACCTATTCTTCATAATACGCATTCAATAATATTTAAGATTGCAAAAATGGTCCAAAAATATATGTAAACAAAATATTTCCTTTCAGGGTGGGCTGGCGATTTCGCTCTACATAAAGAGCATTTAACGAGATGTATCGCCTTTCCCCCTGAAATAACTTATACATAAATATTAGCAGAAAATTACACCATAATTAATATATTAAATTCAACGTTTTGTTATGAAAACAGTAAAGGCAGTTTTGACAGTGTTAAATTCCTCGTAAAACTATAGGTCTCAGGGCAGGGTGACCTTTGATGTCCTGGCATGGCAAAAATTCTCATAAACAGTAAGATATAGTTAAAACAGTGATTTAAATACCATTTCCAAGTTAATTTAAATTTATTGAAATGTTCTCGAGAATTTCTATAGTTCTGATTATTCGACATTTTTAATAATGCTTACCTGATATCACAGTTATTAGTTTTAAATCATATTGGTTATTAGCCATTCAATTTTTATAGCCAAAAATTTTGCATTTCTTCTATTTTATTTACATTTCCTATAATTCGGTGTTGTCAGATATTTAACTTTAAAGATTTAGACTGGGTATTGCTTGAGATGATTAAATTTAGTTCTTTTTGGGGAATATTTCAATAAGGCATGGACTTCATCATATTGATTTCATAATACAGTAGCACGTGTATAAATATATAAACTAAGATATAAAATTGACTCATCTGCAAACTACCTGGGCTTGGAGTATTCATTGCTTCACTCAGTATGAAAAAAAAAACAACGAACGAGAGTGTCAAATACGACAATGAAAGTGGAGCATACGTACCAAAACGGTTTCTAATTAATTCAAAATGCGTTTCCTCTCCTCACGAAGCGTTCAAGACAAACTTAAACCCCTAATATCGTTGGTTGTCCATGCTGATGTCAGGATTTTAAAGTGGTACTAATTGTTACCGGAACTACGATTTACGAGTTAAAAATAAGCTCCGAAAACACTAAGGGGGCGGGTTACCAAGTAATTGGAGCAATCACTATTTTGGGGTAGGCGTTATTTCTTCGTGTTTTGTTGCCACTTAAAAAAATTGAGTTGGGAATTCTGGTATAGTTTTTATTGTTAACACGCTACGCACAAAATATCATCATTACTTTGGGAGAAGTTTATAGCAGCAGACAGGTCCGTAGATAGATTAGGAGGGGGGCTCTGAAAGTTACATGGGGACTCAGAAAGCT
>QLNU02015360.1:98479832-98500752 GCA_006491805.2 Dysdera silvatica
CTCGCGTACTAAAGAACTGGAATCAAAGCATAGTGCCAAAACCAAAGCTTCTAAAGAACTGATTCAACTGACTCTTCCTCGAATCGTTGACAGCTGCACGCACGAACCCTATACAATGGGTTCACTTCGTGGGGTGAGGGGATTTATGCCTCTGCCTGCGGGCGCGCATTATTTTCGGCCAATATGACAACAACCATTACTAGTTTGACATTTTTTTTTTTATTTTCCTCCGTTTTCGTCGGAAAACAGGGAAGAAATGGTATGGAAAAGGCAAAATTCGCATTAAAGTGGACGGATATTTTTCCCGTTTTAGTCGAGAATCTACTTTTGTGATCGTAAAACTTTTCATGTAGTTAAATGGTGAACCAAATTTAACGTGCAACTTTCTCGTTTCAGCCGTACTCATATTAAGTGAGTTTGACCGTATTTAAAACAACATTCGGTAGTGGTGTGTTTGAGTGTAATAAAATAAAACCTTTAACACAAATTTGGCTAATAATTAATATTTTGGCTATTCGCAACTATCGAAAATGCCATTGAAAATCTATAGGGAGTTTTCACAATTCCTATGAGAGAAAATGTTCTTCAATCACTCTAATAGCACTACCATAGAATCCCGATTAACTGAAAGAAAGGGGGTGGACCCTATTTCGGATATTCCCGAGATTCAATTTTTTGTATAAAAATGTAAAAAAAATAATATTTTCATCCAAAAACACTCTATGTATGACGTCACGAGTTATCTCTTGTAGGGTGATTTACCCACCTTTTCCCTTCCCACAGCGGGACCAGATACCTGGGTTTAATTATTTCAATAGCAACTATCAAATCTTCTAACACCTAACCACTGAAGGGACATTTCGGTTTGGAGAAACGAATTGACAAATAAGAGACTTAAGACTGAGAATTTATGAGTCAGTTACGACATACGACGTAACAGTCGGTATAGAAAGGAACCCTGCCAGAACTATACAAATATGATACGTGTATCAAAACATGATACGTGTATCAAGTCATTAAAGCACTTCTACAACTAAATTTTCACCTTCATACCACGAGGTCATTTGTGGTCGTAACCGGGCTAGTGGGTGGGAAAAAACAAAACAAAACCAGACTATCACTACCCAACTCTTCTCTTGTAAAATTTGTTTTTATCATTATGTTATTGGATAACATTTGAGTTGGTTGCTTTCTTAAGATCTTAAGATTTCTTAAGATTTTTAAGAGAGTATATTAGAAAACAAATATAAGCGTTTTTGCCAAAAACATTGAATGGGTGTCAATTTTAAAAAATAATAAAAATTAAAAACAGAATGTGCAGAAAGCAATTTCGGTGAAACAGAATTCTAATGTAATACATAGTATTATGCATTCGTAATGAAAGAAATTTTCTCGACACACAGGTTGAATAAAATTTATTAAACTTGCATTTACATAAGTTACGTATGATCGTGAATTGTCTAAATAACTCATTATTTTGACCAAACGTAACTTTTCAAATATAGTGCTTAAGTGCTTTTACAAATAGAAGTAAGGTATTGGATAGACAATGAATGAAATGAACAGTTTAAACCATAACGTTTAGAACAGGTCCAATATCGCTCTTTCTTACCCATATTCAGAATTCAAATAATTCTGAAAGTAAGCCTTATTGTTAAGTTTCACACACACACACACAAACAAGTAGCGATACTAAGTCCTACAAATTGAATAAAAGTCTTCATAAACTTTCAGGGAGCACTTAGATTCTTTTCTAGGAATTTATCTCGTTATACGAATTAGTGAGAGAAAATTTGAGTCTTAAAAAAATAAAGTTTTATATTATATCACGAAGCATAGTTTTACATATGTTCCTGACGATAAAATTAGTCGTCATCTGGAACTGTTATCGATGTCAGAATCAAGAAGTGATTCAACTTCAATATTTACAAATGTTTGGAAAAGTGACTCTGTCGGCCATCTACTTCATATTGCATAAAATAAATCTATTTCATGTTCTAAAATGTTAAATCTCACCAAAGTTCTGAATAAGCAAAATTTTATGTTAGGTTTATAAATTCGGTCCAAATGCTTATTTTAAAATCTAATTACAGTGCATAAAATATGTTTTAATATATAAAATTTATATTTCTTGCTGATAAATGTGTTTTGTAACACCAATCAATTTGATTGACATCTTCTTTCAGTAATCGACTTTATTAAATAAGGCTAGTAAAGACGAGGCATTACGTTAACGCAGGCATAGTCATTGGGCAGAAGATGGCCAAGACTGGCGTGATGCCAAAGTACGCCTTATTTAGGCAATTATTGCCATCTTCGAGAAAGAATAAAATAGAGATTTTAATAACTAAAAGGACTTGCGTGTGTATTTATAAGTACGTGCCAACATGGTATACGAAAAATAAGTATAGTTTTCATAGCTTAGTGGAATAACCATAAATAGGTTCTTCCAGAACATGCAATGGAAGCTTGAACTAAAATTCTCGTATAAAGCGATACCAATGTGATACTCCACAATCCTTTATGTGGCAATGAATTACGTGAATTTTAAACAAAATTCCACTTGACAAAATAAAACAAAACTGAATACTGTTAGATATTTTGTAAATAGGCGCTATACAGCAATACATTTGCATACATACTCACATATGTGCTTAAATTTCATGTTACGCCATTGAACTCCCCTTCAAGTAGCCTGCTGTCAGAAAAATGACATTTGATTGACAAAGGTAATGGTGTGTGCAGTGGTGTTTCAAAGCAATCGAGCTCACAGTATAGTCTGTGCTTCGAGAAAAACGTTCAACACTTTTGTACGTTTGAGATGAGGTGCTTTAAAGTTATATTCAGTGTTCACAAATAAATTCTAAGTAGATATAATATATATTCTAATTCGATACTGATAGCAACCCTAGGTAAAGCTCGTAGTTAGTATAGTTCGACATTTCTTATGAAAGTTCCAATTCGTTCATTATTATTCAATAGCAATTCATTCTTTTTTTCAGCGTCACATGAACAGTTTGAGATAGTACTCGATGAAAGGTAAAATTGACATATTTGGTGCAGGGACCACAAATAATCTTAAGACAAATGACTTATTCATATTACTGTAGAACAAGTGAAGATAAAATACAGTTTTATTATACAATTATGTAACTTACCTTACCACCGAATAAAACACATATTCAGAAGGTGTTCAGTATTTTGTATTATCTTGCATCTTAATTATTTTGAAAGTTCATATACTCCATACTCCAATAGACTATGCTATTCCTCAAACCAACTGTCAATAATAATTTTGTACGGCATTCCAAATCGTACGTTCGATTTATAAAGCTAGATTTTCAGCACATTAAACTAGAAATAAAAAATCGTTGAAACAAAATATAAATTGTGAAACGGACCAAAAGTTCTGAGTTACACAGTTCAGTTTAACACCTTGTAACTTTAAAAAAGTTCTTATCTCTGGAGAAATGTGAAAACGATAATTATGACATCAATTTCCTGTATTGAAATAGAGTTTATATAAAAAGCACATTATGCCTTTATATTCATTTGCATGTATTTATTTTAAAAGTACTTCCTAGTTTGTCTATTTCCATTCCAAATGTACCTTTTTTTTCTAGATTTAAAAATATTTTAATTCGGGAACTGCACGCCTCATAATTTCTCTTAGCAAAAAGTTTTCAAGTGGAAAGAATTCTGAATTATAATTAGCTATACGAAAGTTAATTTTCATTTATTCCATTTTAATAAGGTACTTTCGTTTCGTAAAAAGTATTCAAAAAATGATTTGTCCCCCCCTTCTATGGTTAAAACTTTTAATTCTGGGTGTTGACGTGAATAATTTTGCTCATGTGTAAGCGCTAGTTTTTCTTAATTTATTGTTTAGAACACATGTTTTGCAGCTGTATTGTTCTAAAGTTCTGTTCTAAATTATTACCTGTAGTCTTATTTTTTTAAAGCATTGCTCATAATATAAATCTTTGACGAAATAACCTCATTTCTGTATTTTAAAGCTTTTTATTTAAGAAATGTATGACATCTATATTGCAGTTATTCATTATGTTTCCCCGCTTTAAGAATCGTTCCAGTGATCTCTCCAACATTTGGAGTACTAACTTGGCATCAGTTTATATGGAAGATAAGAAGAACATTTACTTATACGTAAGAGTATTATAACAGCAGCAGAAAAGGTAATTTCTGTTCAAGGATGCCATAAGACTTGTAGTGTGAATAATACAGTTTCAGGGTAATTAAAGAACGTTAATTTAATATAAACTACATAACGGATGTAATCGAATGTCAATAATCTTTTGGCCCTTCCTTATCCCAAAATATAATGTTTTATTTTAATTTTGGCAACAAACATTTGTTGCCAAAAAATAACAAAAAAACTGTATGTTAACTTATTATTAAAAGTTCCACTTTGTCTTTTCTTTATATCTTTTACTAGCTTTTCTTAAAAAGTGCTCTTGGAAACTTAGTTTCTAAAATTGGTCTTTGCTAGCTAGCGTGAGCGAAAGTTCTTTGAATGATGATTTTTATGTTAGCCAATCTAAATGCCGCTATAATATAGTCTTAAGTGGGAAAAATTTTATACATTGAACTTCCATAAAATTTGACTAAATGTTTAAAAAATAAAATACCCAAAATATCACAGTCACTTTGTCCAACAACCCGCTTTAACTTGCCGTTAATGAAGTACTATCTTAAATAAATATTATAAGTTTCTGTAACTAATTATTGCTCAAAGAGGAAAAATCATCACGATAAAAATTTAATGCCCAAATAAAATTCAATTTTTAGATCGGATTTTTTCATTGTTACTAAAGGTATATAATAGGGTGGGTCGAATTTTCAAAAATTGCTCGAATCGAAACGTAATAATGCGGAAACGTTGCTGCTTGTCGAGATAAACACAGTGGCAAAAGAAGTTTTGGAATCTGATAATATCTTCAGGTTGCGCATAACCTCCAAAGTTGGAAAAATTAGCCATAAATTGACCTTTTTTAGAAAATTTTAAAAGTGCCTTAAATTGATCGGATTATCATGAAACTTCAGTTACAACAGTAATTAAAAACTAGTTAACAGGAAATAATACTTTGAAGGACAAAAATACCTAAAAAGGGAGCAGGCAGGAGACCGCTTTAGGACGAAAATTGGCCAAAATTATGGAAAAAACAAAATATCGTAGAAGCGTTCCTGATTTCAAAAAACTAGGTCATGCAGACTGTTTGATTAACTATTGCTGCGCATCTCTTCGCCCGTTTCCATTCCACATTCAGTGAAAAGGAAAACGACTCATAGCTCACTTGGGGATGTGGACGGACATCGAGTTCCACCCACGCCTTTCAAAACCAGTCAATCATAGCTGGACGGGAAAATCACTATTTTTTGATTTGGTTTGGTTCCACATGAACTGGATGTCGTTTTCAAATATTGACATTTGGCAGCGAGAAAGCAAAACTTCTCTGATGAAACCATCTCTGCTGTCACCGCCACATACTTTGCTTGCTGCTTCTGTGATTAGTTTCACAGTAAGTTTAACCTCCTGAGTGTGACATGGAAATTCGTTTATGTTGAAAGTTGTTATCTGCTTGGAATGAATGAGGTTTAAGAGTTCTTCGGATGTTGCAGATGCTAGAAGTGGAGGACAGGTAATTTTCGTTGATGACTAGATGATCCACCTTGTCTAGTCTTTTGCATTAAAATTAAAATCAGGAATGATGAACGCATGTAAGGATTTGCATTTCTCTAGTTTTTTCCTGGCTTTTAAAATGGGTCTCAAAGCAAACTCTCTGACATGCTTTTTTTCGTCTTTCACCATAGCCAGAAGAAGATTCTTAAGATGGGCAAAGAAGGCATTGGATGCGATGGAACAAACACAAACACTGGGTGGAAAAATGGAGCCATTAGGTTTATAGAAATTTCTGTCAAAATTCCTTTACAGTGGTCCATCTGTATGCTCCACTTCAATGAGTTATCATTGAGGCACTTCATTGAAAAATTAGATGGCAAAACAACTTGCCCACAGTCATACTCTGGACCTGTCGAAAAGCACCTTCAAAGATGCGAAAAATTACCAATGGCAAAATTTCTGGAAATTCATTGCATACTTTCAAAAGTGAACAAGTATATCCTGAGCAAAGATCAAAAATATTACTTGAAATTTCACTGGCCATCCACTCAGGTGTTTGTCCTCCAGATCTTGCCATTTGTAACCCTGGACTGCTCAGCCATTCCAGGTGGTTGACAACGGCTAATAGAGTCCTTAGACTATACGTTGCTTCCTCAGACCCATCTTCAAACCTTCTTCATATCACAACGTTCATCCTGAAAGTATACTCACCTCTATGGTTCACAATCAAAACCCAACCAGCAATACTTAAAGGTCTAAAACATGTTTTTCAGTGTATTCAGGATTCCCGATATTTACCAGATCATCTCAAAACAATCATTGATCCAGTAATCCAAAACAATGCTTTCATTGCCCATCCAGAGAATTTTTTCTGGCTATTGTGAAAGACGAAAGACGGCATGTCAGAGAGTTTGCTTTAAGGTGCATTTTAAAAGCCAGGGAAATACCAGAGAAATGCAGATCCGTATGTACGTTCATCACTCCTGATTTAAATTTTGATGCAAAAGACTACACTGGGTTGATAACTTGGTGATCAACGAAAATTACCTGTTCTCTACTTCTGGCATCTGCAACATCCTAGGAAATCTTAGAACTCATTTATTCCAAGCAGATATCAACTTTCGAATTAGACGAATTTTCATTTCGCACTCAGGCAGTTAAACGTACTGTAAAACTAATCGCAGAAGCAACAAGTAAAGTATGTGGCGCTGACAGCGGAGATGGTTTCATCAGCGCAACTTTGTTTTCTCGCTGTCAAATGCTAATATTTGAAAACAAAGTCATGGGGAACCAAACCAAATCACAAGAGTAGTGATCTTCCACGTCCAGCTATGTTTGGTTGTTGGGAAGGGCGTGGGTGGAACTCAAAGTGCGGCCACATCCCCGTGGTGAGTTGTGGGTTGTTTTCCTTTACACTGAATGTGGAATGCAAACAGGCGAAGAGCTGCACAGCAATAGTTAATCAAACAGTCTACTTAACCTATTTTTCTGAAGTCATGAACGCTTCTACGGTGTTTTGTTTTTTTCACAATTTTGGCCAATTTTCGTCCTAATGCGACCCCCTGCCAGCTCCCTTTAAGGGTATTTTCGTACATCAAAGTATTATTTCCCGTTAGCTAGTTTCTAATTACTGTCACAATTGAAGTTTCATCATAATCCGACCAACTTTTGGCATTTTTCAAAAGTTTCTAAAAAAGGTCAATTTATGGCTAATTTCACAAATTTTGAGGGTCATGTGTGACCTGAAGATATTATCCGATTCCTAAACTTATTTTTTCACTGTACTTATCTCGAGAAAAAGCAACTTTTCCGCACTATTGCGTTTCGATTCGAGCAACTTTTGAAAATTCAATCCATCCTAGTATATAGCCACTTTTTAGGAATCTTTAAAATCTTTTTTTTCGCCTAACTACTCACCGTCACCAATCTCTGATCTGCAGTTACAACATGGCCTGCTGGATTTGGGTGAAATTACACAGATATAAAATTCTCATACTAATGTTTAACAGAAGTAAACATTTACATACAAAAGGTTAAGCACTGGTAGAATTAAACATAATAAGCACCACGATCTTATACCCTTCAAGACTCCCACACAACGATATCCTACTACTACTAATACGAAACTAATACCAATATCGTGCCGAATTGGTCGGGCAGAGACGCGTGGGCTATCCTGGTCCTTTGGAGTAGAACTAAATGCTGGAGGTTTTATGAACTGTAATATAGTTTCGGCATTTAAGAGGAAGATAAGGACATATTTATTTCGTTCATCTCAATTTTACTGTTATTAAAATTGTTAAAATTAAAAAAAATAAAAATTCAATTTAATATAATCGAATTATAAGCAAATGGCTTTGAAATGTGAAGGAAATGGAAGCAGTTTGGAGCATGTACCAAAGCAAATAATCATTGAAATAACTCTTAAGTGCTACGGAAAAGTTCATGAAAGAAAAAAAAACTTTGAGCACTTGCCTGTTTCAACGTATATTTGATTCTTTAGGAAATTAGCATTGCCTCACAATTGCGCCAATTAACTATTACCCACAACAGTTAATAATAACATTATCTGCATTATAATTTGCAAACCACGATAAATCAGTTGATAGTTATGTGAGGTTCTCATAAAATTATTTATCATTACGTCACACCAAATACGAAGTATTTCAAAATCAATGTAAAAAAAAAAAAAAAAAAAAAAAAAAGGAAGGAAGGGAAGGAAGGAAGGGGGAAAAAGCAATCTAATTGGGTTTAAAAGGCAAATTCGTTTTAAATATGCGATAAAATTTGGATAAATCTTTGCATTTTATATAGAAATTTATTAATTAGAATTTAATTATAAATTAGAATTAAAATTAAAATTATTTATATAGAAATATATATAGCCACTATTAATGCTTTATATAAATTTAGCAGTAATAAATAGCTTAAAGATTAAACGTCGCCTTTTATTAAAACATTTCAACAGGATTCGTAATTTGACATTTAGTGTGAGGTGTAGTACGTATAAGTTCTTGCAATTAAAAGTATATATATATATATATATATATATCACCTTTTAATGCTGTTATTCTGAAGCAAAAGGTAATATATACGTTATATTAGCTCTGCAACTTTTTTTGAAGTACTGCTTCTTCATAAACTGCAGTATCTTTAAATTCAATATTCCAGAAATTTAATTATAAAATTATTCGAATTTTGAAAGCCAACTGCTATTAACTACACTGGTGTCCAGAATTAGATTGGCAAAAACAAAATCAGTATTTCAAAAAAGAATAAAAATAAATAAATACGATTTTGAGAGTAATGTTTAATTTGCATATACTGTATTTGTAGATTGGCTGAAAATAGGCTACATTAAAAAAATGTGTGACTATAAGCTCACCAGCCCCGACATATTAGCGAAGGTATTAAAATATTCTAATTATCGGAAAGTCATGTCAATCGTGGAGTTTTGGCTCCCTTAAGCAAAAAGCGCCGCCAACACCATGCACTAGGTAACGCCAAGTACAACATGATGCGTAAACACAAGGCAATGAAATCGAATTTTGATGGCTATTGTGTGTCACGCGTAAAATTCGAATAAAGGCTGCATCTCCATTATATAAATTTTATCTTAATAAACAAGTTTGTAATAATCATATAATAAATTATCAATAATTATGTTTATGCTAGTATCACAATTTTGTGAGGAAAAAATTATTATTAGAGAATTTTTCTCATAAATAAAATTGTTTGGAGAAGAGGACACACATATATAAAGTGAGAAATAAGTCCTCCAATGAATGTGATTAATAACAGAGTGATTTTTTGAAAAGCATAGCCATTATTTGGAAATTGATTAACGAATGCACTTATAAATTTTGTCTCTCGTTAAATTAGTATAAAAGGAAAAGTTGTTAATCACATTAAATAGTATATAGCTGTATTGACTCTGGTAGAGGATTAACAACGTATCAAATTTTTGAAATAAAAATTATGTCATAATAATAATACTAGATCCAATTTTTATGATTGTTTCCACATCTCTCTTGTGTACATTCGATTTGTCATCTGATGTCAAGCATTTCTGTGAACTATATTTCATTTTATAATACGTAATAACGTGGCAGATATTTTAACATTTCTACTGTGTTTAATACCCAGCTGCTTAAATCAGCTACAAATATAGCGGATGTTAGTGAATGCTCCACGAAATAAAATTTAAGTTAATTATTAATTAATAACTTAACTTAATTTATGTATCTAGAAATACGCAATTACTGGACTTAAAACTGAAAAAAAAATGAAATACAGGTGTAATATTAGTTTTCGTAAGAGAAGAAAGCAATTTTTCTCTATAATAAAATATACATGTATCAAATAATGAAATAGTAATTTAATAAAATAATATAATAATTCATACGAATGACATATAATGACTAATTATATATCATTAATGATGCATATATAAAATTGCCTATAATGCTTCTGAAAATTTAACAGGAATGTTTTTGGTAATAAAACAGTATTCCATTTGTAGAGATAAATTTTATCAACGAGTAAAATTTTGCCATTGATTGAAATACCAAAGGAAAAAGGAAAGGAAAAGAAAGGAAAATAATTGAAGTAAAAAAGTTAAATGGAAATAAGAATAACAAAAGTAATGAAAGGAGGAAAATAAATTAGAAAAATATAAAGGAAAATAAAGAGAAGGGAAGAAGGCTAAATAAAAAGAAGTTTAAGTAGAAAGGAATAGAAAAAGAATAAAAATAAGTAAAACTTACCAGCGGCGCAAGAAAAATTTGGCAACGTTTCGAGAACTACTCTTTCCCTTATCAAGCAAAGAATTTCTTTATCTGTTTCCTTTATCAAGTACTTGGTCAAACCTGGTAATTACAGTATTGCCAAAGCACATTTGCTCTAACATGGTGCAGATGCATTCATTGACATTATAAAGGATATTTTCTTTAAAATGGACTTCTAATACACTTTACTTATTTTTCTTTCTATTTCCTCTCGTTTCTTTTACTTTTTGCTTTCGCATTCCGACGAAATTTTACTCGTTATGGTAAGCCCTAGTCAATCGTTGTATTCTTTTGTAAATTCTATTGTAAAGAAAACAACATATAAAATGGGATCTGCTTATGTTACATAATTGAAGGACTTGGTTTGAGTTAGTGACTTGGAATACCTTAAACTGAACAATTTGAACGGAGTAACTTAATTTGAAAGAATTAATTTGAAGCTCTTAATTTGAAAGAATTAATTTGAAGCTCATAATTTGAAAGAATTAAATGGAAGGACTTAATTTGAAAATATTAATAATTTATAATTTGAAGGACGTAATTAATATGAAAGACCTCTTGCAGCACAAACTAAGATTGGTAAGTGATGTAGCACTACGCAGTATAAAAAAATTTAAGAAGAACAACGTTTTAAGCCCAGTAAAAAATTTTTTAAACACATTCATGGACGTACGTTTCGGACAGGACTTAGCCATCCCTCGTCAGGAACTCAAGTGATCTAAATCTAAACAGCACTGAAGTGTTGCCGAGTCAGCACTGACCGTCCGAAACCTACGTCGATTAATGTGTTTAAAAATTTTTTACTAAGCCTAAAATGTAGTTTTTCTTGAATTATATGGAAGACCCCATTTGATGGAATTGAGTCGTGAATTTAATTGGTAATAATCAAAAGGCAGTATATTTAAATAGTCGATTTAACTGAAAACCCCTTTCTATTTAACTGAAAGGGAGTAGATATTGATTTACTTGTTCAGATTAATTGAATTAGCTAAATAATTTTTTTCTCACATTTTACTTATTTATTCCAAATTGCGAATTGCTTCATCTAATGAGAAAAAAACAGTGTTGCTGTATATTTTAGAGATTATCAATCATATGAGGTGTATTTTTACATTTTAAAATTAAATTACACTAAAAAGGACTTCAAAAATAATACGATTTGCACCTTAATATTAAAATTACATTACAACTTAGCAAGTTAGTACCAGTAATCTCTAAAATTTATTTCCTGAGTGCTTATATCGTCTATTTATTTTATTATCTTACGTTTCGTTGTAAATTCGATGAATTTATCATTATTTAATACAAGCTCTTGATGTTAAATTTTAATTAGTTTAACATATAACTGATAGCTTGATTATAAACGGTGGGATATGAACAAACGGAAGATACTTTACGAGTGTCACAATTTTCGTTTTTTAGGCCCGCAATATCTTAAAACAGCACATTTTTATGAATTAGCAATTTGACTGCATTTACTTTTGCATGACGAATATTGAAGTGAATTAGATTATGATCAAACGTATCAAAGCTGGTGGATGGAAGAAACATTAGGTGGACGGGCTTTTAAAATCGATTCAATTACAACACTGTCAAAGTACATTTGCTCTGACATGGTACAGATGCATTCACTGACCTTATAAAGCATATTTTCTTAAAATAGACTTTCAAAATCTCTGTGGATAACACGTACCTTCGTTAAATACAATATTATATTATTGCATCACTAGATATTTGTAAAGTGTCGAACATTTTGTGTAAAAATTTACATCCATTACAAACATTATCGTGCGATTTTGAAATACATAAATGCATGAATAAGCTACCTAAATGCCAGCAACAATTAAACCAGTACAGAAGCAGCCGTGAGAGTAATTGTTGATAAGTACATTCTGTGTGACATTACATGGAAGACGGAGTACAATGCAACTTCAAATGAAAGCAGTATTAAAAATACCATGAAAAATATTGGTTTGAAGTTAGCGCCTTTAATTTGGGTAATAATGCAAAAAATCACATATAACGTCAAGATGTAAGAAATCCCCATTAAAATATTTAAAGAAACATTAAATTAACCAAAAATGGGCAATTAATTTTCACAGATACAACTTCATTGCTGTGCTGATGATAAAAGCAAATTAATACTTGTTTGTTACTGGACTTAAACAACGATTAGATAGTTTATACCTGTCCCAAGAAAAAGATAGTTTCACAGTACAGAAGATGTCAGTAGTATGCTGAGAGTGATAATAACTCAGACATTATTTATAGCAGAGAAAATATCCTCTACGTTTTGCATTACTTCAACAGAATTTTTTTAAAAGCTCGACGGAAATCTCTGTTAAAGATCGTATAAATGATTGGATTGAGTGCAGAGTTGCAATAACCTAACCAAAACGCTATAGCAAAACCGGTAGACCCGATATCGCAAGAATCACATAGAGCTTCTAACACGTATAATACGAAAAATGGTAGCCATGCTAAAATAAAAGCAGCCATAATGAGACCTAAAATGAGAGTAGCTCTGCGTTCTCGTGCTTTAGCTAATCGTCTCTTTTGCCGTTCCGCATCGGAGGGAGTACCAATAAGTGGAGCATGATACCTTAGAGGAAGTCGACTCCTAAATTTACCACTTTTTGGAGTCGGTAGAGAGGAGTAATTAGGACTAGTATAAAGTTTACTGGATTCAGAATCACGAACATTCAAAGCATTGGCACTACTATGCTGCGTATCTTCTTCAAACGTGGTCCGCTTGGAGGATAATCGCCTGAGAGGTCTGTGACTACATAAACTGAGACATGGTGAGCGTGCTTCTGTGGATACGACAGACACTTGTAATGTTGGTGATTGGTTGCTGTCTCCTAGGCTGACATCTTCTTTCGATTCTGGGTCGGATGTTCTATTACAATCCTTTTCTCTTTCCTCATCTTCTTCTTCTTCATCATCATCGTCATCATCTTCTTGTTCTTCTGGAATTTCTTCTCGTTCATATGGATGGATGGCAGCTATATCAGAGGGGAAAAACTGTGGAGGAGTGAGATCGAAATCTTGAGAGGCTTCAATTATAATTTGTGGCATGATGGGAATAGTTGGTGTCACAGGACTCTCCCTTTTCCCCCCATTTAATTTAGCTTGTTCCTGAAATCTGCAATAAGAAAAAAGAAAAACTTTAGTAACATTTCTCAATCATTAATTATACTATAAAATGCTATTAAAATATAGTTAGGTATTATGTGATATGCGGTTTATATTCATCAAATTCAATAAATGAACACAGCAAACATATAAATATACGAGACAAAAGAATCTGATAATATGTGATAATGTTTTTTTTGTTTTGTTTTTTGTTTCGGAAGGTCGTGGGTTCAGGTCCCCCCGAACGCAAAAATATTTCTTTTCTTTCGAACGTTTCACCATCTAGCCATAACATCGGCTCTGGTATCACTACGCCAATAAACGTTGATTTATATTGTTTTTTGATTTGACGTAATAAGTTATTAATACATTACAATTAATTATAAATAATTGCTAATAGATGTATTTTTCATGCGTAGAGTTTCGTTTTCCTTAACATTGGGGCTTGATATTGTATAGGGCTCCTTTAAAAAATTGTAACTACGAAATTTCCAAACACAAATCGAAACAGCTTGAATAAATATTCGTTTTTTATTTGCACAGCTTGACTTCAAGCTTGAATTTCGGTCCTATCTTCCGATATTTGCACTGTATCAACACAAGAAACGTAAAATAAATAGAAACATCAACACAGAAAATATGCAAGAAAACGGTTGCTTATAACAGTTATTTCTATCCAATTCGCGAAACTATTAATGCTACAATCATCTAATGGTACTTTTTCATTAGTTCTTTCAATGGTTTTTCAATGCCTTCTCATCCAATTTTCTTTCAATCCATTTATCTCAGATAAAAATTTTAAGATATTTTATTCTTCTTATGTTTCAATTTAGCTCCCAAGTTCAGGTGGTGAAATTTTTCTAAATTCCTTATAATGCGCAATAAGCATGCTATTTTACGCGGGTTTAAATGTGAATTTTAACTTACCTGCCAAATTTTGATTAAATATCCAGTATTATGAAGTATTTTTGTATAGTTTAAATATGTTCAAATTTTATTAAATTTTAAAGCTATAAGTCAGAATCCTCAAAATCTATGAAATTTAAAAAAAAATATAATATCCAAAAAATAATATTCCTTCATCATAAATTTTCTATAAATTATGTACGTTTGTGATGAAATGCGCTTGAAATGTCACAATGATCGGAAAATATATAATCAAAATGTAGGCTTATAAAATGCATATAGTAGAAAACAATGGTATCAGAGTTATACATTAAGTTAGAACAAACAGGATGACACATACTGTATATGAATTAGCAAAACAATGACCTGGACGAGAGTATTTCAAAATTTTATTAACTCTATTTTTAATACGTTTCGCAAATAATTAGCTTTACTGTAATCTTAAATATGCAGGATGGTTTAGAAACTTACTTTTTAAATCTACTTCATAATTTTTTTTAAGAATTTTACATGAATGCGGTAAATATTGTGCATGGAAAATTTAAAAAATTATAATTTCTTAATACTGTACAGAAAAACGTTGTTTTATAATATAATAGGGATTTTTCTTTAATTGGTTGCCTAGTTATCACCGTCTTTTGTCTTTTATCTTTCTTAACCTTCATAGTTAACAATGGTAAAAGCTACCTTATGGTCATCACTATGTGTCTATGGTTAATTTACTATTTACGTTCACCCATCTCTCAAATTTTCTAATTGCTTGCTGTTCACGGACAGGAAATCAATTCTATACGAATACGTTTATGAGATGGAACTATGTATATTCTGTTTATTGTTAAATCATTCTCATTGTCTTACCCATTTTTTTCTCTTTTAAACACAGCACCAAAACTAAAACAGCTTGTATGTAAGTGGGAGTATGTGGAGAGACTCGCCTAGATGTTTCATTGTACCTCAAGCCACGTAAACGCTCCAGCATTATTTTAGGATAACGTTATTTATTTTCATAAATTTTACTACTCCTCATTTGTAGAAACAGGCGCAATATTTATGAGAGCTATCACACTGTCTTTTTGAACTAATTACCCGTATATTTTTAAAGTACCGCTTTCTTAGAATTATTCTAGAATATGAGTCCCCAACCTGTGATGCTCCACGGATTGAGACAAAAAGTGGTTTTTACCCTTGAATAACGAGTCATGAGTCCTCACTTGTTCACTTTTTACACTTTGTTTTTCTGAATAAATTATTAGCTAATTGCTCAATTCATATTTGCACTTTATGCACTGAGTTAAAAGCTTATTTTTTAAGCTCGATTTGTTCACTCACAATATGGTAGGTTTAAAATCTCGAAATTAGACTTTTTTCCATTTTCAAACGTGATACAGCCCCTGCAGTGGCGTATTAAGTGACTGGCGGACCTGG
The DNA here is from genome assembly GCA_006491805.2 of Dysdera silvatica. Lineage (NCBI taxonomy): Eukaryota > Metazoa > Arthropoda > Arachnida > Araneae > Dysderidae > Dysdera > Dysdera silvatica. The sequence goes on from QLNU02015360.1 coordinate 98,495,724, forward strand.
CGGCCGCCAGGGGGCCCTCGAGCTTGAGAGATTCCCCGTTAAAAAATACCACAACACAAAAAGCGAAAGATGAAATACTTAATATTATTCGCGTATTTTACGTATATAAGTACAAAACGTTCTTTTTTTTAAATTAAAGTTAATTAAAAATCATATTAGTTCAAACATGCCCTGGCGCACCTACCTTGGGGGCCCGCGCACCCCTTGGGCTAACAAAGTGGAAAATTATTACGCCAATAGAAATTCTTTTTCTTTTTTTGAAAGTAGTAAAATTGAAAGTAGTGACGATCCCAGCAACATTTCCCTGAACTCTTGTGACATTGATGAGACTGCTGTTGAGGAAAGCAACAGCAGTGAGTTGGGGCTGTCTTCAAATGCTTTCCAGGAGGTAAAGGTAGACCAAAACAGTTGAAATAGAAATTCTGACTGCAGATATTTTTAATTATGTCAAGAAATCTAACCTCACCGATGAAAATAGGATAACAATGTTTAAAAGTCTTTGGGAACCATACGCAAATTGCAATTTTCCCACGACCGTCACAAGTGCTGTATAAAGTCAAGGAAAATCTCACCGTAGTTGGAGGTTCTGCCCATCTGAACTGAGTAAGCATAACTTGCCCCAAATTAGAAGACAGTGCCTATAGCAAATTTTGTGTGTTCTCTTTTCACCCCATTAAGTCTGTTTAAGATCGACACAAGCCACAGATCTACTTGTTTCAAAAGAATTTAATAATTGGAAGAAAATGCCATTGAAGAAGTTCAGATAACATTAGAACTTTTCTCTATCATAAGGATTCAGTTCACAAAGCCGATGAGTTTTTTGAAGGTCACAAAAAGGGAGAATGCTTTCTGTAGATCAAGTATTGGACAGAGGGCAAGAAAAGCAAGTTTTGCACAATAGGGTTATTTTTAAACCTATTACTAAAACAGTGATCTTTTGTGGAAAACAAAAGCTGGCCATTGTAAAATTGTACAAAAAAATCCACCATTTTTAATCATTTAAGTATATTGCACTGTCAAATTAGTAGTAATTTAATAATGATAAATGAGCACAAAAAAACAACCGTAGTTGATATGGTCTTTGGCCATTTTTTCCAGCAAAACTTCCTTGGCCTCCTCCTTTGGAATACTCTGGGTGGGCCACTGGAAAGATGAGTGCAGAACGATTAAATGCTACTGTCATAACTAGAGCCCGCATTATATGCAATTGCATATGTGCATATGCAATCGCATATTTTAGCTGTTTTTAGTGTTTTTGAATATAAATGCACAAAAACCATGAATTTCCAGAATAAATGCATATTTTAAGGGTTTTAGTAATTTTAAGAATTTTATTATTTCCTCATCCGAAAAATTTGACGACAATACTAAAGTTACCTTGAACGGAAAGGCAATGGAATTTGTAAATGTACACGTTTAATTACGTCCTAGGACGCCAAAATGTTGTCGTAGCTGAATTATAGCCACCATCCTTGTTAGGAAAACCAAAGCTGAGTTTTACTGTGCTTGGCTGGAAATTGATTGAAGGTCAAATTAAAACAAACACTTATTCTAAATTTCCACACCATTTTCCTTCAGTGATAGACATCGTTCTATCATCGATAAACTATTCGTAATAAAAACCAGCAAAAATGTATGTGCTATGCAATTTTCTTTGTAACTCTAAAAAGGACCTTTTTGGCCATAAAAATGACATACATCATTACATGACTGAAGATAAAGCGTAACTGTTTAGAACAACGAGAGACACATTGTGATATGCAGTCATAGAATTTACTATGTATAAAACATATGATTTAATGTATATCGAGTTTTTCTACTTGGCTGTTAATAATAAATTTATTTGCTTTAAACTATGGGGTATAAGATTTTCAAGCGTTAAAAAAATTTTAAGTACATAGTTATTCATTTTAAGTGCATGTTTACTCATTTTAAGTGGATATTTTGAGGCTCAGTGCATATTTTGCTGGTTTCTTAGTGCATATAATCCGGGCTCTAGTCATAACTTTAGTTTCACCGTGTATTATGTGCGTCCATATGAGTACTTCTGGGGGTGGGGGATTGAGAAAAATTATTACTTTCTTCTCAAGACTGTCAAAAATTTTAGTGAATGTACAAGATACTAAAATGCTACAAAAATAATTGATACTGCTTGACAATTAGTAATGAGCTAAAAAGTACCTTATTTTAAAATGTGCTTGTAAAACTTTTGAAAGTAAATGCATAGCAGAATCGGGTGAATAAAATTTTTAAACGCCTAGGGTGGGGCTCGAGCCCCCTCTGCCCCATATGGGCGCCCATGCCATGTATAATTAAATAAACAAATTTAGAATTAAAGGAAATAAAATTTCAATGGCGGAAACCCTGTTCTCAACAACGCCATTTTTCTCATAAGAAGTTGAGAAGAACAACTTTGATTTAACCTCTAAACACATGCCTTAATACTTACACTGTGTGTGTGAACACACACACACACTTGAACGCGAGAATGCTGAAAGGTAATTGGACGTCATTGGATCGTTGTTTAAAAAATATTTCCGCGCGAAAATCGGAGCTTCTGGATAAATCTTCGAGGAGGAGAGGATGTTTATGTCCTGCTCCGACTGTATTAATTTTTCTAAAACTCCCGTCGAACTATTATTAATATCATTATTTTAAGGAAATAATCCTTATTGTTGAATAAATAAAACTTAGAAATAAAAAAAAAGGGGGAAAGAGAGTATTTGTCTATTATGGGGTGCATAATCAATGGGATTATTGGTGAATTATTATTATTAATGATTATTATTGAAGTATTTATTAGTAAGTATTTATCTCGCTTGGATATATATACCAGGACGTAAAGAGTCCAATCGAATTGTAAGTACTATTTATTCTATTTTTGCAGAAGTTATGAAAAATAATAAGAACGCAAGAAGCTGATAAATAAATAGCCAGAAGTGCTATTGAATAATAGTTCGAAGTGTATAAAAACAGTGGAACTTTTCCTAATGTAGATATTATTTCGAAAATATTTTTAACAATGCCAATATCAAATGCAACAGGTGAAAGATGTTTTTCAGTTTTAAAACGCTTTCAAACTATCTAAGGAGTACGATAGGAGAAGACAGATTGAACAACATGGCCATATTATACCTAGAACAAAAAATTTTGGACGAAATAGATACTGCAAAAAGTAATTGATGAATCTGCGAAAGAGAAACCAAGACACAAATTTATATACAAAACATTTTTTAAGCACTAAGGTAATTTATTACTATTAAATTTTTTGAATAAATATCTGATTTTTCTTGAAACGTTGAGTTTATTATTAGTTACATATTGCCGGTTTAAGCAACGCACTAAAAATTTACTACTGAAATCTTCCCGAAAAAGTCCTCAGTTCCTTACACAATTTTTTTTGTTTTGTTTTAGGGCTTGGGTCTCAAAGCCTCGAAATTTTTACCGCCAGGTGCCCCCAATAGGTTTAATCCGCCTCTGGCCGTTGGAATCTCTCTATTTGGCGACTTCCTGAAATCAGCCAAATTCACCGGAATTGTATGTGTAGAATCCATGGTTGCCACTGAAGCAACTGCGCGCTAGAGGGCGCTTTCAGATGCATGTATAAAAGTGGTGATTCTTGCATGCAAGGACAGTTGAGTCATTCCACGTGGATTCGCCGAGTGCTTGTAGTTGCAGGATTTTTGATTTTCCTAAATTTTTTTTTTGTATATTATAGTACAAAGTAAAAGCACCCAGAAAACATATTTCCGGATCAACTTTCCCAACTCCTTTGGAGATGTGGGTCCTTAAACTTCCTAAAACCAACTAAAACAAGGGTTATTTAAAATTACCACAAATTGAGTAATTTTAAAGCTACTAATATATTATAGGTGTCTAAGTAGAGGTAATTACCTGTACTTTCATAATGCAGAAACGAGATTCCCGTAAAATAATTCCTTGGGCGGAGGGGTGAGGTCAAAGTGAAAGGTCACGATGCCGTTTTCGTCACTTTTTGGCAACACTTTCATACCAGAAGGGCAATTGAACACAGAATGAGTATTTCTTCTGACAATCCTCATATGCTGATAAGAATGTTCAAGCAAATTTCAATTGCTGTAGTGTTTCCAGTTTTTAATCAGAAATTATCTTATAACCGCCACATTGTAGGAATTTCCGTTTTTGGAGATATTTGAGATGCAATAAATAAAAAAATGTATTTTTAAATCAGGTGATTTTTTCTGAGGACAATCTCTATTACAATTATTATTATTATTATTACAATATTTTATTTTTCGTGCTACAGATTTGTCAATCCTGTACATGGGGCAAGAGTTGCAAAACCTAAGGTTAATTCCCTCTCTCCATATACTGGCTTAAGTTTCATTTCTTATAATTAGTCTTCTTAATTTGTTTCTAAATTCAGTCCCTGATGTAATATTTTTTATTTCGTTTGGTAATGAATTCCACATCTTAATACCATAATAATTTATATTACCGGAACCCATGTTTGTTTTTATTTTTTAATTTTTAAAGTTTTCCTTGATCAACTATTGTTCATATTTGGTTTATTTTCTATATTTATGTCCTCAATATACTTCCCTTTTTTTATTCTATTAAATATCATTATCAAAATTTTAAATCTATGTATTTGATCTAAATCCATTATATTATTTTCAATTTTTATTTCTTGTTTTTTGTTTTTTTTTTGCGTTACATTGTTCCAAAATCTATTTAATATTGTTTGCACACTTTATCGAATTTTTATATTCATATTTTCCCAGACACTATTTCCATATAAAATATAACTATATAAGAATTCAACTTCTGTCAAGTAGTAAGGAATATGAAGTTGTTAGCATATGTAAAGTCGTTACGAATACAGAAAAATTGACAAAGGAAGCCAAACAAATCGGTGATTACATTACATTGTTTATAACACAAAATGGTGGTTTGGCATTATCAAGGAATGTTCTGAAGAACACACAGAGATTTCAAAATTCATTTCTCTCACCCACCAGGGCCAGGAACATCGTTTTCTTTGTCAACT
>QLNU02015360.1:98500852-98513236 GCA_006491805.2 Dysdera silvatica
TATTTAAAATAGCATTTGGAATTGCTTATGTGTGTAATTTTACTTCTGGTCCGTGTTGTTCTATCTGTAAAACGGTTTGCACGTAAAAGCACAATTTTAAGCAGGTCTGATACCTAAAAATGACCCAAAAGTGCTATTGTTTTTATTACTTTGAAAAAAAAGTCAATTTTTGTGAATAAAACGATACCAAGATATTCTCGATATTCCAATTCTAATACCTTCAAAACCGAGTTTTAATTAGACTCACATGTGTAAATAATCTTCTTCTTGAAAGTTTACCGGTTAATTTTCTTCGTTTCGCGTTTTACAAAATTTTGTGATTTTAAACTTGAATAACGTTTTAACTGTTAGAAATATGTATATGAAATTTTGCAAAAATGTTGCTAAAGCTCTCCTCTTTAAGTTTTCTGGACAGACTTTTGAAATTTTATTTTTTAAAAAGTTTATGATTTTTTGTGCCAACATGCATGTTACCGAAAACTGAAATTTCACAATTAGGAGGTTTTTTTTTATTTAAAAATGGGTTTGAATTTCAAAATTCTGTCTAGAAAATCTGTTTGCTGTATAATTATGCTCATAAGAAGCTATTTATATGTTAAAATTTTTTTAATATTTCATAACTTATTCAAAAAATGGCAAAGGTCACTTTTTTTCACTTAAAAAATTTTAATTAAAAAAATTATATTAGGAATTTACTTTTGTCAGCTATAATTGATTTCAAATAATGTCGAAAATACACATTAAAAAAAACAGATAAAAATTTTCATAAATAAAATGTGTTTTTTTGTGGGGTATCGGACCCCCTTTAGTAACTAACCACTCTTTCAAAATATATTCCGCTTTTATTAATCTGGGGGAATATTCTTAGATATTGGCTAAGCGAAATATATTGCGCGGCCCGCGATGTCAACCCACATCATATATTGGGCCACATACATGCCGGAATTGGCCATCACCTCTCTATAGTACAGAATTATTACTATTATTTTTTTTCCTTTAAATATCAATAAACTATAATTACGTTATTACATCGATTACAAATTATTTAGATAAGTTGCAATGAATCTTGATTATCTGCTTCGAAGACCAAAAATAATTTCCAGACGTTGACACTGAAAAATGTGGATGCATTTGTAATTATTTAAATTGCTTTATAAAGCTTTTTGCGTTGAGTAAACAAAAATTTTCGTTTCTAAATTTGATTACACAAAGCGATGTACTTTTCCTTATAAAATATAATATATGCATATACACGTAGTTCCACCCAAAACTAACTTATAAATACAATATACGCACTAAATTATTTCAATTATGATAAGTATTTTATTACATATTTCATAATTATATATTCCATGTTTTGAATTACGGTGGAACCTCTCTATTATCGGATTACCAACTAGGACCAAGCCTATGTCGATTACTCAAAGATACAGCAAGTTAAAAGTCCCGTACCAGCTATAGTATCAGTCAAAAAGCACATACTTTTATAATAGGTATACATACGTATAAGTGGAAAGGAACCAACGGCGTATAAAAAAAGAGTTCGAGGGCTCAAGTCCCCTTTTGGATATCAAAACACGCTATTTTCTCTAAGGCCGTGCAAAGTCACTTGAGCCCCCAACCCATGAGTTTTAAATTGCTACACTACTGAAAGTAACTTGTTATTTTAAAAATAAAAACACACTTTTCCAATTTTTACCGTGAAAATATTTATTTAAAACATCTCCCAATGGTTTAAAACGAAGATTTGCTTAACTCACACGCCATTTGTGTTGGCTTTGTTTTAAAAACCTGTCATGAAGCTTCTTTAACAGTGTTAGGTCTGTTGAAATTTTTTTTCTTTTGCTACTCCATTCACGCTCAGACTTAAAGAGAAAGTAGCGGTTTGATAATTAGAGTTAGATTAATGGATAGTTCCGGATAAAAGGAGGTCGGATAATAAAAGGTTTTACTGCATTTTAATTGAGATAAATATCTCATCGTGTATTGTGTAAATATATATTATGCATTTTAAATCCAAGCGAAGTATTAAAATGAATTCACATTTATATAGAAAAGAGAAGTTTTCTTTCCAATGGCGAGGAATTTGACAGACAAATGAAAAGAATACAATGTGTAGTGTCATTATCACACCATAGAAAAGAAAATATAGTTTCTTTTAAAGAAATGAAGGTAATTATATTTAAAAATTATTTTGAACATTCATCGTTTTTTTACATAAATTATATTATTTCATCAAACTTGAAACACAAATATAAATTAATCACACAGAAATGTGATGAAAATTACAAATGAATTTAATTCTCTTAATAAACTAAATTCAGCCAATAAAGTGGGTTCGATTCCCGGTCAATCTGCTTGTGTGTAAATGCGCCACTTATCGGAAGTCGCGTTAAGCCCACGTCACGTCATGTCATATCCCAGAATATGTATCACGAAATCTTGAGATATAAAAAAAATCCAAACTTTATGATTTTATAACTAAACATGGCTAAGTCTTCTATAGATTGGAAAAACTATTTTTACGAAGGATCATCGGAAAAATGTTTTAATGTTGAATTGAATACTCTTTTAAAGATTTTTTCTTCACTTATAAGCCGATTTACATTGTGAAGAAAAAATCGTATAGCGAGAATTTTGTTGAAAACTTTCTGATCTTCTTAAAGATTAGTTTTTTAGTTACTTCGAAATCCATCCAATTCAAAGCTTTCAAGGAAGAAAAGCTTTTCTGGCAGAGATAGTGAAAATCGAAAAGTATTGTGTACTTTCAAGTACAGGCTATTTTTAATTTTAGTTGGTAAAATGAGAAACACTAGAGCAAAATATTCAGTATTTTGAAGCAACGTTATTAGATGAAGAAGCATTAAAAACGAAACACGTTTACTACAAAATATATCAATTTTATTTATTGTACAACTTTCAATTCAAATAATTTCCTAATTTTAATTCATATAATGCATCATATTATTTTAATTTCAGTTTCTATTATCATAATACACAATCTAAAGCCATTTATACCATTATCACTAACACTGACGGCAGTGATAATAATGAACATCGTCGGCATTAAAAATGTATTTTATTAAACTCTTTAAAAAATAAATAAAACAAAATATCTTTGGTAAGAGGTCCTCAGGTTGCTACAATTCGCCGAATAGTCAACTCACGAAGCCGCTTGTTCTGTAATTTTTCGTAGGATCGATGATACATTTTTGCATCCTATTTATCCAGATCAACCATCCTTTTTATATAGAAGAGAAGAAAACCGCCCTGGCCCGGAGCTCAAACCAGGGCCTGTATGAGCTGCCGTGTGCTTTAACCTGTTCGGCCATCAAGGTACAGGAACGGTGCTCCCTTTCTTCGTAGATAAGGTTTTGTAAGAGATATTATTACCCTTCAAAAAATCACAAAAACCATATCAAGTGACTTCGTATGTTGACCATTTGGCAATTGTGTTAATACCATCGGTTCTTAAAGTGGGTCCCCGGTTCAACACCAGGCCAGGGCGGTATCTCTCTTTCTTTTATACATAAAAAAAAAGCTTTAATTTCAGCTTGAAAACGTGGATGTTAAGAATATTATCCAACATATCTTTTAGCAAAAATGCAGGGATATAAAGTGTTGTCATCTATATTTTATACAATATAACGCATACTCGATCATACTTTCTTATACCACAGTACACTGTCGTTTGCTGCCTAGTTAGGTCAGAATTACCTGATCACTTTCCAAAAAAATACTTAATGCTGATGATGATAATAATGATGGTTTTATTTTCTTCAAAGCTGCATAAGGAAACATTTGATAGGTTAATAATACTAACACAAATGATATATACTAATGTCATAATTGCAGGTACTATTTATTCAATTTGTTGGCATTAATTTTTTTTATTTATTTCATAAAATGATATATTATTTGAACTGGGTAAGTAGTAATTATGTTCATATAGTCTGCTCTAGACCCCTGATATACTTTAAGCAATTATTTAATATTAAAGCCATAATAATGTGGGCTTCCACAATAGAAATACTACATATTCACTTTAGAGGCTTCGTTGACTGTTATCACTTGAAATACCAAAAAACGTAAACTTGATAAGCACCGTTTTTAAAATTGGCAATATGCTAAAAAAAAATGTCCATTTATTTAATGTTTTCCAAATACTATGCATAATTTCGCTTTCCGTATCTCTTTACAGATCAAGAATCCCAGAAATATAAACAGTGTTGTACACAAAACTTTCAATTCAAAATTCTGTTTCTTATTTCAAATTGCAACATATATCATCATCATCATCATATTCAACCATTATCTATCCACTGCTGGATGAAGGTCTCTCCAAATGCTTTCCACACAAGTCTATCCTGAGCAATTCGCTTCCACGTCACCCCAACCTGTTTTCTTATTTCATCCACCCATCTAGTTTGAGGACGTTTTCTAGGTCTTCGGTGGTCTCTTGGAATCCAGTTCAGAATTTCTGTTGTCCATCGTTGATCAGTTCTTCTTGCAATATGCCCAGCCCATCGCCATTTCAGCCCTTTTACTTTAACAATGATGTCCTCTACTCTAGTTTGCTCTCTCACCCAAGTGTTTCTTTTTCGATCTCTCCTAGTTATTCCAAGCATGCACCTCTCCATGCTCCTTTGCGTTGTCTGTAACTTTCGTATTGCTCCAACTGTTAGACTCCATGTCTCTGATCCATAAGAGAGGACTGGCAATACACACTGGTTGAAGACCTTTCTTTTTAGACACAAAGGCAATTTCCCCTTCAGGATAAAACTGTTTCTTCCAAATGCACTCCAGCCAAGTTTAATACGTCTGTTGAGTTCTTTCATAATGTTGCCATCCATTGAAATCAGCTGGCCAAGGTAAATATATGAATCAGCAATTTCTAGCTCAATGTTGTCAACTTGTATTTTTGTTTCCTCTACGAAATTATTGAACATGATCTTAGTTTTTTGTAGGTTCATCTTGAGTCCAACTTCTTTACTTCTAGTTGAGAGCTCCTGTACCATGTCTTGGAGTTCTGATGGGTTCGTTGAAAAAATAACAATGTCATCAGCAAACCGCAAATGATTTAAATATTCACCATTTATTTTTATTCCCTTGTTATTCCAATTTATCTGCTGAAAAATCATCTGTAAAGCTGAAGTAAAAAGTTTTGGAGAAATGGTATCTCCCTGCCTCACACCTTTACCAATTTTGATAGCTTCGGTATCTTTATGTAACCGAAATTTTGCACTTGCATTTTTATACACACGTTTCACCATGTCAATGTACACATCCTCGATGTCTGTTGATCTTAAAGAGTTGATGACTGCTGATGTTTTAATAGAGTCAAAGGCCTTCTCATAGTCAATAAATGCCACACACAATGGAAGTTCATATTCATGTGTTCTTTCAATTAATTCTCTTAATACTTGAATATGGTCCACTGTACTGAATCCACTTCGAAATCCAGCTTGTTCTCTTGGTTGAGCTGCATCTAATTTTTTCTGCAGGCGATGTGTTAGCACTTTTGTGAAGATTTTATAAATAGCAGGTAACAAGCTAATTGGTCGGTAATTTTTTAAATCCTCTTTATCACCTTTTTTATGCAAAAGAATTACTGTTGCAGAATCCCATTGGTTTGGTATGTTACCACTGTTGAGGCATTTGGTAAAGAATTTTGCGAGTATGTCTTCTACATGTTCTCCAGCTTCTTTTAAGATATCTAATGTAATGCCATCATCGCCAGGGGATCTTCCTTTCTTCATACTTTTTATTGCAAATGCTACTTCTTCTTTTAAGATTTTAGGAGCTGTTCCTTCGACTATCTCAGAGTCTTCGTTTAATCCACTGTTTCCCTCATACAGCTTTCTGTAGAATTCTTCAACTCTTCTAAGTATTTCTTCCCTATTTCTTGTTACAGTGCCATCCTCTCATATATATATATATTTTTTTTTTCATAAGGAAAAGGGCTCTCCATTTGTGGTTCTAACAAGATAAAGATGGATTTTCTAAGGTGAATAGAACTGCAAATATTACTGGTTAAATTTGTAACATATGCGTCAGATCACATCACGAATACTAATAGTTATATTATTAAGTATTGTGGCTATTGTCGCTAGAAAATGTGTTTCCTTCAGAAGTCAATAATACAAGAAAGAAAAGGCGACACAATTTCATACTTTGTCTGTGACAATACGCTGAGGCTATGATTTGTGGTTTTAACGATACCGAAACGGATTTTCTGCAAACACAACTGAACTGATATTAAACTTCGGCATTTACGGAAACGTTTAAGGTACATAAAATTAATTTTGTCCTACTTTTAATTTTTTAATCTATCTTCTACCACAGTGGCGGATTTCTAAGTAGGCATACAAGGCACAGGCCTAGGGGCGACACTTCTCGTGGGGCGGCATCAAAGAGCTTAAAAATAAAATTTTCCAAACTGCGCAATGTTGAAAATAATGTTTCTTTTTAATTATTGCCTTGTTTCCCCAATAGCGATGACATATAAGCGACTACTTTAACTTGCCTGCAAATGCAAACCATAGAATCGAAAGACAAAAGAATATGACCACATAGTTTATATTACAATATCAGATACTTCCCACCAGAAGCTGATGTATCTGGTATTAACACGTGGAAATTACCATTAGTTGTTGATGTTAATTTTCTGACTTTGATAAAAGCCAGAACGAAAACGTTTTATAGGCGCCATTAAAGGTAAATAAAACTATGGTCGATGTTGGCAATGGGCTTTCTGTGCAACATGAACCGCATTTCATATCGATCACAGTTACTGTGCGGTTTCGGAATCCTATTTATTTTGGTAAAACCGTCCGTTCATTACGATTTTATATTTGTAATTGTGTTTGCTTCTTTTTTTCTTTTACCAACCGGGTGAAATCAAAGGTTCCATTAATCCATACCGAAATTATTGCGGATTCAAAAAGTGTCTCGAATCTACGAAGTCGGAGACTGTAGTAGCAATAATTTTGAGTTGTATCTTATTAGTTTGAATAATTATATGAAAAATAGCCGTTACATACGAAACGCTAAGAGTATGATATACTTTCTTTTTTACAAATATTCCTTTCTTTGTAAAGGAGGGAGGGGGCGGCAGTACAGGCTGTGCCTAAGGGCGGCAATTTTATAAATCCGCCACTGTCTAATTAGTAATTATTCAGTTTTTTTCCATCTGGAGAAGCTACATAATTCCATACATTTGTTAAACTTTAACTCGTAATATCTCCACCCTTTTCTCCATAGAAAATCTGTTTCGGTCTCATTAGAGCCATAAATCATACTAATATGCCTATCTCACCTCAGCGTTTTGCCACTGGCAGAATATAAAAATATGACGCCTTTTCTTTCTTGTATTAGTGACTTCTGGAGAAAACCAAATTTCCTTTAGTGGCAACATCCACAATATTTAATAATGCAATTGTTAGTAGTTCTCAAGTAATTTGACGTATATGTTAAACTTCAACTGATAATATCCACAATTCTACTTATCTCAGAAAATAAATTTTGGTCTTATCAGAACCACAGTTAAATGGGTTTTTCCGTAAGTAAAAATATATATAGGGTGCCATTTGAAATAAGAGAAAAAGTGCGCTTTGTGCTTTTTAACACACTGTCTATATTTCTACGGGATTCTTCATGATACAGAAAGATAGTGCATTCAAAAATCTGCAAAATGAGATATAAACGAACCTTTTCCGTTGAGAAGAACTCGAGTTATTAAGGGTGGTTCGGCCATACTGGGACACCCTGTATATGTAATTCTAGGAGATCTCCATAAGATAACATATAATACATAACATATAATAAAGTATACATTGAATGTATACTTTACATGTTTATGACTCGGTTTGTAACTAAACAAAACAACTGATACATGCTAATTAAAAATAATACTTACTAATTAAAAATAATACTTACTAATTAAAAATGGGACGTAATAATTATTCAAATAATGAATAATAATTATATAAATGATACACACTAATTATACAAATGATACATACATATTATACAAATTATATATACATATTATACAAATGATACACATTATGCAAATGATACATATTATGCAAATGATACATATTATGCAAATGATACACATATTACATAAATCATACGTACAACTCTTATTGTGAAACATGCATTAATCCGTTTATTATTACAAGTAATAAACTTTCATTTCATGCGAACTTTGTAGTTCATAATAATTTTAGATTTTACTTATGTGTTTTACAAATGTCACTCGATTGGATTTGTTTATTTCTCAAAATTTTATTTTCTTAAATTTATCCATTGAGTTTTTTCCATTAAACATTTTCCTGTTTAAGCTATTCTCCTGTTGTTATTTAATAGTGTTAATCGTATTTTTTACAGTTCTCTTTATAGCATGTTATTAATCTGGAGATTACTTATTTATTCCAAGACCCACTCTATTTTGATATACGATGTGAAGTGGGTCGAAAATAAATAGTTTAGTATAACTTGCCTGACACCTCCCTGAGCATATTTCGATTATTATATCACTCCCTTATCCTCAATTTCCCTCACAGATAAGTTTTTAAACTTTGCTTTAAATATGTAAGTTATGTTTTTTTTATTTATTCTCTGGAAGTTCGTTCCAAAACTTTACAGACTCTTATAGTTCATTTTATTGCTATACATCGCGGTTCTTATTTTTGGCAGTTTTAAATCGCTTTTTTCCACAGTCTTTCATTTTTTACACATTGTAATGAAAATATTTTAATACATAAACTTTTAATATAAAAGCTTTTTTAATATATAAATGGTGAACATTTTCCAATTCTTAATAGAATTGCTTAAAATATAAGACTATTGTGAGTTTACAAATCTACAAAAGCATTGTAGGTGTTTAATATTACTAAATAGAGAATTATTAATATATAATAATATTATTTAATATAGAGAAGGATGTACAATTATGTTCTATAGAGACTCGTAAATGCACTTGTTTTAATTAACATGAACGTTTCTATTCTATGAGTACAAATTTTAGTCCTGCAATTTATATTCGCTGAGAAAACTGTTCCTCAAATCTATCTAAATAACTATTCAATCGCGATCAAGGTATGTTTCTTAAATAAGTAATAAAAAGGAAATGATTCTTATTTGAAAACGTTTTCATTTTGACAATTTTAAATCAATCGCAGTTGATCTTCTGCTCTTCCATTGTTAGTTCACTTGCAACTACATCAAAATTCTATACTAAACTACAGGGATTTCAAATTTAAATGAAAATATCCCCTTTTGCCTACTTCTAAACACCACTATCTACGCGGATGAGTGTTCTACTTCATTTTCTGGTTCTGGATATTAACTCGGTAAATTCAAATAGACAAACTTGGGCCTTCATGTCACTTCAATTTAATATATTTCAGATTTTCCCGAGTTGCCTAATTTACGAAGTAAAGATTAAAGTCTTTTCCATTTAATATTACATTAAAAGGAAAGACCTTTAAATTAAATCCTATTCCAAATTGCGTGTCCTTCAAAAATTCCCAAAACATGACTTTTAGAAACGGGGACAACTTGTAATATAGTTTTAGAGAAAACATTAATCAGTATATATTTTCTTACATTAAAACTTATATACGCTGATGTAACGCGTTTAAAAATAAATTAATTCGAAGTTAAAAACTGGCTATAAAGTAATCCGGATATGTAAGCCAGAAGGAGAATTGATAATTTTATACAAAATTGCCTTTCCTTCTGTATTTATGCAAAACGAAAAAGAGAATTGTTATATAATAACTAATGAAACGTGAATTCTTTACAGTAATTATTTAATAATATATCTTCAGTACACACCCGATTATCCGAAATAAAGGGGAATTTCGGCTAAGCAAAATTTGGATAATCCGAAAATTTGATTTTCAATGTAAACATGCAACGAAACTATAATAATTGTCAAAAAACACGTTTAATTTAATTGCATACCACTGAAGTGCTACATTGGTAATGAAAAACATCATAATTTATGCCTTTATTAAGATAGTAACTACTTTAGAAATAACCCAATATCTTTGTACGAACTTTTCCACGCGAAATGTTTTTCACCCTTTCATTAACAGCATGTCAATCGGTAACGACCCTTTTTTCAACACAGTATAAAGCAATCTGCAACAACAAATTCGAATTTTACTGAAGGCTGCTTAAAAGAATGCATTTTATTTTTCTGTACGTCCGAATTGCGGAGTATTTTCTGGTTCTCCAAGGCACACGTTGTAAAGAAATACAGGTCATACCATCTATGCACTGGTTTCTCTCATAAAACCAGAGTACAGGTAAGAAAACAAATGTGAACGTTTTTACCAAGGAATTGAACAAATGTTTGCTAAACGAAAGAGAAAAATGTAGCAGGATAATTCGGTTAACGAAGTGTGGATGACTGGGATTCTATTGCAGAGAACAAAGGACCATTTCATTCACAATGCCATTCTTTTTTTTCCTTCATTTCTTCCTTACTGTAATTTTACAGATTTTTAAAAGTTTCAAGAGTAAGGTTCATGAAATCCATCTTTTGTGATGTACAAGAAAATAGTTGTGAAGAAATAAGGCAGGGAGGCTCTTTTTCTGTTTAACCCGTAATTTGTATATCATTGTTGTTTTCTCTTATTTATATAAGATATGCAATACTTTATCTTATTATTTCAATACAAATAAGCTGTGGCTTACACGAGTTTTGAATTCTCAACCTACAAATTTTTAACAATAATTTGCTTTATTTATAGATTTTTCTTTCGTGTTTGTTAGTGAGTTTTCGAAATTCAATTAAGACATTTTTCATTAAACTGAATACTGAATATAAACAAATAACAAACGTGAATAAGCTAATCTCAGGTTATGAATTTATAATCACCATTTTAAACTGTTCGATGAACTTTTAATTTATATGCAATGCTAAAAGGATTATTTTCAATATTCCAAGTTTTCGATGTATAGAGTTGAATTCGATTTATAAGAGCTGGAAAAAAGACAAAGACAATGACCTATGCTAATCGCAAACTAGGTATTTTTATTCTGATGCTCTGTTTGCGGAGCTACTGAGAACATAGCAGTCTTCTTTACGACTCTTGTGAATATAATTGCATTCTGGAAAGAGCTGGAAATGTAAGACTATCATCTAAAATCCAGAAACTCTTCCTTTCGATTTAATTTTCATACAATCTTTAACTTAACAAAAAGTAGATTTCAAAGTTCCGTATAAAAAAAACAGAACATTCTGCGCACTGGTGTACGGATAGAGGTTGATGGAGATTATAACACAGGATATTTGCAGGGGGTGTTCATGAGGGTTGTAACAGCCCTATTACAATGGAATTTTGTATATTTAACATAGGAATATGTGAGTTGTAGCTCTATAACCCCATCACTGAGCCCATAACTCGCCTTACGAACTTTTTGCGTACCCCTATAGGTCATGACACCCCCATTGCGATGCAATTTTGTACATCATCATCATCATCATATTCAACCATTATCTATCCACTGCTGGATGAAGGTCTCTCCAAATGCTTTCCACACAAGTCTATCCTGGGCCATTCGTTTCCACGTCACCCCAACCTGTTTTCTTATTTCATCCACCCATCTAGTTTGAGGACGTTTTCTAGGTCTTCGGTGGTCTCTTGGAATCCAGTTCAGAATTTCTGTTGTCCATCGTTGATCAGTTCTTCTTGCAATATGCCCAGCCCATCGCCATTTCAGCCCTTTTACTTTAACAATGATGTCCTCTACTCTAGTTTGCTCTCTCACCCAAGTGTTTCTTTTTCGATCTCTCCTAGTTATTCCAAGCATGCACCTCTCCATGCTCCTTTGCGTTGTCTGTAACTTTCGTATTGCTCCAACTGTTAGACTCCATGTCTCTGATCCATAAGAGAGGACTGGCAATACACACTGGTTGAAGACTTTTCTTTTTAGACATAAAGGCAATTTCCCCTTCAGGATAAAACTGTTTCTTCCAAATGCACTCCAGCCAAGTTTAATACGTCTGTTGAGTTCTTTCATAATGTTGCCATCCATTGAAATCAGCTGGCCAAGGTAAATATATGAATCAGCAATTTCTAGCTCAGTGTTGTCAACTTGTATTTTTGTTTCCTCTACAAAATTATTGAACATGATCTTAGTTTTTTGTAGGTTCATCTTGAGTCCAACTTCTTCACTTCTAGTTGAGAGCTCTTGTACCATGTCTTGGAGTTCTAATGGGTTCGTTGAAAAAATAACAATGTCATCAGCAAACCGCAAATGATTTAAGTATTCACCATTTATTTTTATTCCCTTGTTATTCCAATTTATCTGCTGAAAAATCATCTGTAAAGCTGAAGTAAAAAGTTTTGGAGAAATGGTATC
>QLNU02015360.1:98513336-98539028 GCA_006491805.2 Dysdera silvatica
CTCTTGTCTTATAGTATTTTTCTGAACCATTATGGAACAGAGGTAAGGTCTCGCAGAACCCCTGGGATCCTTGGACCACAGTTGAAGAACCGCTGATCTAGACTATATGTGCATCAATGTACAATGTACATGAGCATCAATTTTCAATCTACAGTGGTAAAAAAAAAAAAAAAAATCCGACCACCCGACTTTTCCAGAGATCTATTGAACGTAGAACAAAAATTTCAACGCCACGTTATCTAAAATCGCTAATTCTATAAAAACATGATAATGACAAATATTTGGGGGAAAGTCTTCATATTTAATTTAACGTCAACTTTAAAATTTTTATTGGCAACACCCACTTTTTTATTTCATAGAAAACTTCTCTGTAACCAATTTATGCTAAATTTCAAATTTCATGGAATTTGGGTAATAAATAACAAAGATAATCGATGATGTGTGTTAGGGGACTATCCATATATTTCATATTGTAGTATTTCGATTTTTTAGACTTAGTTTCCGTTAATTGAATTTTGTTGAGTTACCGTTAGTTGTTGAATTGAATAAATGGTAAATTTTATATTAGTATACAATAAAAATAATTATACTTATTTACCCATAAAGAAATAGTTGCATGGCTAAATAATCCAAGAGCCCTAGAAATTGCTCTCATACTTTTCCTACTTTCAAACATTCCAATAATTTTTCCTTTTTCGTTGTCAGTAAAATGATTAGGCATTTTTGCTGCGATGTAATACATTTTTCAAAACATTCCCATTTTATATAATAGCTGCTGCCATTACGTCATTTCTAATTTGCATACACATTTACTTTCCCCGTCATTACATTTTCCATATAGTGTTATTTAACTATAGGTAGTTTAAATCATCAAATTATGGTTTTAGCGTTTCAAGAACTACAACTAATTTTAAGTAAACTTGTAACATCATAAATATATATATATGCAAATGATGCTACGTTTATAAGCTTATTACTTTCTTTCTTATATATTCCAGATAATTTGTTTTTCATAACTAAAATTAAACAATGAAAATTTCTTCAACATTTTCGCATAAATTAAATAAATGCAGGGCCATTCTTTAAAAAAAAAGTCACTTCAGTCAAAACATTTTGTATGTGGAGACAGCCCACTAATTGTTAATTTTTTAAAGAACCTTTAATAACTTGGAAATTATAATTGCACTCTAATTTTTCATATTATTGCTACGAATTAAGTAACACGGAACGTTTCAAAATTTATTAAGAATGCCGCTGAATCGAATGGCGTAAAATATTACCCCTCTTTCAATTCACATTTGTTTGAAATATTAATTTCATAATTAGTAATTAATATTTATAACTTTGACCAATCAGAAAGTTAATACAAAATCCCTTTGGATAATTGAGCTCTATGACGTGCAAAAATAATTAGAATCATTCGTTACTTATTTCAAAAGATATCGCTTAAAAAGTGGATAGTAAATTTAACATTAGGAGATGCGAAATTCAAATATTAATAGCTCAGCAACCATTCATTCAGAAGTTATAAAATTTGGAATATTCATATAATTTTATGTATAAAATTTAAAAATAAATTAAAAGGTGGGTGTTACCATTGGAAATTTTAAAGTTGACGTTAAATTAAATATGAAGACGGCCCCCAAATATTTTTCATTACCATATTTTTATAGAATTAGCCATTGTAGATAAAGTGGCGTTGAAATTTTTGTTTTACGTTCAATAGTTCTCAAGAAAAGTCGTATGATCGGATTTTTTTTTTTGACCACTGTACACTGTATATGTGCATCAATGTACAATGAATGTATGCAGCAATGTAGATGTGCATCATTGTGCGATGTTTCATCGTGAATGGAGGAGCAGAAACCAAATTAATGGGCTATTTTGAATTATTTTGGATTACTGGGCAATCTCAATTATATCAGTCATAGGCGTTTGAGAGTCATAGGCGCGGGAGGGCAAAAAAACTGGGTGGAAAAAATATGATTTTATCTCTGTTCTAAAACAGCTGGGGGACATGTGCCCCATCAGATTAAGCCTATGATATAAGTTATTGTACTTCAGTTGATAAAACGTATTATCAGTGTTTTGTTGCATTGTACTAACTTTCGTGGAAAATCTAAATCGTAAAAAATTATGATCTATGTTTTATAGTTTGATTTTCAATGCTTAGTAATCACGTTAGATCTTGAAAGATATCTTATAAAATGCCTGTAAAGATAAATCTTACGACGAAAAAAGGAAAAAAAAACTTATAATAGGCCTATTTAGAGAACTAATGAAATATCAGTAGAAAAAAATACGTTTGTAAGTATTATATGTGCTATATCGATTTGGCACATTCGTCAGTATTTGCTCAATGTGGCTATAAATCGTTGGAAATCGCAGCATAATGGATAAGGTTGCACCTCCTGTTTCGATGCCATTATACCATAAGCATCTATTTTTGTGCCACAAAGTAACACCACTCATCCCATAGCACAATCTGATTAAATGGAGTTAGAATTATTGATTTCAAGCATGTAACACCAATAGAGAGGATTCAAATCCCATAGAGACATACGATACTCGTATATATACAAGCTACCCCAATAAGGACTAGAGGGAAACATCATTGTGAAGAGACCTAGAGGCAGAAACGGAAAAGGATATGGATGGATGATTCAAAGGCTTGGGCTGGAATAACAGTAAGAACAGACAACATTATCCATGAGAGCAGAAACAAGGAAATGTGATCAACATTGGCCGCTAACCTCTGAATCGGAGAAAGCACTTGAAGATGATGTGAATATAGGTATGTAGTATATAATATATACAGTAAAACCTTCCTAAGATGACTACCGTAGGTTCCGTGAAAAAGCGGTCGCCCAGAGAGATGGTTTCTGAAGGGAGATAAATTTAGCATTGGATCTATGGGGGAGGGAGAAAATCCGTTTCCAGAAAAAATGGTTGTTAAGTGAAGTGGTCGCTAAGGGAGGTTTTACTGTATATGTATAATGTATTAAGATCATCATACGTAAATAAATAGAACTTTGTTTGTTTTTTTAAATCGTATCAAAATTCAAAGAAATTGGCTGTTGATTAGAGCCATTGATTTAAGTTCCGTAATATGTTACCAGTAATAGTAACACTGACCCTACAGCCCTTCGATGCCGTGATGGTAACGTGTTCGGTCTTCATACAAATAATCAGGGTCTGAATCTATCAGGTTCCCTTTGCTTTCTGTTTTTTCTACTGATTCGCAGTCCAGGGTTTGATTCCCTGGGCCAAAGAGGTTCGGATTGCTTGGAAACGCCCTGATGTCACACCATCTTGAGCTGTCCTTCCACCATGAAATGTGCACGAAACATCACTGACTTAATATGAACTCAAGGGCCTCAGCTCACCCAGAATTAAACTTAAATGAATTGGAATCGTGAATATAGCCATAATCTTCTACTAAAATACAAATTCAAAGAATTTAGCGCAAATTAGGAAATTCACTACAATGTGTAGAAATGAATGAAAGCAAAATTGCGCCTTATAAAAAATATGCAGTAAAATCTCTCTTAAAGACCACCTCTATTTAACGACCACCTCCCGTAATGACCACTTTTTCTGAAAACGGATTTCCTCATCCCCACAGACCAAATGCTATATTTACCTCCATTTAGAGACCACCTCTCTAAATGACCGCCTTTTCACGGAACCGACGGTGGTCGCCTTAGGGAGGTTTTACTCTATTACTATTCAATGTACGGTAAAATTTTCCTAAGGCGACCACCCTACGTTATGTGAAATGCGGTCATTTAGAAGAGTGATCTCTTAATAGAAAACTATGGTTGGGGAGGAAAAACATGGAATTAAACAAAAAAATACACACATAAATGGCAAAATGCGTGTCTCATTATCATGCAAAATATAAAATTCAAAATCGTAATTTGGTAATTTGAAATTTTAATTGCCAGTTATTAATTATTAAATTAAAATTTTAAAAAATAAATTGTAGATTTTTATGCTACGACTTTTTTTCTAAGTAAGTTTAAACTTCAGAAAATAAATGAAGAATATTTTATCGTCTCCAACAGATACTAAAATGTTTCCGTTAATCTATTCTCTCCTTTGAGAGTTTCCTGAGAGAAAAAATAAAAGCTTTTTCTTTAAATGAGTTTTTTAAGAGAGAAAGTGAAAGGTTTTAAATCTTAAAATTTAAATTAAAATAAACAATTATCATAATAAAATCTTGAAGGGAAATGTCATCGCTAAATTGTTTAGCGCGTTTAACGTTAAAAAATAAACAAGAAGCGAAATTTTCTCCTTCTCGGTTTTCAAAAATGTGGCCGTTTCCAGAAGGATCATGGCTTCTGATGGTCTCCGAATAGAGGTAAATTTTGCGTTGAGTCCATGGGTAAAAATTCTTTGCCAGATAAAGTAGTCGTTAAGGAAGGTGGTCGCTGAATGGAGGTCGTCGTTCAGAACTGTTATCTGTACTTATATTTTTGCTAATATCCTGTATAGTAGTGTCATCCATACTTTTTCTCGAAAACAGTAGTAATATGTGACAGGATAATTTCGTAAAATACGTTACATCAAATTATGAGCTGTAACCTCCTTCCCTTCGGCAGAAGGCATTTCTGCCGAAATAACTGAAAAATGACATACCAGCTCATGAAGAAATTGTATTTGTTTGAAATTCAATTTAAATATATCGTTTGCGCAGTGCATCGCTAGTATACATATTCTTTCTTACGGTTATGTCCAAATCTCATTGGGAAAGGCTCTATAATAGGGTAAAGCCATGGTATTTTGGGACATGTTTAAAATTTGTAAAAGCATGATGTTTTATATATTAAAACTAATAAATTATATCATTTTAATCTTTCAAGTCTTTTCAAAATAATGCGTTGTATTATTTAATTAACTGTACCGAAATTGAAAAAAACATTGAAAACTCCGTTACGGAAGGACATCATTTCATGTTTTTTCTGTCCTTCCGTAACGACACGCATTTTTCAAAGTATATTTTTTTTATACTGCAGGAAAATTTTCATACCATTTCAGTTAAAAGTAGTATTAGGCCCTTTTCTTAAAATGACTTACGAAAAACATTTCAGTTTAATATTTTGATAGTGTAGAAAACATTAACCATGATGTCGTTCTTCCGTAACATTTTGAATACCATGGCTTTACCCAATAACAGGAACTTTATAAATACTGGATGGTTAGTCTTCTCATAAATTTAAATTTGTTTTTTCAAGTTGTTGCCTTCATATTAAAAAAGTGTATTGAGCATTTTTATTTTCTTATTCCAGAGAAGAAAACTTCTGAAGACGTTTCGAAAATCAGGATTCTTCTTCAAAATAAATATGTTTCATAGTGTAATTCAGTGGATGATAACTCGTCTCTCGCGACCCCAATTTTTGTCGCTCGCGGAAACACTTTTCCCCCCCCACAAAGTTTTTTTTAAAAAATATTCTATATTCTTGGGTCAATAATTTTGCGACTCTTTAAAAATGAGGAACGTTATCGTAAAAATTCAATGTAAGTATAGAATTGTCAATGTCAACATTTTTGTAATAATCAAAAGTACATTGAAAATTAGTGAATTTTTTCTTACACGAAATTTTGGAAATAGATTTTTAATAAATAATACTAAGTAAGCAAGTATACTAAGTAGCTCGCTTACACAATTGTGCTGCCTGTCATTGGTATATAAACTCGTGAACTCACTAAATTTATTAAAGGTTTCAATATATAAACACGCACACACATGTAACATATATTAAATTTAGTAAATGTTATCTCAATTCATATACGATATACACACTATATTAACTGGGGCTTTTGGTCCTCTATCCTTCCATTGGCATCAGCATTTGCAGCACACCATTGATATAGAACGTTTCTAAATAATAGGATTTTTTTTAGAAGTTATCTACTAGAGGTAGTACAGTTCGATGAACCAATATACAAGAAGGAAACAGTTTGCATGTGTGATATTTTGGGATCGCAGAATTTTAAAATTGAATTGCTAAGTGTAAACATGCACATGGAGGAGAAAAAGCGAAAAAAAAACCGCTTAAAAGGAAATTATGAGAACCCATCTCAATTAGGTATGCCAGTAGTTTATGTAAACAGGAAACAAACTAAACGTAAAGAACGCATTAGACGGACATACCAACGGTGGAAAAAAATAGGAAAAACTTGAGCGTTATTTTAATGCAAGAATATATTATTTTTATTCTACAACTCAAAATGGTTCACATTGCAAATCTGTGTTTCCATGTGAAAGAGCTCTGGAAATTAAAACTGAAAATTTAACTAGGATTTAATTAAATTTCATAAAATGTGAACAAATAAGCCAAATTTTATATGATTAAAAACGTAGATTATAGTACACTAAGTTTAAAATATATTTTTAGAAACGTTTAAAAGATAAACTATAGTTGGCAACGGCCTTTAAATTAGATAGTTCCTGCAATATTAATTTTATTTTTTGAGGCTTTTTATGCAGTACCCATATGATTTGTCAATGGACCTTTTTTTTTTAAGTATTAAAGATATAATTATAACTTCTTTTGTGATATTTATTGGTTATAATCAATAAAGATCATAATGATTATAAGCGATTATAATCATAGACGGATAAAAGTCAGAGACACTACAGAAACACCAGATAATTATTTGGTGTTTTTGAATTTGATCATTCTCATTTTAAAGATCGACAGTTCTTCGTTTTCAAATTGAAATTACAAAATTTTGCATGCAAGCAACATGCGAGTGTTTCCATATTTGTGCCTGCTGCCTATAGCTGATAAGACAAATAGTATCCTCCGAAACGCTTACATATAAATATGCAGGATGTAAAAGAAAAGAAGAAAGAAAAATTGCGGTTTATATGCAAATTATGGTGGAACAAACAACGTTACCCAATGACATATCGAATAGCTGTAGGAATTGATTTTAATGATTTAAGCATGCGTAGAATATATTAAACAACAATATCAATCAACGTTTATTGGCGTAGTGATACCAGCGCCTATGTTATAAATTAAAATTATTGATTAAATTATTGATTTATTGAAAATAATTGATTAGATGGTGAAACGTTCGAAAGAAAATAAATATTTCTGCGTTCGGTGGGACTTGAACCCACGACCTTCCACTTGCCGGGTGGAGGCTCTACCCACTGAGCTACGAACGACAATATCTAATCTCTTTACGAACATATATATACTGAAGCCGGTTATTTCGCAGAATGGTGTAGTACATAGACTACTATTTAAACCAAATCACAAAAAGATTGGTATTAAATTGATCGAAATGCCCGTTGCAGCATATGTATTTATTTTATATAAATCGAACACTACGCAGATTAAATCAAACAACAATATCAATCAACGTTTATTGGCGTAGTGATACCAACGCCGATGGTATGGCGTGATTAGATGGTGAAACGTTCGAAAGAAAATAAATATTTCTGCCTTCGGTGGGACCTGAACCCACGACCTTCCACTTGCCGGGCGGAGGCTCTACCCACTGAGCTACGAAGGACAATATATAATCTCTTTACGAACGTATATAAAGAAAATAAAACAGACAGAAAAAAAAATTACGCGGAAAATAATTTTGTTACTATGGCAGCTCTCTGCTGAAACATGCTAGCCGAAAATATGCACCTACTTTTACAGTGAAGCGAATCAATTTGAAGCTTTCGATTACATCTGTTCACCAATGGAATTGCTTTTTTCGTCTCATCATAAACGAAAAAAAAATTTGTCAATAGTATGCCATTACGAATTACTGTAATCGATTACAATATTCTTTCAAAAAAGATGCATTGTCATTAAATTCTATCTCTGTGGTCATTGATCGATGCCAACAATTGATTGAGAGACCGTTCTCTACTTTTCTTAAAAGGCTTGTCGTAACTAACAAGGGGAATCCACAGTGAGTGCTACGCCGATGTTGATGGAAATTTTTTAAATGAAAGTATAGCCGAAATAAGGAAATACGTGTCTCGGCATTCGTGCCAATGCGGCTAATTTCCAGAGACATGGATTTTTAAAGATTTTGCATCCGATATATGAGCTTAAAATACGACATCCTCCGCAAGCCAGTCGGTTGCCTAGTTGGTGAGTTGTTGGCCTACCACTTCGTGTTTTTGCGTTTTATGCCCGAGAAAATCGCTCATTTTTTTTAATATGTATCCTTTTTACATATTTATTTATGTATTTTTATTAGTAAAAATACTTCGCTTACAATCGGATTTTGTTCATAAACTTACTTTAATAAAATTCATATTTATGTAGTTATGTTAATTGTATGCTTATTGGCAGTGATAATTTCTACTCGAATTTTAATTGTTGATTATTAAAAAGTTGAAAAGTAGAAAAAGTTTTGGTGTAGCCATCCAGCCTGTTATGTAGTTAAGTAGATCCAGCACACTTTAATAATGTTTTTACAAATGACGACGGCACCTCTTCTTCTACTGTTGAAGTAATTCCACCTCATTGTACCCCATACTGTCAACCTCGTGATGTGTACTTCTTCCGTCAAGTAAAAAATTTCATTAAAAGGTTACAAAATTGTGTTGAAATCTTACAAGAAAATAGTCATTTAAACACGCGAGCAGATAGATGCTTTGAAGATCCATTCACTTATTTATAATCAACTTTCGGCGCCGAATTTTAAGAATACATTACAGTACTCTTGGTTTGTTGCAAAGTTAACAAACGAAAGAAGCGTTTTTGAAAATGTAGATGGTATTTGTTTTCCAGATGATATTAGACAAAGAAAATCAGTTGTTCGAACAATTCATTTATAAAATGCTCACGTTGTAGAATTTTTTTATGTTTTTATGATAATTATCATCCAAAACTGTGTACCAGTATACAATTCCGACACCTCCGATAGTGATACACAAAAAATATGTTCACGTCAGTCAGTTTTAAAATAAAATTGATTGCATTTTATAAAATAAAATGTTTCTATATAAATAAAATGCACATAAAATGTTTATATGTTATAAAATAAAATTATGTTTATATGTTATAAAATGATGTTTATATGTTATAAAATAAAATATTACATACTAAAAATGCATTTGACAATAGATAAATATATTTAAAAAAATATTAGGCGTAATAGATGCTAATAGAGGATGACTGCAAAGGCTAATAATGACAAAATAAGACGAATTAACGCAGTTTTCTTTTTTATTTAATGGAATTGTTAAAAGTTTTCAGAAAAAATCTTTCAATCCTTAAATAAAACAAAACTGCGTTATTGGTGTAATTTCATCCCTTCACAGGTTGACAATGAGTACGCAAATTTTATAAAAGTTATATTCACATAAAAACTTACAGCTAACTCCTAAACTTTTTGTACCTTTACAACTCTTCAATTAAAAATTAAAATTCGTGTAAAAATTATAACTGCGAAAAATAGTATCACAGAATTAAATATGTAAATATGAATTTTATTAAAGTAAGTTTATGAAAAAAATCCGATTGTAAGCAAAGTATTTTTATTAATAAAAATACATAAGCAAACATGTAAAAAGCATACATATTAAAAAAAAAAAGACCGATTTCCGCGGGCATCGAACGCAAAAACACGAAGCGCTAGGCCGGTAACTTACCAACTAAGCTACCGATTGGCTTGCGGAGGATGTCGCATTATAAGCTCATATATAGAATGAAAAATCTTTAAATCATTAAAAATCAATATCTCCGAAAATAAGCCGCATTGGCGCGAATGCCCAGACACGTATTTCTTTATTTTGGCTCTACTTTCATCAAAACATTTCATCAAAATCGGCGGGGCACTCACTGTGTGTTCCCGCTGTAAGTGAGTAGTCGTTATTGTAACTCACAATGTAATATCTAGAATAGCCATAAATTTTGCGTGACAAACAGATGTTAAATGACATCTATATACATAATAATTAATTAATTATATGCGAATGATGTTTAAATTAAAAAGTAAGTGAATTAAATCAAAGGAATATGACTTCAATCAATGTTTACGAATGTCAAAAGCATTGACTGCGGATTACTCTGACATTATTTCACAGCTCATATTATTTACTGTCTTAGATTATAAATTATAGAGAAATTGTAGTTTATCTGCAGGGGATATTTTGAATGGGTATCGTTGTATATGCTATTTATTTCGAGTTCGAAGTATCGCATCAAAAAAGGCATTTTCGGTACAAGTAAAATCTGTTTTTCGTTCTGGGTTGTCTCAACAATGCACGTCCTTTATTCTTCACCGCTTGTATCACATCTTACATCACGTCTCTGGAAGTACAGACATAGTATATCAGTTATCATAATGGATCTATCTACAAATGCACTCCATCAGAAAGGAAGAATCACCACTGTCAGAAAACAAAGATATTGCAGGTTTTCGCATAAGGTAATTCATCAAGTTGTAGATAAAAAGCATTCCCAAATGTATATATTTTATGAGCGATATAGCGGACAAGTGTTTTGGCATGCATCAGTGATGTACCCCATACGTTACGGCTATTTTAACACATGGCATACTATATATAGCACATGACATATTTGGTAAGTTCGTTTCCGTGACGCAATATATTCGTTCCCATTAAAAATATTCTTGAACGTAAGAAACGTATTTTCCGTATACCGAATGTGTATGAAAACGTATACTGTCATCAAGAAAGATAAATAAACTTGCGATAATAGAAAAACACCTACGCTCTACAAATAGAAGGGGAAATGTATTTATTCTTGGATGCTTTTCTTTACCTAGTCCGTTTGGAGATTTGAAGATCTGCAATCGTTCTAGAAAAGAAGCAATTTACAATGGATGAAGAAGAAGAGGGGAGAAATCCCGAAGATATTTTCTATACGAACTGCTATTACTTGAGGAGAGAGAAAACACTTGGATTAGGTTGAGCACGCTAGGCGTCTCCATGTAATTGAACGTGTAGAGCGATGCAGTTTGAGGTGTATCGGAATAAGGACGCAAGATAAACAGATATTGATATAAAGTCGTATGGTATTTGGTTTCGTTTTCGCCTCCAAGAACGAAGTATTAAGAATAAAACGTAAGATTTCTTCTAAAATTTATTACTCTCTGCCATTCATTACACTTCTATGATCAGTCATAAGAAGTGAAGGAGGAAATGAAACACAATGTGTTCAACTAATAAGAACCGACTTCCAGGAAGGGAAATTTGGCCGTTTGTGCATAGTGATATAAATGCCTCGTTTTTTCATTTATTTATTTAATCCCACGGAGGAATTATTAGACTTTTTCGCAAAAAAATATTAGTAAATTTTAAGTTAAGAAAGTACTATGTGTGTCTTTTGCCACGACTGCACGACGACATAGGACGAGATGGGCAGCTTAACGTGATATACATTATAGAGTTTTTCTGGATATTCCGCCGCGTCTGTTTATTAAAAACACTTAACGTTTCTCTCCGTGCTATGCTAAGCATTCTCAGAAGTAATTGCCGGCCAAGTTTCCCTCTGCAAAATGCAAGACTTTCGCTTGGTTGCTTGGCAGAAAATGAGTGAGTAAAAAATATGAGACGTATTTGTAGTACTATTTCTCTGGCTATCCTCTGACTGGATGATTTTCGGATTATGTACTTTCATTGGTTGTTGGATGAAGGTTGTCTCTCATTGACCCAGAGGGTGGCGAGCTTAACGTGACTTTCTAATCGCGATGCGTTTGCTCATAACAAAGCTTATGGTGATTCGAGCCCATTCCAGTAGTAGTAGTAGTAGTAGATTGGGCAAGAGGGGGGCGGGGATTGGGAAAGGTGGCCGCCGGAGGCGGCACTGTAATCCCAGACAGCGAGCCCATTCCAGTGAGTTCCAAATCCGCAAGTACGACCAATAAGAAGTCTATGTAATTACAATTGATTCTAGAGAGCATTTAAAAATAGAAACTGAACAAAATTTTTAGTCTGTTCCAAAATGCATATTCCAAGATTTAAATAATGTCCTAGCGTTCAAAAAACGATATAAGTGTTTTACTGGGTGACCCACCATCTTCCTGTTAAAACCAGAAAACAAGCACAGGGAAATTATTTGAAACAAAAGAGTTTAAATAAAATTTAAACTATAAGATCCATAAATCAATATTTTGAATGAAACGACGGAACTAAGCGAACTTGAACGTAACGCATGGCATTTATTACCAAGATTCTATTTTTAGCACAGACGACTATTCTGCTGCGAGAGGATATTTCCCGAAAGAAAGCAAAAGGTATTTTCTAATGAACGTGGTAACAATGGCATGTATTATGTATTACAGTTCGGGCTTACTAGTTTTCTTCCGGAAGTAATTGTAATTAAAATATTATATGCATTGCACGGCAAGAGTAAGAAAACAAATGACATTGAACTTTGACCTTTGTTAGTTCATTACACAGTGGACGTTAATGAGAAAAATGCCTCAATCAATGATCTCACGTTTTTATTCTTATTATCTTTCGGGGACGGGCGATCGTAATTAGAAAATGCCGCAACTAAAGACATTTTCGCCATGCGATCGAACAGTCCTGCCGAGTTCTGAGACGCGGGGTGTCCATCTATAACCCAACATTATCCAGGATAAGATTAAAGCAGGAGTTAGTATATTAAGGAGCTACATGTGACGCAAATAATGTAATGACGTCAGTTTGTCTTCACGTATAATCGTCAACATTCGCGCCGTAGATTCAACGGCTGTGAGCGGCGGCCGAAAATCTAACAAATGTCTAAAAAAATAATAAATAAATAAAAACTTGAAAAGAAAAGTCTCGAGATTTAAAAGCAGTTTTAGATTTTTTAAAGGTTAAGTTCAATTTGGAGAGACTTCTTGGCTATAGTCTTTTTGCATTGATGCATAATGGATAATGTTGGGTATCTTCGAAAGGGAGATTATTGCTTTTATCTCTGAAAAATATGCATTAGCCGACCGAATGTTTTTAATGGTGTGAACATAATGATGTAAAGTAGTCGAGAATGTTCGAAGAACTTATATAAAGGATAACAATTGAATTTGATATTCTGAGGATATTTTTGCCGCATCTCTCAAAATGTGGAAGATTTTGCAACGAGAGGGAAAAAACCTTTTCCGTTAATCATAGCATCATTAATTATTTCTCTGACGTGTAGCATTTAATTAATTTAAGGCAACATTTGCAAACGAAGCGGAAATGATGTCCTCGTTATTAGATTAAATAAGGCACAGGTAAACGTAAAAAAATTGACGTAGTATTATTCAGATTACATAAAGGTTAGCGAAAATAGCAATCCTAAAAAGTTAGATTGGGTAGTCCCAAAAAACAACGTATCTTTGTATTTCCCGTAGACGATCTGCCTTCAACATGTAATTTCCGCTTTTCAAAGTTATTATCACAACAAACCTTTAATGGACAGATAATGAAATAATAAGACTAAACAGTTTAAAGCATATTTTGAAAAACTGGGAGACAGGAAATGTCTTTCTTTTTTGTCAGTCCAATGTTATTTTTAGCCTTTCTCGAAATTCTCAGCAATTTGCAGCGGGATTTCTCCAACGCTAACAGAAACGCAAACATGTGCTTTTTTTTTAACAAATTCTTTCGTAATTTGTGAAGTAATTTTGTTTACGCGTGTTTTTACAGGGGACGTTTTTAATAAGTTTTTCTTGCATTATATACGTATTTGGTTCACCTATCCCAAAACATTGCTGAGCAAACTATTTACAGCCATGAACTTGATGCTACTGAATGCATTGAACATCGTTTCATTTATTTCTCCTCCATATTTATGATACAAACAAAAATTTATACGAGAGTGCAAAATTTTTATATCTGCAAAATAAATTTTCTGAAGTTTTTCCAAACTTGTGTTCGACTGCTTTCCTTAAATGGTAAGTATTAGTGGTTTCTTCGACCATGGCGAACTGTTGTTTTATTCATTCATTCATTCATCAAATGAATCTGCCGTAAATAAAATTGTCCATTCTATCAAATCTGAAAACTGTGGAAGTGGAAGCAACTGAAAATTAGACAATTTGGAAGCGATAGCGAAATATCATTACGTCTTGTGTCAAACGATAATTACGAACAATTTTATTGCGAGACTTATTACGGCTGGCTTCAATCTGGAGAACTGGACGCCAGACCACCGATAAGGAAACGATAACAATGATAAAATTACGCACATTTCAACGAACTTAATTCGTATAAACATGAACTCCGTTCCGGTTTATTAAGGTCAAATTCTGTCATCTATTGTATTCCAGAACGTTATTTTAATTTGCCCCCCTGGACGCTATTTCTATCAATGTTTAAAATTCACAAGCGTCTTTCCAAATTAGTGAATTGCTTACTTAAAATTTTTAGGCTACAATACTGATTGATTTGTTTGTTTTAGAATCGCATTTTGCGTCCTAGTTCGGGTGTGACTTCTCTCTCTCTCTTTTTCTCAATATACTTTTAATCCTCTCTGTGTGAAATAACAAGAAAATACGTTTGTTTTGCAGGAAAAATGTATGCAGTATGTGAATAAGAATTCACACGTTTCACAGATAAAACATATAAATAAGGATTCATAAATTTTGCAGACGAAGTGTATGTGAATAAACATTCACAACATACAGATTTATACACCTTTCAATTCAAGGCCGTATCCAGAATTCAATTTCAGGGGGGGAGGTGTAAACGAATTTACAAAATAGCGAATAAAGATGTGCCA
Source organism: Dysdera silvatica (assembly GCA_006491805.2). Taxonomy (NCBI): domain Eukaryota; kingdom Metazoa; phylum Arthropoda; class Arachnida; order Araneae; family Dysderidae; genus Dysdera; species Dysdera silvatica. Next base: position 98,528,027 of record QLNU02015360.1, read on the forward strand.
CCTTTATCGTAAAGAAGAAATGTAAATAAATTAGTGGCGTAAGAAGGAGGGCTCAGAGGGATCAAGCCCCCCATTGGATATGAAAACGTGTTTCCTTTAAGACCGCATCATATAATCTTCTTTGAAGCCACTTGCGACCCCCCATGAGTTTTGAATTGCTGCGCTACTGAAATAGATCATTTGAAAATAAACGAAAGAAACACCAATTTTGCCTCCTGACATCATTGCAAATTTTTACTTGTTGTTTTGACATAAAAACTTAATTTCACAGAATAACCCCCCCACCTTCTAAAAGAAAATGGTTTCTAGTTTTTTCTTTCTTTAAAGTATTCCAAAATTAATGGTCTGCAAAATGAGACCTTGTGGTTAGAATTTTGATAATTCAATATTTGAGAGATTTTTTTCTCACTTTTTCACAAGTTTGACAAGTAAATACATATAGGTATTTTCGATCCTGTTACAAATTTTGTTTCGTGGGTGGGGGGACCGGACCCTAAGATCCCTCCTCTGGATATAGGCATGTTTCAATTCCGTTGACGTCAATAATCGCATGTGATATTTATACATTACAGTAAAACTCCTCTTAATAGACATCCCTCAAATACGGTCTCCCTTGTTTTTGCGATCAAATAAAAACTCCCCTGCAAAAAATCGCTTTAAAATGATAACCCTCCTTCACGGACAAATTTTCCGATTCGACGAGTGTCCACTAACTAATAAGGGGTTTTTATTGTATTTATTTCCTTTTTTCCTTCTTTAATCTACACTGATAATAAAGGTTGAACAATATGTAACCTGTATCACTACACTATTTATATTCATTCTATCTATACTTATCATTCATTTATTTCATTCAGACAAACGTGTCAGAAAGAGGAGTAAATCTACAGTTGATAAATATTTTCAACTACTCTATAAGTCGAAAAAAAAAGCATCAAACAAGGCAGCTAGCTTCATTATAATGACGTCACACCTTTATTACAAAATTCTAATATCAGTAACATTGGTGAATATTGGATTTTAGTTAAGAAATTAAAAATAGATAAATCTGCTACAACTTCAAGAAAAGAAAGGGTGCGAAAAGGCCCTTCTAATTGTTTCCCATAAAATTTAAATCTGAACGCATGCCAAAATTGCCTTGAAGTAACTATCATGTTAAATGATGATACGATAGATGTTTGTGTTGACGGGGAAGTCTATGCAGTCACAAAGTTAATTCGCACATGGGTACTTCGAAAGTATCTCAAGTTTTAGAGATGGACAAACTAAACACGTGTGACAGGAATAAGAAGATTCTTGTACACTGTGGCAGTAAATATGCAAATGATGTTGTACCTAATACTGTGAAAATAATAAAATAATAAAGATATCCAACATCCACATCCTATACCCAAAGCGAGAGAAGCCCATTTTCTAAACGACAACGTGTTGAAATCTGAAATAGGTGGTCTGTGCAGTTATATGGATGTGTGCCATTAGTAAGGCACATTTTAAACACACATATTTGTCTAATAATTGTATTGCAACTAATACAAAAAATCACAACGTTATTTTATTCGTTCGTACACTATAAACAGTGTTGTAGTCGCAAAATAAAAAGTATGAGAATGCTCCAACCGATCTCATGATTATAGGTGCTCTGGGGACGGGGCACTGCTTCAGATTTCCAAGGGAAAGTGTAGAAACCACCTACAATTTTGTTTTTAATCCTATTTTACCGCTTTATACTGATTTTTAGAATTTTTAAAACGATTTCTGAGAATTTTCTTTATTTATTCCGTAATTTTTTAAATATTTTTTGGTTTTGTGTTGAAAGTTTGTTTCTGGCCTTTTAAAATGCGAGTTTAAATGTGTTGCTTTGTGTGGAGAAATAACAACTTTATCGATGTTAGTTAGTGCTGCAATCTTATGGTCACTCTTTTTTTTAACGACCAAAATATTTTAGGACATTTTTTTTACTAACATTGATTAATACATAAAGAATTTAGCAGTTAAGTTTTAAGTTAAGCAGTTAAGTTAAGTTTAAGTTAAGTTTTTAAATTTACCAGTTAAAGGTAAGAGTGGGAACGCCGTTCCTACGCATTTTCGCCCCACTACACCTCTGACTATAAATAATCTATTATTTTATTTTTAAAGAGAATTTATTATTATATATTATATATTATCAGTGCCGTATTTCCCAATAGGCTATACTAGGCTATAGACTAGGGCGGCAAAATTTTGTGTATTAAGTTTGATATAAAAAATTTAATACCATATGATATAATCAGATGTTTTGCCGAGAAGAAAGCTAGACGTCATGCTTTCCATTTAAATACCAGCATTCAATATATTTTTTTTTTTTTCTAAAATTAAAATTTATTTCAATAAAATTGAATTTGATTTATTATATACCAAAAAGGAATAATACTTCAATATAAGTTAATATACTGTTTAATGTTTATGTTTCATTTTAAAGCTTGTTTTCCAACATACAAGTATTACTGCCAATATGAAAGTTTTTGGCGTATATTGAATGTAACAACTTTATTTTATAGCTATTATAACGTTATAGCTTGTTACACTGCTGTGTATCGAGATAAGTGTTTGCATCCTGTGACCCTTGGCTCCACTGTATCGTGAAAGGTGTTTTGAGATTTGCTGTGTCATAGTCTCTCTCCGAAGCAGTGGTGTAAGAAAGGGGGGATATCGGGGCTGATGCCCCTCCTACTGGATATTAAGACACATGTTTCTCTTTAACACCGAAGCACATAACTTTTTTAAAGGTATTTAGGACCCCGCAATTTTTGAATTGATACGCCCCTACTCTGAAATGTAACATTTGGTCTCAAAGACTGCTTGTGCAGAACATGGCGGTAATAGAGCTTTTAAAGAAATGAGTGGAACTAGCAACATTCATAATAACAGCTATATAACGTGATACCCCACCACCACAACCATAACAATGCAGTAGATCGCTTTTTATCCAAACTATCCGATTATCCAGACTCAAAATCGCTTTTGAATACAACTGTTTTACGGGGCGAAGGAGTGTTCTAACAAACTGAAAGGACGAACAATTGACCCCGCACCCCACTTAGTGAAGAAAAATACATAATACTCACTGTATCTAAGTCTGATTATTTTTTAAATTCACGCAGTTCAGAATAACCCTCTCAATACCTAAAATGTACGTGCGCAAAAATTTTAAAAACGCATTTAACAGCTCGTAAAATGGTTGCAAATTTTCTTAACTCAACTATCCGAACTTCCGGTTATCCGCACAGCCTTCGGTCACAGCCTGTTCGGATAATTGGCGCTCTATTGTATACCTAAGCTCATCACCCCGCAACTGACTACCGGATCCACCAGATGCATGCCTTCTTCCGATGGGCTCTGCGTAAACTAGTGAATTCTTTATGCAAGTGTGCTTACGCTACTGGACTGTTTTATCACAATATTTTAATAGCAATCTTTTGCCAGTCCTTGTGACTAAAAAGTATCGTTTTGATCGATCATAAATACATCTTTAATCAATCATAAATACATCTTTAATCAACCATAAATACATCTTCAATCGACCATTTTATCATAAAGTAATTCTGACCATATTTCCACTAAGGATAAATATAAAGACACCCTGGAAGAGAGAGAGAGAGGAAATCAATAATGGAAAATAGCACCAAAATACCACAAACATGGGACAGCACAAATAATAAGGAAGAAAGTGTTCTCTGATATTTACGTTTCTTTTAAAACAGTGAATCGGAAACCTAGTTTCACAGCAATGTCATTATAATAATACGCAATTGGATAGTTAATTAATTAATATGTTTTAATTCATAATATATTAACAATAATTGAGTAATCGTTCGATCTAAATGTAATTGTTTTTCACTGATCTTAGTTCACATTAGCTTAAAATTTTAAAATTGTCATAATACAATAAAAAGGAAACACAATATTGCGATTTAAAAATATTACATAGCATTCTACCATGTAATATGCCATATATTATTTATCCATATATTGTGATTCGTTTCATTTTTGACTTGGGAAACGGCCAATACTTCTCATATTTGTATTTATACCTCAAATTAAAGGCAATAAAATTTACACCAGCACCTTTTAAAGCAGCTAAAAAAGATCCCCCTCATCTCATGATAAAACATTACACAATATTTTTGTGTTAACTGTTCTGGCATATCAACAGCAAAAATAGTTGCAATAGCTAAAGCTAATATAGAGAAATTACCAGTGTTCACAAAATGCGTCTTTAATTTCTTTATTAGACTTTAGTTTTCAGTGAATTTTCATTGCAGATATTTTTTTATTAAATAGATGGCGACATACGTCCTAGAACTATACAGTGTGATATCTTAGGAGTGATATGTGCTTAACGTGACTGTCAAATGACTATATGTTTGCATACACTCCAAGTTAAAATATAAGTTTATATGTACAAGCGTTAACATGGACTGCGACTCCAAAAACAGACCCACCACCAAGAAATAGAGCAAGAACAGCAAAATTTAGTGTGCTACATATACTATATATATTTGATGTTGGCAGTGACATCTGTCACTGCCAACTGCTCGATAAAAAAAGGTAAATTTAGTGTCAGAATTAAAAAAAAAAAAAATACGGGCCAGTTTCGTTTTGGCCACCCTGTACCTTATAAGTCTTAATTTTGTGTTAGATCGTCATTTTAATTTAATTTCTTTATACTTGATAATTTTGACACCCACGCTTTAGCTCAGACTAGAGCTTTTTTAGGTATAGGCGAAAAAGAGACCGTCTACGACCTAGATTCGAACTAGGGTCTTGATTTAGGATCTTAACTCGAACTATGATTTTAATTTCTTTAATAAGAAAACTAATTAATTAAGAAAAACTTTTAGAGGGCCATGTATTAAACAGGGAATCCAGTGGAAAAACCACTAATATGTACAAATGATTATTAGGTGCATACTGTGTATAAATTTAAATTATTTAGACATTTATTAAGAAGATACGAGTCTATTAGTCTTTTTAAATTTAATTGAAGTGGTCAAAGTACATTTTAAGATATTTTTAAGATAATTGTCATGCTAAAAAATTTCATATATCGAAAATAAATGAACTCTCATGTTTTAACACTAAACCTACCACGCGCAGTCAAATGACCGTTTTTGAAATGTCGTTTAGAATTTCTTGTATACAACGTTACTGTATCACCATGTAACTTATTGACTTTTCCTATAACATACATACAACCCATTTTTCAATATTCACAACTTTCTTTATTGTTTACTTTCCGAAAAAATTTCATAGCATGTCTAGTCTACCACGAGCGGTCATTTGACCAATTCGTGTTATTTACGACTATATTCTTCGGAAAGCGCATTCCTGAAGTTGTTTTACGAGTCCACAATGTAATTGTGGATCTACAGTGTAAACAAACGCGCGATTGGAACAAATGCCTAGCTTTCTTTGTACGACAGTACGATCTTGCGATCCGAACAGAGAGCATCAAAATTTCACAGAGCATATAATAGAGATCATTACGTGTTATAAGTGCTAGTTTCAACAAAGTGAACAGAGCCAACAATATTTTGTGATATGATTTACATTTGAATTTTTTTTATTTATGTTCCCAATGTTTTTGTCCCGTTAGATTTATATTTTGATATTTTAGTTTTTACTTTATCATTTGTATATTCATCCCCAAAAATGTCAAGACATTCGAGGAATATCAATTTATTAGACAAAATAAATAATATCGACGAGGATTGTTCGGAAGATGACCAAGAAATTTCCGATATTGATAATGATACAGCGGAAAATAATTGTGACTTATTGGACAGCGATACGGACGAAGAGAATATTTTGAATACACGAAGAGGACAAAAAAGGAAGAGATTTATAGTTAGTTCCGAAAGTGAAAATGAGGAAGAGATTGAAACTACTACGGACAGAACTGTTTGGCAAAAAATAAAAGAAGGGTCTAATCGCGGAAGAGCACCGATTTATAATATTTTCAAGGAAATATCAGGACCGACAGGATACGCTAAACGAAATATTATAAAGGGGAGAGTTGAGTCGGCATTTTCCTTGATTATTGATCATAACATAATTGAACATGTAAGAAAATATACGGAATTAGAGGCATTTGGAGTGTTGAAAACGAAACAGAATTTATCTATTGCAAAATTATATGCATTTATTGGACTTCTATATGCACGCGGCGCACGTGAGGCTAAAAATATGGATCTATCATATTTATGGAACAAGAAATGGGGTCGTCATTTTTCTCGACAACTATGAGCCGAAATGACTTTACAGAAATCGTGAGGTTTATTCGGTTTGACAACAGAAATCAACGAAGCCAACGCTTACAAAACGGTAAGTTCGCTTTGATCTCTGAAGTTTGGTACAAATTTATCGAAAACAGTCAAAACTGTTATAAACCAGGAGCATACCTTTCTATAGATGAACAATTGTTTCCAACGAAAGATTTACTCAATACATGCCCAATAAACCGGACAAATTTGGCATAAAATTTTGGTTGGCTTCCGATGTAAGTAGTAAGTATATAGTAAACGGCTTTCCATATTTGGGAAAAGATGAAGGAAGAGAATCATCGGTCCCACTTGGGGAGTTTGTAACTTTGAAATTAGCAGAACCATATACGGGCCATGGGAGAAATATAACAACTGACAATTTTTTTACAAGCGTGTCATTAGCGAGTAAACTTCAAGCAAAAAAAAAACAACGCTTGTTGGAACTATTCGCAGAAATAAAAGAGCTACCAAAATTAGCGAGACAGGCAAAGGATAGTATGACACGCTTCTCAACAATATTATACAAATCGAATGATTTTATTCTTACAATTTACAAAGCTAAATCCAATAAAAAAGTATTGATACTTAGTTCAATGCATTCATCCGTTGAAATTGAAAAATGTGACACCCGTATACTAGAGACAATTAGATTTTACAATAGCACAAAATTCGGTGTAGATGTAACCGATCAAATGGCCAGAAAATATAGTGTAAAATCTAAATGTCAAAGATGGCCTTTACAGGTGTTTTTCAATATCTTAGATTTAGCCGGGATAAATGCTTGGATTTTATACAAAGAAACGACGGGTGAAGAAATATCGAGGCAAGAATTTTTATTTCAATTGGCAGAAGAGCTTGGGACCGAATATCAGAAGGACAGACAGCTAAGCAAAGAATGTTCATCAGAAACAATAACAAATACAGCTATAGATTCATCTTGACGGAAAGCTTGTCCAATAAGATATTGTAAAGTCAATAAGACTAACAAAATTTGTATAAAATGTAAAAAATACGTATGTGGAAAATGTGCAATACAAAATACTGTAATTTGTAAAAAATGTGCTAAAAATGCATAAATGTAAATAAAACTTTTCTAAATAGAAAAAAATATTTTGTTTACTATCCAATTGGCTAAAATCTCTTTCTATATTAAGATACATTTTTTTTTTTTTTTTGAAGCGGGCATTTGACCGCTCATGGTAGGATTTAGGTATACATGAAATGTCGGTAGGTTTAGTGTTAATAAATAGTCGACATACTAAATCAGAAATCATTTATCAAATTTTTTATCGGAATTCAATTTACCAAATCATTTATCAGAATTCATTTATCAAATCATTTATAGGAATTCATTTACCAAATCATATATCGAAATTAATTTACCAAATCATTTATTGGAATTCATTTATCAAATCAATTATCGGAATTCATTTATTAAATCATTTATTGGAATTCATTTACCAAATCGTTTATCGGAATCCATTTATCAAATCAATTATCGGAATTCCTTTATAAAACCATTTATCGGAATTTATTTACCAAATCATCTCTCAGAATTCATTTACCAAAGCATTTATTGGAATTCATTTATAAAATCATTTAACGGAATTCATTTACCAAATCAATTATCGGAATTCATTTATCAAATCAATAATCGGCATTCACTTATCAAATGATTTATCGGAATTCATTTATCAAATCAATAATCGGCATTCACTTATCAAATGATTTATCGGAATTCATTTACCAAATCGTTTATCGGAATTCATTTACCCACGATGGTTGGTTTCCATCACTCAGTAGCCATGCCATCAGCATGGCAAACCGAGAGTCGCTTGTTCGTACGCAGGTTCAATCATTATTATTCGTTTTAAACACTAATAAATCGAGGTACTAAACGACCCTTGTTGTGCCTTCGCCGTTAAAATGCAACTAACCAACATAATAAATCGAGTTACAGCTATGGTACAATCGTATCCCAATCGTAGAAACAAGAAAGTGAATTTGTGATTATGAAAAAGAGTCATCAGAATTTATCAATTTCACCTTAATTTTCTAGAAACATAATAAATCTGTATGTCATTTCGATTTCCAACTGAATTTCAAATTGTCTTAAAAACGTCGCACGATAAATATTTTGCAATGAAAGAAAATGTGTTTATTTTTTTTTCTAAGGATGAGAGGCGAATTACTACTACGGATATGAAATTCGAAGTATTATGACGTGTGGTATACCCTTTCAAATAGAAAAGCCTTGGGGCCGACAATAATCGAATTATAGACCAGCTTTCGCTGATTTTCTTTCCAAAAGTCGGTTTCTTTCGACAGCAATATCAACAGTGAAGATCCCATCGAACTCCGTTGTCCCTACTGGGCGTCTTATTGAAGATTCCTGGACGACGTTCCACGTCGGGTAAGAATCCTGAGGGACAACTTCGGATCGGGTTGAGAGGCAAACAATCACTCGTTTCTCGATAGATATTCTTCATTCCTGGATCCGGGAGGTAATATTCCAGAGCCATGTTGTGACAGTGTTGATGCTAAAGGGTTAATCATTAAGGGTTTGTTATTTCATAAAATAAATATCATAGTCCGCGTCTTTATTTTATACTACCTTGTGAATTTTCACTCACAAACGTAAGTGTAGTGAGTGAAGGATTAAAATGGATCGAATCCTTTCTGTTACGTTTAGAGAAAAATGAATTTAATCATGCATATTAACAGTAGTATTATAGAATAGTCATGCCCGTATCTAGAGGAAGGGTCTTATCCCATATCACTGAAACTAAATTTTAATGAAACTTGGCTATGGACTGGCATGCTATGATTTTATCGATATATGCCGTAAAAATTTTTGAACATTCCCCCAAAATTTACTCCTGACTACGGTGTTGTGAATAGTCCTGTTGATTGTAGCTATGTGGAAAGAAATGTGCAGACATAGCACATTATCCCATAAAACAATATGGTTTAGACCTGTCGGAAGTATGCATTAAATTAAAAAAAAATTGACATGGTGTATTTTAATTAATTGCCCTTATTTAAATAGAATCAAAAGTTACACGAAATCTATTGGTGCTGTTAATTTATGAAACGTTTTAATAAAAATGTTGCTGTATTTTATTATAACCATTCTCAGAGATAGCGCAATTGCCAAATAATTGTGATACACAAAGCCACTGGGACGAGTTTTTCATAATTTTTTCACGGGAGATTTTTATTATCATAATAAAAATGTTGCTGATGAGAAATTCGATCCTGAAAGCGTGGCCACTTCTCGCCATGCTCTGATGGTAAGAGCTACATGCTATCAAAATAGCTATTAGCAACGTTTTTTTTATTACAACGCCTTATACATAAACTGCACCACTGCATTTTATGTGACACTTTTGCTTCCATTTAATTTGTGCAATATGTCGCTAATAAACCGATTATTTATTTTGATTGCGACTTTATTTATTTTGATTGCGACCTCGTTTATTTCAATTGCGTTTAACGCTTCATATTGGGTTAATGGTGATTAATGAAGCAAAAGGATAATTATTTAGAAGCATACAGTATTAAACTCTTTCTTAACCGTCACCTCTCAAACACTTTTAGGTTAGATAAAATTTATCCTGCAAAATAATCCTACATTTTGCGGCCACCCCTCATTTATAGACAACTATTTTTTCCCAAGTGAGTGCCCGATGGTAAGATATTTTACTGTACCTTACGATATATGAAATATCGATCTAATTATGGATATCAATTTTAACGGATTGTTTCACACCCATGATGTGATAGTAATCATAAAATGAATGTATGATGGTTGTGTTGTTTTGCGAAACGCGATGAACGATTGAACGACAGAACTTAAAACCCACGTTAGCATTAATAACAAGAAGTTGCCTATCGTTCTAATATAAATTAAATACTAATTTATATAATTTATTACTAAACTCTGTATAATTTACATATTAATTTATAGACATTCTTGTCCAGATATCAATATATGGGCTTTCGTGTAATTATAGTACTCCTTCGTCTGCCTCAGCGTCCTCAAACCAATCTATGACGTCTTAACCATTAGAGCACATTGAGTTATTGTCAAGGTTCAATTCATTAAGGTTCCTTGGGGCCCCCTAACCAATTTTTTCTGGGCCCCTTTCAATATAAATTAAACCTGTGTAATTACAGTAGAACTAGTATTTAAAGAGGATCTTGGACACAGCGAAAATGCTCGCTATTTCCGATCGCTCACTAAATCCAATCTGGAATTTAAATTTTAAACTTTGAAAATAAAATCGGTACAGGTAGTATATTTACATCAACGTACATACATAAAACTCTGAAATTCGCGGAAAACGTCACGGACATGCGCATAGCGATAAAATAATTGCCCTAGTGATAAGGTCTGCTTGGCAACGATCTTGAAATAGCTTTGAATCTTCACCGGGCCATAACCTCCACCATCAAGGAAACCGTGTCCTAGACATTCGTCTTGTTTGACTACTCGATAATCTGGCTCTTGATGTTAGATGCATATACACTCAATAATTTGCTGAATAATCATAGACTAGTCCGTTAGTCTAAACCTCACATCTATCTGAATATTCGATTAACCATCATAAACCCTGCGGTTATTGAGGCTGAACCCGTAATCACATGAGTATTCATAACGTTTATGAAACTTTACGTTTGATGCTAACTGCATCATC
>QLNU02015360.1:98539128-98561909 GCA_006491805.2 Dysdera silvatica
GATCCAGCACACTTTAATAATGTTTTTACAAATGACGACGGCACCTGTTCTTCTACTGTTGAAATAATTCCACCTCATTGTACCCCATACTGTCAACCTCGTGATGTGTACTTCTTCCGTCAAGTAAAAAATTTCATTAAAAGGTTACAAAATTGTGTTGAAATCTTACAAGAAAATAGTCATTTAACACTAAACCTACCACGCGCAGTCAAATGACCGTTTTTGAAATGTCGTTTAGAATTTCTTGTATACAACGTTACTGTATCACCATGTAACTTATTGACTTTTTCTATAATATACATACAACCCATTTTTCAATATTCACAACTTTCTTTATTGTTTACTTTCCGAAAAAATTTCATAGCATGTCTAGTCTACCACGAGCGGTCATTTGACCATTTGAACAATTCATGTTATTTACGACTATATTCTTCGGAAAGCGCACTCCTGAAGTTGTTTTACGAGTCCACAATGTAATTGTGGATCTACAGTATAAACAAACGCGCGATTGGAACAAATGCCTAGCTTTCTTTGTACGACAGTACGATCTTGCGATCCGAACAGAGAGCATCAAAATTTCACAGAGCATATAATAGAGATCATTACGTGTTATAAGTGCTAGTTTCAACAAAGTGAACAGACCCAACAATATTTTGTGATATGATTTACATTTGAATTTTTTTTATTTATGTTCTCAATGTTTTTGTCCCGTTTGATTTATATTTTGATATTTTAGTTTTTACTTTATCATTTGTATATTCATCCCCAAAAATGTCAAGACATTCGAGGAATATCAATTTATTAGACAAAATAAATAATATCGACGAGGATTGTTCGGAAGATGACCAAGAAATTTCCGATATTGATAATGATACAGCGGAAAATAATTGTGACTTATTTGACAGCGATACGGACGAAGAGAATATTTTGAATATACGAAGAGGACAAAAAAGGAAGAGATTTATAGTTAGTTCCGAAAGTGAAAATGAGGAAGAGATTGAAACTGCTACGGACGGAACTGTTTGGCAAAAAATAAAAGAAGGGTCTAATCACGGAAGAGCACCGATTTATAATATTTTCAAGGAAATATCAGGACCGACAGGATACGCTAAACGAAATATTATAAAGGGCAGAGTTGAGTCGGCATTTTCCTTGATTATTGATCATAACGTAATTGAACATGTAAGAAATATACGGAATTAGAAGCATTTCGAGTGTTGAAAACGAAATGGAATTTATCTATTGCAAAATTATATGCATTTATTGGACTTCTATATGCACGCGGCGCTATGAGGCTAAAAATATGGAACAAGAAATGGGGTCCGTCATTTTTCTCGACAATTATGAGTCGAAATGACTTTACAGAAATCATGAGGTTTATTCGGTTTGACAACAGAAATCAACGAAGTCAACGCTTACGAAACGATAAGTTCTCTTTGATCTCTGAAGTTTGGTACAAATTTATCGAAAACAGTCAAAACTCTTATAAACCAAGAGCATATCTTTCTATAGATGAACAATTGTTTCCAACAAAAGCACGTTGTAGATTTACTCAATACATGCCCAATAAACCGGACAAATTTGGCATAAAATTCTGATTAGCTTCCGATGTAAGTAGTAAGTATATAGTAAACGGCTTTCCATATTTAGGAAAAGATGAAGGGAGAGAATCATCGGTCCCACTTGGGGAGTTTGTAACTTTGAAATTAGCAGAACCATATACGGGCCATGGGAGAAATATAACTGACAATTTTTTTACAAGCGTGTCATTAGCGAGTAAACTTCAAGCAAAAAAAATAACGCTTGTTGGAACTATTCGCAGAAATAAAAGAGCTACCAAAATTAGCGAGACAGGCAAAGGATAGTATGACACGCTTCTCAACAATATTATACAAATCGAATGATTTTATTCTTACAATTTACAAAGCTAAACCCAATAAAAAAGTATTGATACTTAGTTCAATGCATTCATCCGTTGAAATTGAAAAAAGTGATACACGTATACCAGACACAATTAGATTTTACAATAGCACAAAATTCGGTGTAGATGTAACCAATCAAATGGCCAGAAAATATAGTGTAAAATCTAAATGTCAAAGATGGCCTTTACAGGTATTTTTCAATATCTTAGATTTAGCCAGGATAAATGCTTGGATTTTATACAAAGAAACGACGGGTGAAGAAATATCGAGGCAAGAATTTTTATTTCAATTGGCGGAAGAGCTTGGGACCGAATATCAGAAGGAGAGACAGCTAAGCAAAGAATGTTCATCAGAAACAATAACAAATACAGCTATAGATTCATCTGGACGGAAAGCTTGTCAAATAAGATATTGTAAAGTCAATAAGACTAACAAAATTTGTATAAAATGTAAAAAATACGTATGTGGAAAATGTGCAATACAAAATACTGTAATTTGTAAAAAAATGTGCTGAAAATGCATAAATGTAAATAAAACTTTTCTAAATAGAAAAAAAATATCTTGTTTACTATCAAATTGGCTAAAATCTCTTTCTATATTAAGATACATATTTTTTTTTTGAAGAGGTCATTTGACCGCTCATGGTAGGATTAGGTATACATGAAATGTCGGTAGGTTTAGTGTTAAAATACATCAAGTATACAATTAATAACTGGCATATGAAATATTATAAAATAGTTTTAATTAGCATTTTTCAATGAAATTTCATAAAGCACAGAAGCGATATAAAAAACTAGAATGATGTTTAAAGTTTAGAGCATAAAGATTGAATGTTTTTACTCTCTCATTTATACTGATCTATAAAATAAGACTGACTATGAGAGTTGGGTATTTTATTGATAGTTTATAGTTTTGGCATACAGTATTGTGAGAGTAATTTTATTACATTGAAAAAGTGAAGAAAAATTTACGCAGAAGAAATGGTAAGATGTGGATATGCCTTCTAATTATTTTCGACTTAACTTCGTTATTAGCAGTATGACAAATCGTTTAAGGAGGACCGAATGACCGAAAGACTATTCTCATTTTGGAGAGTTGGGCAAAGTCGTTCATTGTTTCGTTTAGCAAATAATTTGGCAGATCTGTATTCGTTATGTTACGAAGCGCATTATTTTTACATAACTTACTTTTTCAATGCATATATACAGGGTGTTCATTTAAAAACGCACCATCTTAATAACTTTGGTTCTAAGATAGGCACAATTTTGAGTAAAAACACGTCAATTTTTATTTCCAGGGGGCAACTCGGACGTGTTTTTGCTCAAAATCGTACCTACCTTATAGTTATTGAGGTGGGACATTTTTAAATGATCACCCTGTATGTTGCTTTATTTGCTCACTAGTTTGAAGAATTCAGCTTTAAAATCATAAAAATTGTTAAGATGTTCAGGAACTTGCATCGTGTGAATTGAGAAACACTATATTATATGAGCAGTGACGGAAACACTGATGGGGGGAATTAGGGAAATTTCGCCCCAAATCCGTAAAATTTCTGTGGAAATCGGTTATAACGAGCGCCTATTATAACGACCACCTTCATATAACGAAGGAATTTTTACAAAAAGTTTGATTGCTTATTTTATTTTTTAAATTGCTCGTTAATTTCGGGGTCCAAAAAAAGACTTATTCGTTAAAAGCGGTAAATTATATTGAGCTTAACCAAATTATACCAAACAAAATCCATATTTTCCTCGCTATATCCAGAAACTCGCTAAATGCGGGCTCGTTATGAGTCAGTCCTACTGAGGTTGCATCCCTCCCAAATCCCTCTCTGGATTCACCTTTGATACGTCATGTGATTCAAATAACCATATTGCTTGTACTTGTTGAACGAATTCATTTAATCAGAAAAATAGTCCCAGTTGAAAATTAAAGACTGTGAAATGGAAAAACTTCCTATTTTAATTAACGTCAATTATAAATAAATTTGCGAAAAAAAAAATAACATTCCCCATTTAGAATCTAAATCTAAAAATTGCTTTTCTGTTATATAATAAAGGCAGAGTTGACAGGTAGTAGTTATAATATTCAATTTTCAAATAATCCATTAACGTACTAGTAGGAATATATGAAAGCGTCTACAGACTATCAGACGGAGCAAAGGAGTATTATCCAAATCCTCTGCAAAGAAACATTGTACATTAACGATCGGTATCCAGTGTTTTCGAAAATACCAATTTTATTCCTATAAATAATGAAAGTAATTTTTATATAAATTTGAAGGCCTAACGAGTCATTAGAGTAAATGTCTCACGATCGATGTTTTAAATTTCTCTTGACGAAAATTAAAAAGATTAAAATTTCATTACCTGTACAGATCGGGATCTCTCCGCTTGTCCGGTGGGCTGGTATTGCTAAAACTTGTACACGTCGTGGTCGTTGTGGATTTGTCTCTGGGGGGATCGTTGGTGACTTCTGATGCGTACCTCGTCTTCTTCACATGCCTTCTTGCTCGCGACCGCGCAGCTATAAATATTCTTATGTACACAAACACCATAACAATAGCTGGAACATAAAAAGACCCTAAAGCGGAGTATACGACGTACCCGACATCATCACTTAGGGAACATGATGGATAGCTTTCAGGTTTTTCTCCTTTCTTCCAACCTAAGAGTGGAGGCAAGGATATTAAAGCAGATAACAACCAAACGAAGAATATCATCAAGACGGCTCGAGTTGGAGTCCGTTTTTTAAGATATTCGACCGCTTGCGTAACTGACCAGTATCTGTCCAAACTGATTAAACATAGGTTGTTGATTGACGCTGTACACAGCAAAACGTCCAAGGCAGCGTGAATTTCACACCATAAATTACCAAATATCCAATAACCCATCAGTTCCTTGGCTAAAGAAAAGGGCATGATGACCAGTCCGAGTAGAAAATCCGATACCGCTAACGATGCTATAAACCAGTTTTGAACGGTTTTCAATGCTTTTTCAGTGGCTATGGCAATACATACCAACATATTTCCCACTACGATGACGACCATGATGAAAGTGACAAAAAATGCTGTCAAAATAATCCTTACTTGAGAATAGCCACTCGGGTACTGCGAGCCGTTCCAATCGTATGGAGTCCAATCAGGAGCCAAGTGTGGAATTCCGATATTGACTTCTCTCCATGAAAAAGAGGCGTTATAGAGAATTGGGAAAGATGTTGAAATTGTTTCGTTGATGTTTGCAGTCATCAATTCTGACGACGAATTGACAGCAATGTTAAAATGGACGTCGGAGATTAAAAAAGTGCTATTCGGTTCATTCATTTCCATGGTAGCTTATTACCTTTAGACGCATAAATTACCATGCGTCAAAATGCATACTTTCGAAGGATTTCGAAATTTCTCTAGTAACCTTTCAGCCATCATGTACAGGTACCTGGAAATAAATAAATTAGCTGATTAACTAAAAATAAGTAAACAAATAAAAATATACTTTCTACTTTTCATAATAATAATATTAATATATAAATTCAAGCTCAACCACAAGTTCTAGTTTTAATGTCGGAAAAAACAATCGATATTGTTTTCGTATATGTTTCCTTTAATTATGCTTTTTCCAACAAAAAAATTTAAATATTTTCTTCTTTTAGTCTCTATTCCTAATTATACAGATAATATACCTCATATTTTTTATTTAAATTTTAAAAGGAACGTGACGTACAAAATATTACATGATGTAATCATATAATATATTCGTTTATACTATATATGCGTCCGAAGACTCACAAAGCACATTTCCACAAGGAATATTGTAAAGCTTCATTTCATTCAATTAGGAAGATAATGCAAAGGGAACAAGTCCTAAGGTAAACCAAACATTTACCTAGAACCGGGTTTCCTTCACAGAGAACCAATATATTCCTCGTCACGGAAACAAATTGCGTGCCATGCTCGTATTTTGATAATAACGGTTGAATTATTGACGAACCCCTAAATTGTAGACCTAAATAACCATCAGCCGCCATAATCCTAAATATCCATTTTAACAAAGTCGATTGCATAATCCTATCCCCTTACCATATACCCCATCTATATAAAAAAAAAAAAACCAGCAACTAAAGAGAATGTTTCCAATAAAATAAAAAATTAGCATTTATTATTCAATTGTCGTCCTTCATTCTAATGCTGGAAAAAAGCAGTGAAAAATTTATAAGGAAAAAATTATTTTAGTTCTATTTCCTGTTTTTTATTAACTAATTGAAGCAACAAGAGGAAGGAATTGATAAAATGAGTTATCTGTAAATTATTGTGGATATACATTGCGAGTTTTTTACAGACGGCGTTTCTAATGGAATATTCAACGTCTGGATTAGCTTGACATTTGAAATACCTAATTTTAATATCATATTAAATCACCTTTAGATTGCAATACAATCAGAATTCTATACTCTTAAATATGGAACGATTTCTGCTATTTGTGTACAAGCGCTTCTCACAGCAAAATGAACCTTGCCTTTTTCTTCAACTGGTGCATATTTCGTGGCTAGGAGTCAGCACAAAAAATTACCATCCCATCATGCCTGGGACATTCTGTGGGATTCACATCTACTGGGTTTAGGGGTCATCTTAGCTATGTTCCTCTATTCAAATAATTGCCGATTCGGTATGGTGATAATAAGAGTTATCATATAGAAAAATGTTTTTATCATTAAAATTCCAGGCTCGCGTTAGGAGATGCAGGTGATCGATAAGAGCAGTGCGCTTGGTGTTTATTTAAACATTGCTTAACAATGATTAGGAAACTATGGAAATACTATGTAAACTACCACACATCATAACTCTTCCTCATCGGACAATAAAACGTCTATATTGCAAGAATCGAATTTTAATCCAAATTCGACTTCAGATATGATGCCACTAAAAGCATGATTTGTCAGAACGGGTGTTTTTCAAAGGTCCTAAGTCCTGTAGTTATGATACTCTGCCCTTAGGAGATGTATTTCCATGTATCAACTTATTAGAATAGACACCCTCGACAGCGCCTAAAAATAACTATAAAGTACCGTGAGAACGAGCAGACTGGCAAATATACCTCTTTGTAATATAGCATTTAAAATGTAGTTCGAAATACCTGCATATTTATTCTTCAATGCGGAAAAATCCTTTCCTCTTTCTCCAGGTGCCAGTGCATTGTCCAAGTGGATACCTTTGAAGACATTCAGTGCTATACTGAGCGATGATCTGAGTATTTACGGCGTATAGTTATTGTGATACTTGTAGTTCCACCCGTTCACTGTGCGCATCTATTGCATGAAGCAACTGATCT
Organism: Dysdera silvatica; assembly: GCA_006491805.2. Taxonomy (NCBI): domain Eukaryota; kingdom Metazoa; phylum Arthropoda; class Arachnida; order Araneae; family Dysderidae; genus Dysdera; species Dysdera silvatica. The sequence goes on from QLNU02015360.1 coordinate 98,546,375, forward strand.
ACTGTCGGTAGTTGGAGATTCGATCTCTATTCAATCACTCAACAACCATTTTAAGTACATTAATACGGGACCATTGTATCAGTGGTATTGTGGAGGAAACACTGGTCCCCGTCCCTTGTTGTCTCGACAATCGTAGCGTGCTTAAGCCTAAAATCTGACGGCGAGTCCATCTTTTATTCTTCATACTAACAATGAAACAGTATATATTCCTCGAAGATGTTGAGCAATATAGAAATGAGTTTAAATGGAATACATAAGTCAATAGAATAAATGCAAAAACTTACACACGGCGGGAAATATCTTTTGGGCTATATTAACTCCATCAGAACACAGAAGAAAATAGATATACCCAGAGCTCTGAACATAGATATATATATATATACATATATTAGGCAATTACTTAACCTTTGAATGTCAAATTCTCCGCATTATAATGAAGCATATTGCGAAGTTGGTTATTAAGAGGAGTGAATTGCATTATTCATGAAGCTATAAAAGTGTTGCAGATAAGGAACACAAAGCGACATGTCCCTTTTTCATATAATAACATTTATGCTCGTAACTGTGTGTCAATCATGAAAATACGAGTAACTTCTAAAATATCCAAGGTATATTTCCGTGTTTATGATGAATTAGTGAATATTTTTTCATGAATATTAAAATCAATACAAAACAGTTTGTAAGATTTATGGTTCCAACATTTACACAAGAATTATTTTCTAAATATTATTTTCCTTCTTTCTATGAAGTGCTAATAATATTTTGTTTTAACTAAAGGAGTTCATCTTTTTCATGTTTTAAAAATAACTTTTATTTGCACCAAATAATTTTCTTCGCAGGGTAACGTTTGTTCAATCACAATACATTTTCGCAACAACAGCACGCGAACAGTTCACAAATTGCGTTGTTTCAGAAATACTGTCACCCTTTATGAAAGCCGATAATTTTCCTCTTTTGCAACTCTAGTAAATCGCTCCTTTCAACCATGACAGGAAAAAGGGATATGTTTGCAGAATGCCTATAGCTCACCTTATATACCCAGCAAACCAGCTCATGACACGTGTCGTATTTTATTATTTATGCGCTGCTGACGTCAAAAGTAGGACGTAGTCACATTAATATGACTTAAATGTGCATGGGTGTGTGTATTGCTATTTAAGCAGATTTGAATTTTTTTTTTAATAAATACTTTTGAAATATTTTTTTAGGTCTGGTGATATTTGCTTTCTTTTCTAAATGGGATTTCTTCGTTTCGCTTTACCCCATATGCCCCTTTCATTCATTGACAACTTAATATTGGACTTAAGGAAAATAATGCATATCCATAAAAGTAAACTTGCATATATATAATTGTTAACTAGCCTGTTGTATTTATTGTATGTTAGGCGTGGCTTACCAAACCAATAATATTTCGGTGTTTTAATCACAACGGGAAAAAACTTAAACTTTTATTTCGGATTATAATATACTTTGAGCCAAATGACCGCTTCAACGTCAAATTCTCCACATTTTAATTGTGAAATTCGACATCACCAGACCAACAATTATCAGAGAAAATTTTAAAATTTCTCCCCGTTTGCTTGTTTAAGGTGTTAAAAATCATATTAGTATTCACATCAGTCGAATCAAAAAAGTATATTTGGATCATTAAAATATTTCGTCCTTTTTTCTGAACATGATAGAAGCTTTTAACACTCAAGTATTTGGAATAGTTCCAAAAAAAATAGACAGTGATAGTTTAGTTGTTATAAAGGGCGTCACCTCGTACAGGTAAAAATTTCTCCGATGGCGTTATCTTCCGCCATTTCTCTAGAATTTGAGTTTCTGTAGAAATTTTATTCGCTTAGAAGATTGGTAAGGAACTGCAAAGTACTTTCGTTTTCGTTGTCTGTGAAACTCCTTTTATCCAATTTTCCTATAAATATTTCAATTTTGAGCCGAAGTGAAAAATTTTCTCTTATCATTTATCTTCAATGGGAAATATTTGGATGAGAAAAAAATATAAGCTCTGTTAGCGTATTTCTGAGTAAAACTGTGTGATTCTTTAAGAAGTATTATAATCAGGAAACCTAATAATTAGGTTTTATTAAGATACTAAATAGCTTGAGATGAACTCAGATTATATTACAAATTTTGAGACGCTTTTCAATATTCTAAGAAGAGTTCGTTACTTGAAAATACCATTGAGTTACTTGAAAGCGGTTCAAAAAACGAAGTTTTAGCTTGTAGGTATTTAATAAATCTAAAGAAGTACAAAAATACACATAAGTGTTTAAAATATCTAGGAAAGGGGTCGAGAGAGTGTATAAGCAGACTAGAAAATTTAAAATATCATCATAGTCTAAGTAAATATCACTTCATCTAGCACAAGTCATTGGACTAGATGCATTAATTGGATAATAGATGTTTCTAATTAGGCATAAATAGATTAAGGATTTATTAATCCATAAATAATTAACGGAACAAATTTAAGCAAGATGAATATATGCATGTCCAGAAAATACGCTTTTAAGCATGTTGAAGAGCATCAATATCATACTAGATAATAATAATAATTATTATATACAGTTTAAGCATTATTAATTCGATATCTAGAATGTTTCGATTTGATTTTCCGATTAAAGAATATATGATATGGCCCATAAATCTCTCTATATATATATATATATATATATATATATATATACTTAAATTTTTTCAACTGAAACCGTCCCCATACCAGAGCACGTTGCATCTATTTTCGTTTTTCTGTTACGTATAGTCTGTAAGTACTCACAAGAGGATCTTACCCTCAATGACAGGAGGTTGTTTACTGGTTCACTGAAAAATAACAATGCAAATTCAGAAGATGGAAAAGATGCGGACCCCTCCCGTACATGATGGATCATAGAGGGGGAGGGTTCAAAAATTAGCTTACATTAGATCGTATAATTTATAGATCGCTCCAAACAGTGAGTCATAGGCTTTCTTTAGCTGCCTGCTGCGAAGATGAAGATACGAATTTTCAGACGGGGGATATGCATCTCTTATACAAATGAGAGTCTTCAAAAGACCTCCACAATCATACATAACTAAGAATTGGTGATGCTCGCAAGATAGTAGTAGAAATGATTGTAACCCAAACACATTCAAAGATTGTACGCCAAAGTGGTGGTATAAAAGTTGAAATTTGAGCATCTTTTATTTAAATGTGTAGAAAAAGTTATCTAAATATTGAAGATTTCTTTTTACGTGTTTTTCATTTTTTCATTTGTTGGGTTTTTTTAGTCAGCTTACAAGCAATTGTATCAGCATACTTTCTAATTGAAGCATCCTATACCTTACTAGATATAAATATACATACAAAAACCATTCTGCAGATGAAAATAGTTAGCTATTAAGGATTTTCGTAATATAATTACTTGAGCCCGGATTATATACAAATGCATATGTGCATATGCAATTGAATATTTTAGTTCTTTTCAGCATTAGTGCATATAAATGCATAAAAATTGCAAATTTTCAGAATAAATGCATATTTCAAGGGTTTCGATAATTTTATTATTCTTTTAGCAGAAATTTTTTACACAACTGTATAGTTGAACTTTCCTTTTACCCTCATATTAGCAGAAAAAAAATGAACTTGTAAATGTACATATTTAATTATATCCTGAGACGCCAAAAAGTGTAGTTACATTCGTAGCTGAATTAACCATTATCCTTAGAAGGAAGACAAAAGGGCTGAGTTCTATTGTGCTAAACAGGTAGTTAATCTACGGTCAGATTTGACAGCAAACACTTCTGCAAAATTCTTCCCCATTATCTATAAGTAATAGACGTTGCTGATAGTCTATCACAGACAGACTGTCCATTATAACCATAAACTACCCACAAAATTTTATAAATACAATCCAATAACCTCAGTAGATCTGGAAGGATCTGTTTGGTCATAAAATGCTATTGATTAACAAAAGACAAAGCTTAATTGTTCCCAACATCGATGAAAAACTTGTGAAATGATATAATAAAAATTATGCTGTATATAAAAAATTTCTACTCAGCTAGTTTTGTAATAAAATCAATCTTTTCTTTTAAGACGCAGAACCATTATTTTTTAAATAAGTGGAAAAATATTTCAGCGTATATTTTTTCATTTTAAGTGCATATTTTACCCTTTTGAGTGCATATAAATGCATATTTTGAGGATTTTTAGTACATATTTTACTAGTTTTTAGTGCGTATAATCCGGGCTCTAATAATTATAAACTTATAAGCATATTGATTTAATTTTCCTTTAATTTCCTTTTTAATTTCAACGGCCTTTTGGTTTATATTTTTGTAAAGATTTAAATAATTTTATTAATTTTCATGCTTTAATAATAGTTCGCAATTGCTTATAACCTTCGTTCCAATTTATATTACTAAGTGTATTCAAAGTTCGCTTAAAAAAATTCTCTCTAGATCTGTAAATACGTTACTCTCATTATTATCATTTAATTACCTTAATATTCAAAATATTTTTTATCATGACAATAGTGTGACAATGTGATGAATATTTGCATGTGATAATGAACTTTCAGGCAACTCTTTCCGTTTTTTAACTCTATAACGATAGGCAAAATAGATAGTAACTTCAAAGACAAATCCATAAAGATATGTGCACCCATTTTGAAAATTAAAAATGAAATAGTCACATAGCATAAATATAAAGTTCTTTTGGGCGATTATGAAACGCTGTACATGGCTGAAACATGAATGTAGATTTAATTGTAGGCAACTAAATAATTTTAGTACCAGTGAAAGATTTTTCAAACGTATCATACACGCTACACAATTGTTATATTATTGCATTGTATAGCAAGCCCAGCAGTGGCAGCTCGTCGGGAGACACGAGTGAAACGGCACTTCACCTAAAAATATTGGGCTGACGAACAGTTTTGTTTTTCATTTAAATTCCAAATCCTTTTTATTTTTTATCAAATTTAAAATTTGATTAGAAAAATAAAATTCAAAATTTTATTTTGAGCCCACTATTTTTTTTTTTTTTTTAATTTAATTCCTTTAATATAATTGGAATTACATTCAGGAACAGAAGGCTACGTTTTTAAGTCAGCGCTTTAAACGCGTTAAACGCACCAACGAAATGTTGCCCGCTGAGAAAAAGGGCCGAATGAAGCGACGATAGAAATTCAGATTTTACCATGTTTGGCGCAGTATAGCCCAGATGCTCTTGCGCCATAAAAAATCCAAACAAACAAACAATTCAGAGCTTCGCTTCAAAACGGAAATGCCTTGCGAACATGGTTACTATGGCGACGATTTATTTACAACGAAATCAAGTATTGTCAGAGAAGAGAAATTTTTATCGCATCATCATGTCAGCTAGTATTGCCAGATCAGAGGTTTTACCTCTGAATCTAGAGGTTTTGCATGGGGAAAAAGGTAAAAATTACCAAAACAGAGGTATGGCTTGATCAGAAATAAAAATTGAGATTTTTGATTACCACAGAGGTTTCTAGAGGTAAAAAATTTTCTGTGGGGTGTGTTACTGGTAAAAGAAAAAAAATTTAAATGAAAGGACTGAATCCAACTTTGATTCAAACTACAAACAGTTTAGTGTTATATCTGTTAGAATTATTTAATTACCCTGAAGTATTTCGAGGCACGTTGAGTGGTAACAGTAGAAGCGTGTAATTTCGTTGTGTTTTTGTTTCTTAAGGGGACACAGGACCTTTAAATCTTTAAAAAATCGATTTTTTATTTATTAGTTTAAAAAATAATATCGATTTTTGGCAGTGTTTTAAAACAAACCGCATCAAAATTCTTCAATTACTTCTTGCACTATTGTATAAAATAAAAATAACTATTACATGTTACCTTGTTACCAAGTTCCAACTTGAACGCTCTTTTTCTCAAAATCACTTTTTCTATATTGCGCAGAGATTATCTTCAGATCTATGCGCACTAGAGTTCTGAAATTTTTAATATGCTTTTATATCATAAATACCTATATTTTAAAACCAACTGACAAAGTAAAAATATATTTTCAATAATTTAAAAAAATATGATATTTAAAATATGTCGATTTTTTATATAATTGCTATATATTATTTTTTATACATTTTAATGACTTATTTCTTCCATATTTTCTGGTTTTATTTTCTGGTCAAGAAAGGTACCTTTCTTGGTAATTTGTGTGTGTTTATGTGTGAATGAAATGTTTATGTGTGATAACAGGAATCATATCATTTACAATGTGAACAGAAGATATATACACATTAATAAGCCTGTGAAATGAGTAAATTCCGCCTTACTTCCCCACCCCTTTCCTTGCAATTATATGCTACACTGTACCGCACCATGATCGTTTTAACACACTAGAAGAATAGCGAGGAGCTTGCTAGGAAGGATGAGACGTCCTTTCCACTTTCCTCACGTGACTAATGAATTACGTTTAACGTCACGTGATGTGGAGCCGCTCGAAGAGCAGTCGTTAAATTGGGGACACTGCTGTGTCCATCTTTTATATGGTCCAAAGTTCAGATATGCGCACTATGCTACAAGTTCTCAAACCGCCTAGGAAATCAATATTTCCGTTACTTGATTCGTTAGGTTAAACCTAATAGGTTCCTTTACAATATGACGTTTCCCTTAAATGACCAGGTATGTATTTTATTAGAAACCCCATTTTCCAAGCGGAATAACGATGATAAAAAAGATTTTTTAAGTAAGGAAAAGCCCATGCCTGTGTTAAATGTAAGTAAAGTTGCAAAAAAAGGACAAAGTATATAATCGGCATTTTAAGATTTCGTGATATTCGGAGTTTGAATGGCTGTGTGGGAGTTATTATTTAAATAAACTTTTTTGTATGCCATGTTTAATCATTGGTGTTAAATCAAATGTGTGGAATAAGAGTGGTTTCAATGATTTTGGTAACGTTACCCGTGCTCTTCACAAACATAAAGGTTTTTTTACCATGTGGATTGTACATTATGTTTTTCAAACTTAAAAAAAAATTTAAGTGGTATTGAGGATGCTTTAAAAGAATACTTTAGGCAATATATATTAAACGCTTCAACGAAAATATGCAGCTTAATGGACGTTTCATTCAATTGCCCGCCCATTCGTGCTGTTCTTTACTTGGGGAAGCAAGAATTAGCATTTCGTGGTCATCACAAAGATGTAACCTCCACTAATCATGGTAATTTTAAAGAATTGTTAGAAACCTTTATTTCGATAAGCCCTGTGGACATTCATGAGCACTTTTGAAAAATCACACCCATGTTTGCCGGCAATTCTAAGACTATTCAGAATGAAATAATTGACTGCATTTGGCAATATATCAATGAACATATCGAAAAAGAAATAAAGGATTGCATTTTTTTCTATACAAGTAGACGATTCCACAGATATTGTCCAAAAATCTCAATGTAGTATCATAATTAGGTATGTTATTGCTGGTGGAAAGTCAGTGGAAAGATTTTTGGGATTTTATGACGTCAGTTCCAATCGGACTGCCGAAGCATTGTTTAACCTTGTATCAAGATGCCTCGAAAAATTTAACTATAAATCAAAACTTATAGGAGAATGTTTTGATGGGGCAAGCGTAATGTCAGGGCACTTAAATGGTCTTCAGTCCAAAATTAAAGAAGTAGCACCACAAGCAGTTTTTATTCACTGTTTGGCACATCGTCTGAATTTAGTGCTACAACAAAGCTGCAACAGCATTTCACAGTGTCGCATATTTTTTGCAACTGTAAGCGGCATACCTGCATTTTTTCATCATTCTGCCAAACGAACTCACGTGGTCGATACAGTCGTCGGAAAACGAATTCCTACTTCTGTTATTACGCGATGGACATCAAACTCTAAAATGTTGAGTGTTATAAATAAAGAATGGGATTCTTTAAAAGAAGTATTTACTGAGATTATGAACGATCCAACCTCCGATCAAACTTCGCTTAGGCAGAGTGTCGGCTATTTAAATATATTTAACGACTTTGAATTTTCACTTTTGGTTGTTGTTTTTAACCATATTTTTGGACTTACGGATGTTCTCTTCAATGTACTACAAAATAAGTCATTTGACATTAATTTTTGCATCTCACAAATTAAAAATACGCAGATTCTTTTAAACAGCAAACGAAAGGAGGATACGTTCGTGGAAATTTTCGAATTAGTGATTTCGAAAACAACAGTTCCAACTGAACACCGTGAGGGACAAAAAAAAAGTGACGCTCACACAAAATAAAGTTCTTGCAAAATATAAAATTCATATTTTATGAAATATTAGATACTATTTCTTTACAAATTACCACACGTTTTCAAGATATGGAAAAGCTTCATTTTATTACATTAATGGATACTTCAAAATTTGTAGAGTATTCCAATAAATTTCCTACAAAAACAATAAATAATTTAAATGTGTACTACCCCAATATATTTACTGACTTCCAAAGATTGAAAAATGAATTAAAACACATATATCTGGATAAGCAGTATAGAGATATGAAATTACAAACATTCATGGAAATTTTAACAGAAAACAGATACATTTTTAAAGAAGCTTATAAACTTTTTTGCTTAATAGTGACTATTCCGTCCACTAGTGTTTCCGTAGAACGGAGTTTTTCTTGCTTAAACAGAATCAAAATCAGTCTGCGTAATACGATGTTAGAAGACAGACTTAGAAACTTGTTAAAAATTTCAATTGAAAAGGAACTATTAAAAGAGTTAATAGAAACTCAACCATTTTTTCACATCATCGACAAGTTTGCAAGTCTAAAAGAATCGAACTTATATTCAAAAAATAAAGACTGGGTAAGCATATATTGCATATTTTTATTTTGCTTGTTGTCTCCACATATTATCTCTGTCTGTACAACATGTAGTACCATATCAGGTCCGATGCATATATATATATTTGGAATGTTATGCATGACAGATTATTGAAATTTTAAATTAAAACGTTTTTATTGTTGACATATTTTAACAATTTTATGTATATAATGAATAATTTTATGTTTGGTATGTTAAATTCATACAATTACTAGTGCATGCGCAGTTTTGGATGAAGGTCTATTTTGTGTAAATAATTGAATTATTTAAATACATCCATATTTTTAAATTATATATATATATGCGTGTGGAGGGTGTGTGTGTGTGGGGGCGGGTGGGTGCGTGTGTGTGTATAATAAATACAATTATTTTGCTAGAAAACGGAAATTTATTGATTTATTGAGGGTCACTTTCCAGTTTCTTTGGGGGGTGGAGGAGGGGCTCGCCGCTTCACCCGTTCTTGAAGTCACGAACCGCCACTGCATTCCAATATTAAATTCATTGCATTTTGACGTAAGCGAAGCAAATATGAAAAATCCATTTTGTTTAAAATACAAAGCATAAAGGAACGAAGGGAAAAAAAGAAAAGAAAAAAGACACACACTGGAAAACAGTGAAGAGATCAACTGCCACAAGGATATGGCATTCTTGTTTTTCTTCCGCATTTCGTGTGGGATTTCGACACATACTTTTACCCACCGTTGTTATAGATTTATGGGATCGAAATGAATTGTTGAATCGATCACCAAACTACTAAACCAAAATAGGGCCAAGGTTCTTGTGGAATGGATTTGTTTCTTTTCTGTTAGCAGTCACTCAAATGATTATTTTTATAGCAAAATAGCGTGCTTTTATTAGCATGAAATGGATACTTCGTAAAATGCTACACGAAGGCGCGTTCGGAAAAAATAAAAATAACAGTTCACCGTTCGATATTGTTGATCCAGAGGGATTTCAATATGGGACTAGAAAATAAACAATAAATTATAAAATTTAAAGATATTTGACGCAAAAATTCAAGTTATATAAAGTGTTTTACCATCTACGTCATGACGAAAATACCGTTAAATTAATACGAATTATATTAACAGCATATATTTTAAATAGCTTAAACGAAATTCACAAAAATCAAAACTTTAATTTAAAGAGAAAAAGCTACTGATATTGGGAAATTTTATAATAGTTAAAGCTTCACTTCTAATAGTGTAGTAACGTCTCTATAAGTTTGAAATGATCTGATTTTTCCCAGCACCTAACAGGTTTCCTATCGGTCAGCATGATATGCTAATGCATTATATTTAATACTAAACCTACCACGCGCGGTCAAATGACAATTTTTGAAATTTCGTTTAGAATTTCTTGTACACAACGTTACTGTATCGTCATGTAACTTATTGACTTTTCCTATAATATACATACAACCCATTTTTCAATATTCACAACTTTCTTTATTGTTTACTTTCCGAAAAAATTTCATAGCATGTCTAGTCTACCACGAGCGGTCATTTGACCAATTCGTGTTATTTACGACTATATTCTTCGGAAAGCGCATTCCTGAAGTTGTTTTACGAGTCCACAATGTAATTGTGGATCTACAGTGTAAACAAACGCGCGATTGGAACAAATGCCTAGCTTTTTTTTGTACGAGAGTACGATCTTGCGATCCGAACAGAGAACATCAAAATTTCACAGAGTGTATAATAGAGATTATTACGTGTTATAAGTGCTAGTTTCAACAAAGTGAACAGAGCCAACAATATTTTGTGGTATGATTTACATTTGAATTTTTTTTATTTATGTTCCCAATGTTTTTGTCCCGTTAGATTTATATTTTGATATTTTAGTTTTTACTTTATCATTTGTATATTCATCCCCAAAAATGTCAAGACATTCGAGGAATATCAATTTATTGACAAAATAAATAATATCGACGAGGATTGTTCGGAAGATGACCAAGAAGTTTCCGATATTGATAATGATACAGCGGAAAATAATTGTGACTTATTGGACAGCGATACGGACGAAGAGAATATTTTGAATACACGAAGAGGACAAAAAAGGAAGAGATTTATAGTTAGTTCCGAAAGTGAAAATGAGGAAGAGATTGAAACTACTACGGACGGAACTGTTTGGCAAAAAATAAAAGAAGGGTCTAATCGCGGAAGAGCACCGATTTATAATATTTTCAAGGAAATATCAGGACCGACAGGATACGCTAAACGAAATATTATAAAGGGCAGAGTTGAGTCGGCATTTTCCTTGATTATTGATCATAACATGATTGAACATGTAAGAAAATATACGGAATTAGAGGCATTTGGAGTGTTGAAAACGAAACAGAATTTATCTATTGCAAAATTATATGCATTTATTGGACTTCTATATGCACGCGGCGCACGTGAGGCTAAAAATATGGATCTATCATATTTATGGAACAAGAAATGGGGTCCGTCATTTTTCTCGACAACTATGAGCCGAAATGACTTTACAGAAATCATGAGGTTTATTCGGTTTGACAACAGAAATCAACGAAGCCAACGCTTACAAAACGATAAGTTCGCTTTGATCTCTGAAGTTTGGTATAAATTTATCGAAAACAGTCAAAACTGTTATAAACCAGGAGCATATCTTTCTATAGACGAACAATTGTTTCCAACAAAAGCACGTTGTAGATTTACTCAATACATGCCCAATAAACCGGACAAATTTGGCATAAAATTCGGGTTGGCTTCCGACGTAAGTAGTAAGTATATAGTAAACGGCTTTCCATATTTGGGAAAAGATGAAGGGAGAGAATCATCGGTCCCACTTGGGAGTTTGTAACTTTGAAATTAGCAGAACCATATACGGGCCATGGGAGAAATATAACAACTGACAATTTTTTTACAAGCGTGTCATTAGCGAGTAAATTTCAAGCAAAAAAAACTACGCTTGTTGGAACTATTCGCAGAAATAAAAGAGAGCTACCAAAATTAGCGAGACAGGCAAAGGATAATATGACACACTTCTCAACAATATTATACAAATCGAATGATTTTATTCTTACAATTTACAAAGCTAAACTCAATGAAAAAGTATTGATACTTAGTTCAATGCATTCATCCGTTGAAATTGAAAAAAAGTGACACCCGTATACCAGAGACAATTAGATTTTACAATAGCACAAAATTCGGTGTAGATGTAACCAATCAAATGGCCAGAAAATATAGTGTAAAATCTAAATGTCAAAGATGGCCTTTACAGGTATTTTTCAATATCTTAGATTTAGCCAGGATAAATGCTTGGATTTTATACAAAGAAACGACGGGTGAAGAAATATCGAGGCAAGAATTTTTATTTCAATTGGCAGAAGAGCTTGGGGCCGAATATCAGAAGGAGAGACAGCTAAGCAAACAATGTTCATCAGAAACAATAACAAATACAGCTATAGATTCATCTGGACGGAAAGCTTGTCCAATAAGATATTGTAAAGTCAATAAAACTAACAAAATTTGTATAAAATGTAAAAAATACGTATGTGGAAAATGTGCAATACAAAATACTGTAATTTATAAAAAATGTGCTGAAAATGCATAAATGTAAATAAAACTTTTCTAAATAGAAAAAAATATTTTGTTTACTATCCAATTGGCTAAAATCTCTTTCTATATTAAGATACATATTTTTTTTTTGAAGCGGTCATTTGACCGCTCATGGTAGGATTAGATATACATGAAATGTCGGTAGGTTTAGTGTTAAATAATAGATTTACAGCGACAGTTTTTAAGATTTACTTTGTTTGAAATGGCCACAGAGAAAGATTATGATTAATAATCAGTTGTCTTTGATAGAAGAATCAGAAAAGGACTTTGATTATCTCATAATATGTAAAGTCGCGAATGGAATGTTTCCCGGAAGTACATATAAACAGTTCACTAGCAAAAAGTGTCTAATAAAATTTATCTGGTAAAATTTTGGTAGCTTTCTGAGGGCATTTCCATATAGTTAAAATGAGAGATCTCTTTTTAATGCGCAAAAAAGGGTCTTGTGCTGAAGTGAGGCATCCTTAAAGTAACTGTCACACCAGAGGCATAAATAAAATGAACAAATAAAATATTGCCTGTTCGACAAGAATTATCTAGTATTTTCTTGGCACATTGAGATGTTGATAAAGTGCTTTATTAACTCTCTATGTTCTAAATGGAAAAATTTATAATGTAGTCGCTATTTAATTCATTATAATTACGAGGGATTTACATTATGCAGGGTGTCCATAATTAAAGGTAATCTATAAAGGACCTCGTAACGAAAAAACAACTGTTGGATAGATTTATGCTAATCTTGGTATATACACAGAAAGCAGATTGGAAAAGAAGATTCATTAAGAAAATAAAGTTTAAAAGTAATAGTAAAGTTTAAAGTAAACAAAAATAAATAAACAAATAAATAAATAAAGCCGCCATTACATTAATATCATACTAGGAATGAACATCGATAGCAAAACATTGGTATCATCATCAATGAAGTAACATCAATGTTCAAAAATTATCGGTCACTGAACATCGATATTTAAAAAAGCCGTTCGTAATCAGACTAGGGATGAGCATCGATAGCAAAACATGGATGTCATCACCAACGAAGTAACATCGATGTTTAAAATATCAGTCCACTAAGCATCAATATTTACAAAAAGCTGGGTTATAATCCTAAAATCATCGCTGTTTGAGTTTAAAATTTGGCTTAAAAGGTGTTTAAATACATTTTCTAATTAAAAATGATATTTACAAAAATATTGAAAGACATGAAATTTTACTGCATTTAAAATATATTATTAAAATTTAATATTTAACGCAACGAATGCCACATTTAAAATTGAAACAAATTCTACGATTAAACTTTAAATTTTTTAGGAAATTTACGTATTTTTTCTGTAAATAACTTTTTTAATTTATATACTCACTAATTGCACGTTTAAAAAAAAGTATGTTGCTATTGACCTATTACACATCTAAATTACCATGATGTTTTTAATTTCTATGGAATATACTGTGATAAAAGTGAATTTTTTTCCATAAGAAGCAAATAACTAAATTTATTCACATACAAAAGGTTAAACACTGGTAAAATAGCAATGAAAAAGATCACTCAAGCTTTCGGACGCATCAGCAGCAGTCCTTCATCAGGAGTAATGACGATGTTATGTTTCTGTCTCTTTTTTATACTTGAAATTTCTGGAAAACCCTTCATCAGAGTAGTCCCGCAGAATGGAAAAACCCAATGAGAACCAATGGGAGGCCTCCAATAGAATCATGGAAGAACCCCAATAGGGACCAATGAGAAACCCACACTGCGGGTTACCTAATTTGGGGATGTCTCATACATTTCAGAGTAAGAGTTGTTTATAAGTTTCTGGAAGTGGTTGTGATGTATTAATGGCTTTCCCGTGTAGTTTGTAAGTTTCCCAAGATTCTAAGAAGAGTCTACTATTCTTGTTTGTGATGTGACGGTGTAGTATTTTTGTTGAGTCCCAGTCGGGTTCGTGTCCGTGTTGTAAAGCGTGTTCTGCCAGACGTGAGGCTATGTCTCCTTTCGCGAGTGCTTGTTTGTGTTCTTTTTTTCTTGTTTTGATCATTCTTTTTGTTTGTCCTATGTAATGTTTGTTGCAGTCTTTGCATGGTATTTGGTATATGGCGCCTGTGAGATCTTCTGGTGGAACTGGGTCTTTAACTTTTGTAAGTTGTTTGCGAAGTGTTGTGACAGGGGAATAGAATGTTTGGATATTTGCCTCTTTAAGGATGCGAGAGATTGTTTCGGAAATGCCGTGAATATATGGAATAGATATGCGGGTGTGAGATGTATTGTTTAAAGATGTACTATTGGGTCTACAGTTTCTGAGAATGAATCGTTTAGGGTATCCATTATTTTTAAGTGCCGTGTGTATGTGTTTTGTTTCTGTGTTTGAAAGTGTTTCATTACTGCAGTGAGAATTCGCTCTAAGACTTAATGTTTTAACAACGGAAGCTTTGTGGCATGTTGGATGATGCGATTTAAAATCGAGATATCTGTCTGTATGTGTGGGTTTACGGTAAACTGAGGTGAAGATTGAGTTATCGTGAGATCTGTGTACAAGAACGTCTAGGAAAGGGAGTTTATTGTTCTGTTCTGTTTCGTATGTGAATTTTATATGTGAGTTTAAGTTATTAAGGTAATGGAAGAAGCTTTGGAGTGTATTAGTTTTAAGTACAACAAACGTGTCGTCGACGTATCTTTTCCAGAATTTAATGTTAAAATTCGGTGAAGATAAAGCAGTTTCCTCAAATGACTCCATAACCAAGTTAGCTACAACACTTGAGACCGGAGATCCCATGGCAGTGCCAAAAACTTGTCTATAGATAGAACCATTTGAGGAGAACACAGCAGAGTCCAGACAAAATTTCAACAATGTGCAGATGTCGTGAGGTGTTAGTGAAGTGCGTTCATGTAGTGTTGTGTCATTTTGGAGGCGTGTAAGTGCGGTGTCGATTGCAAGTGATGTGGGAATGCAAGTGAAGAGAGAAATTACATCGAATGAGACCATAAGGTCGTCGTCGTCAAGTTGTAGGTTATTTAAAGAGGTGCAGAAGGATTGGCTAGTAGAAACAGTGTAGTCGTTATTACCGATTATAGGAGAGAGTAGACGTGCAATATATTTTGATAGGTTATATGTAGGAGAGCTGCACAAGCTAACTATTGGTCTGAG
>QLNU02015360.1:98562009-98574323 GCA_006491805.2 Dysdera silvatica
GTCAAAACTGTTATAAACCAGGAGCATATCTTTCTATAGATGAACAATTGTTTCCAACAAAAGCACGTTGTAGATTTATTCAATACATGCCCAATAAACCGGACAAATTTGGCATAAAATTCTGGTTGGCTTCCGATGTAAGTAGTAAGTATATAGTAAACGGCTTTCCATATTTGGGAAAAGATGAAAGGAGAGAATCATCGGTCCCACTTGGGGAGTTTGTAACTTTGAAATTAGCAGAACCATATACGGGCCATGGGAGAAATATAACTGACAATTTTTTTACAAGCGTGCCATTAGAGAGTAAACTTCAAGCAAAAAAAAACAACGCTTGTTGGAACTATTCGCAGAAATAAAAGAGCTACCAAAATTAGCGAGACAGGCAAAGGATAGTATGACACGCTTCTCAACAATATTATACAAATCGAATGATTTTATTCTTACAGTTTACAAAGCTAAACCCAATAAAAAGTATTGATACTTAGTTCAATGCATTCATCCGTTGAAATTGAAAAAAGTGACACCCGTATACCAGAGACAATTAGATTTTACAATAGCACAAAATTCGGTGTAGATATAACCAATCAAATGGCCAGAAAATATAGTGTAAAATCTAAATGTCAAAGATGGCCTTTACAGGTATTTTTCAATATCTTAGATTTAGCCAGGATAAATGCTTGGATTTTATACAAAGAAACGACGGGTGAAGAAATATCGAGGCAAGAATTTTTATTTCAATTGGCGGAAGAGCTTGGGACCGAATATCAGAAGGAGAGACAGCTAAGCAAAGAATGTTCATCAGAAACAATAACAAATACAGCTAGAGATTCATCTGGACGGAAAGCTTGTCCAATAAGATATTGTAAAGTCAATAAGACTAACAAAATTTGTATAAAATGTAAAAAATACGTATGTGGAAAATGTGCAATACAAAATACTGTAATTTGTAAAAAATGTGCTGAAAATGCATAAATGTAAATAAAACTTTTCTAAATAGAAAAAAATATTTTGTTTACTATCCAATTGGCTAAAATCTCTTTCTATATTAAGATACATTTTTTTTTTTTTTTTGAAGCGGGCATTTGACCGCTCATGGTAGGATTTAGGTATACATGAAATGTCGGTAGGTTTAGTGTTAAAGAAGCATTGTCACTATAGCAAATTAGGTGACGCAAGCGCTCTAATTATTGAAATTTCACAATGACCCACAAGTAGCTTGTATCGTTGTGCAGTTTCTGGTTGGCGTGACAAGGCAGATCGAGTTTGATACAAGTATCGTGTCTCATCTCGAAAAGCGTTATTGAGCCATGACGCGACATGGCACAAAAAAGGCGGGCTTCGTTATTATCAAATACTGGTAACTTCAGACACTAATCGAAGCTTAATCTTAAATGTCTTTCCTTCACAAATTTCTTTCTCCTGTCGCACAAATTTAACATAGTGATGACACACAAATGGTGAAGATGATGTCTTCTTGGTCTAATGGGCACGCAGTTCCAAGTTAAGATCAGGAAAATTTAAATCTAGCAAAGTATTATATTAAAACAATTATATATTGTCTGTATTCCTATAATCTTATTACGTAAAAAAGAACTCATGCATATAAGTACTATATTGTTTTTAACGCACAATTTTCGTCATTTTATTTGTCTACTTCTTTTTACTAAATATTTAAAAAGTATCAAATATTTTCCTTCAATTTTTTCTAAAAATTATAAAAGTAACGATCATCTAAATTTAATTAAACTCTTATTTAAAAAACAAGATGTGTTTTTGTGCAATTTGGTTATCTGTTAACACCGAGCGGGGAAAAAACCTGAAGAATGCAGCACAGCATAATGAGATTAGTTGTATATATAAATGAAAACCATTATCCTTTTTTTAGCATGACCCGCATGAGAGTTGTGTTTATTAAATTCCATCTGCGCTAACATCAAATCGTTAGAGGTGATTCAGGTAGCTGAAATATTAAAATGCGCTCGAGGCAATAATCTGAATATCTAGCGCGACCTTAATGCGGAGCAGTTTTTCTGGCTTGTTTATAAAAGTTATAATGGTCCTGATTTGAACTCGTAACGTGGATAAATAAACGTTTGGCGAGTGAAAATGGTTTTGTATTTAACACAGTCAATGTGAAAATACTTAACGTTGTATATTGTCATAATTATGTGATCATAAATTTTTGTGAAAAACCAGATTTTTGTTAGTGTTTCCCGGAATCGCATATTAAATAAGATGAAATTCGCACGTGTATATAAAATATAGCAATACTTGTCAGTATTCATAGCATACGTTAATCAATTTTGCGTTTAAGAGATTGAACAGAACCAAAAAACAGGTTACATAGTTTACTTAGCTTTCATATTTAAATAAACGTATTATGCACAGTCAAGTCACATTAATGTGACCACCCACTATTTTCGACATCAGCAACGCGTGGCCAATGAACTAACGTGAGCTGTGGGCATTCTGCAAACATATTACTCGTTTCTGTCATAGATAAAAGGAGCGATTCATCAGGGTTGAAAAAAGAGATAATTATCGGCTTTCGAGTCAAAGATGGCAAATATTTCTGAAACAGCAGTTTGTCAACGATTCGCATGCTTCTGTTGCGAAACTGTATCGTGATTGACAAAATGGCACCATTGCAAGTAACCGACGTAAAAACTGTGGAGCACCACGTACCACTGACGTGAGAGGTGAATGTTGATTACAAAGGTACGTGAGGTCCGACCAACACTCTAGAGGGGAACAACGTACGGTCAAAATGAACCAGGGAACTACCCCAATCATGCGTCTAAACACAGTTTAACCAACTCTGCTAGTATGGGGCTCCGAAGCAGATGGGTGTCCACTGTCCTATGCTAACGAAGGTGCATCGGATGAAGAGGCTTGAATTTGAACGGCAGTGTCGAGATTGGACCTCCGCTAATTGGCAAAGGATTGTCTTCTCCGATGAGTCATGTTTTCTACTTCGTCGAACGGATGAACGTTGGCATCTCAGGTAAGAAACATCGGAGAACAAACACTCTGCAATTAATACTGAAAGAACACAATTTGGTGATGGCAATGATATAGTCTAGGCAATGTTTTTGTGACATTGTCTAGATCCACTCATACTTGTAGAAGGTACTCTTGACAAAATTGGTTATGAATCCATCCTTGCAATTCACGTACATCCGTACATGGTAATTGTCTTCCCTGGGGCGGATAAGATTTTCCAGCAAGTGAATACGAAGTGTTGCACTACTGGAATTGTCTGGCAGTGGTTTGAAGAGCATGACTAAGACTTCCAAGTACTTCCCTAGCGCCTAATTCTCCAGACGAACCCAATCGAGAATCTGTGGGACCACCTCGATCGCCTTGTTTGCTTTATGGATCCTCTACTGCTCACCCTTCAACAACTGTCAGATACACTGTAATCAACATATCTCCAGATACCTATGACAACCATCTACATAGACGTAGAATTTTCAAAATTATTGGGGTGGGGGGGGAGCAAGCACATACTATTGGTGCTTCTACATTACAATATATGTAAAATCGTAAATTATTATGGGGGTCCGTGCCCCGCGGACTCATATAACTCAACGCCCATGGCCATCTAACACTTTTACTGAGTCAGTCCTAACCCGTCTAGCTGCTGTCCGTGCTGCTCCTTCCGATATTAGCTGATGGTCACGTGAATGCGACTCCACTATATATGTTCACACGTAAACACAAGGCCATTCTTAGGGTGCTAGCGACCCAGGGCAAAGCGGAGTTTAGGGGCTCTAAAAAATGTTTTCACATAATACAACGATAAAAAGATTTACCAGGGTTTAGCATTACAAAATAAAGTCCTTCACTTGTCTGAACGCTGTAGGTAAAGGTAAGATAATGAAGTTAAATTGAAAATAGAGGACAAAAATTAATTAATTGAAATACGAATCATTGTAATTTATTATTACTCTAATTATAACTAATCAATGAAAAGCTAGCCCAATGAACAAATCAGCTTTTTTTTATACTATTAGAACTTAAAAGTTATTTTTCTAGCCTTTTGTGCAGCCAAGTGTCAGAAACCAGGGGTCTCTGCAGTGGCCATATGGCCACCACAATAAACATGATAACGTACATAGGCTACTGATGCTAACGCATTTGACTAATAACGCAGGTATTTGTTTTGGTCACCAATTAGAAGCTGCATTATGGGAAGTATGACGTAACACGTAAAAGGTGAATTGACCAAATACTCTGTTAAAAATATATGGGACCGCTAAAAACTGATTTTTGGTATTTGCACCTACATTTTTGGCGACCCTGGGCGACCGCCCAGCTCGCACCCTCCTAAGCACTGCCCTGCGTAAACAACCATAGTAATTATATAATCGCTTATTAAAAATAATTTTATTAAAATAAATAGAAATGAAGCAACATTTCGCAGATAACTAGATAGCAAGTGTAGAGATACTATCTTATTGACAATTTGCTTAAATTTCCACTTTCATATTCTAGAAGGTACTGTTATGTTGGAATGAAGACAACTTTATACGAAACGCGAAAAGAAAGATTCTAAGCTTTATAATAATAACAAGAATTAATATTAATAAATAAGGCAATTAATTAAACTTTACGGAATTGTCATTAAAATAGCCGTAGGCAAACGTTTCTTACAACGAACTAAGTCATATTTATCATTAAAAAAACAAACAAATCCACTCGATTAGAATTACTTTAGGTGTACTTTCAGTGTTGTGTGTTGCTTCAATAGAAAACTTATATATTTTAATCTAGAGAGTTATTGGAAAGTTACGGCCATAAAAATGTGTATAACTGCTATAAAAATATTTTATAAGTCGTAAAAGACCCCGTCTTTAAAGAGTAAAATATAGCTAAAATTCAGGATTAAATAAATACTATATAAAATTATCTTTAATTTTAAAACTGGCATAATATGCATTATTGGAAGAAAATTGGTTGTTATTTAAGTTATTTAATCATAGCTAAAAAATATAAACAAATGTATTAAATTAAAATAGCGTTTCGCGCGAATTTCTTTCTTTTTTTTTTTTACTTCTGATTTCGTATTTCTTTATGTGCATATCAATATTTAATCACAAATACACACTTTAGGAATTTTTTAACGTTGAACTATTTACACTTTTTGTATATTTTGAAAGCTATTTAACGATTTGTTAGCTATTAAATAAAGCTATTTAACGAATATGTTTGAATGCTACGGATCAAAATTTATAACTTTCATAATCAAATCGCAAATAGTTAACTTAACGTATTGTTAACTCAGAGTTTATGTATTCTTATTTCTAATTTAGAAGTTAGGTGAAAGTGAAAATGACAAAAATTGATTTCCCTGAAGCAAACAATATTTATTGTTTATGATAAATAGATTTTACAAAGAGATATATTTGATGGTAATTTTTATTTTATTATAAAGGTTGTTTGCCTTTCTTTTGGAGAAAATAATATTTAAATAACTCATGCTTTAACAAAATAATACGGTTGAACAAGAATTAAAGGAAATATTTCCCTTTTATCAAATCCAAGTTAAGTGTTGCCATGGTCTCCATGTTGAGAAGAGAGAGAGAGAGAAAGAGGGATTTTTTTTAAAGAAAACTTTGACTTCGGAAGAAAATAAAATGTTTTTAATTTTGCTGTTTTCTCGATTTCAATTTAATTTTAATCCTCCAGTCATCCATCGCAACGAAAACTTAAAATAAATTTGTATTACGCTATTTTTAAACATAAAATAAGTAAAAGTACGTAAGATAATTATTTTTTTCGCAAAAAAAAGTAAACTGAAGAGGTAAAAGATTAAATGAAAGTGTGTTTAAATTTACATTTAATTTGGTGAAAGCAGGATGCGAACAAAAATTTCCCTTTAAATATTCTTTAAAAAGAAGAAGTATCTTACGAATTCTTTTATAGAAGGAAACATGTAAAAATTTTACATTGGCAAAAAAAGCATGAAACATATGAACGTAAAAATAAAAACATTTAGACAAAAATTCAGCAAAAATAAATATAAGAAAAACCTTCTCATAACAATAACAAACATAAATATTTCACTGTTTCCATATAAGTTTACGAAAAACACGTAATCATTTACTAAAATGAAATTAAAATTGAACACTAAACGAAAAAACACAAGGCGTTTATAGTTAAGTTGCTATTTGGATATGTTTTGTGGCGACACTGTCTTGAATTTTAAAAATTAATGGCTATTTTGCTCCAGAAATATTGATGCATTTCTTGTTTCCTTTGTTTAATATTTTATGGCAGAACTAAATTTCAATTTTTTCATATTGAATTTTAGGTTTACATAAAAATTCATATAGTATTAATCTCCTTGTCGAAATAATTCGATTATGCTATACCAATAAGATGACAACAAATTAAACGAAATCATTTCAATACGGCGCCGTTGCCTGTTTTACCTTTGGAACAAATAAAAACAAAGTAAACTGGCTAATTTTTTCTAACACACCAATATATGTGCTTATTTCATTATTAAAAGTTGTTTCTTTTAGTTACAATTCCTTATTTTTTTGTTTCAACTTTATTTACAAACTTTAGATAATTAAATTGAAAACGTGAATTATGCACGAATTAACGTATTTTTTAATCGCCATTTGATCATTATTAATTCAGACTATGTGGCTGATAAAATACAATTGCTGTAAATTTGCAAAAAAGAACTTAGCCATAAAAAACTTACTTATACTTCGTCCCTCTGTTGGAATATAAGCTCTGACTTTAAGTTTACTCGAATTCATAAGAGAAGATATATCGTTATCCGGAGGAATTTTCATCTCCTGATGATATTTTTGCATCCGATGGCAGAGCTCCTTTTGCATAAAGAAATAAATCTCCAGTCAAAATTCGGCATCTCCAGGACAAGTAGGATGCTTTAGCATTCTGTTGCAAGAAGCCTACAGGTAGATGCAAGTTGCTCACTGCATCAGCAAAGCGTTGCTGACACACCTCAAGTAGCAAGCAGACGCACAACGAGCTGTCCAGCCGACTATCAGACCGGGAGGAAATCTTTGGACGAGCTAATATACCAAACGTCGCAGCTGGCGAAATATTCCGTGGCGCGGCGGTATAATCAGTGTTGCCAACTTTCGAAGAATAGGCTTGCCATTTGGAATCCGCCGAAATATCTAAAGTTCCGTTTCATAGCATTTTTCATTTAAGGATATGGAACAGACGTTTTGTCGCTGATGGCATGAATTTAAACAAAAACTTATGAAATAGTTTATAAAAAACCCTCAGCCATGTTAACATTCCTCTAACCACTGCTGTTTCTGGATTCACTATACATATGAATTCTGAATTAAGCCCTGACAAATCCTATAAGAATAGCATCAATGCATCTACTTTAAAAATGTGAGTGTTATTCAGTTTTTTAATCAACTTATTGAAATTTCACTAAATAAAGGTCTTAACTTGGGAAAATGGTAAAATAATCGCGTTCAAAGTCAGAGTATTAAAAAATTTGCATGGCCTCAGTATATTTGTCTTTATTTGAACTTAATGGTGAACATATTCAACATAATTTTTCCAATGTCTAAAAATATTTTACTCGATTATTTTATCATATTTCATGAATTAACACTAAAAATAACATTACAAAAGTATAATATATTGTAATTGTATGTGTTTAAACATCTGGAATATGTTTTATATTACATTATATAAATCTGTCAATTCAATCTTTACTAGATTGAATTAGAAAGTAGTATGAGTAGGGAGGGCAATATATATAAAGAAAAATTAACACAAATTAACGATTTTTTTATTATAGTAATCATTGCAGTATTTCCAAGATCAGTACAGGGGCTGTTTTGAGGAATGTCCATTTGAACAATATTCATACAAATTTCTCATGGAAAAAAAAAATCTATCACGCCTCTCCCATTTTTAGCAGAGAAACTCCCACCTTTTTTGAAAACCTGTGCACAGATCTGAGTATTATAGTTATATATAAACGTTTGCGTATAGGAGATGGATTGCCATACCTTAACTTTTCCTGATTACATTTATAAATTTTAAAAAAAATGTAATCAGATAAATAAGATATCAATTAGTAAATAAATCTGACATCATTGCATTTACATTTAACAATTTAGCATTATCAATAAAATTGAAAAAAAAATATATATCCATTACTCACACAAAAAATTCGATTAGTAAGAATTGTTGGCAATCATATACGTTTAAGCATTTGTCAGTATACTAAACCTATTATTCGTTTTATTTAACTAAGTAAAATAGCCGGATCTGGCGAAAATAGCTATAAATGGTAGCACGTTTGTGGAAAAGGCCTAGTCCATAATCGTCTCTGACTGGAACAGGGACAAAATGCTACTCTTCCCCTTTTCCACATTCTCAGCCACGAAAACGCCGTGCTCACTGTGGATCGATGGGAACGCCAGGGGGCCAAGCGAAGACCTCCTGAGATAGGCGTGAAGGAAGAGAGAGAGGAGATACGAACCGTTTTTGGCACGGCTTTCACCACCAACTGAAGGTTAGACCCTAAAGATGCGACGACGTGCTATCTAAGAAATCAAAAAATAGGACAGGGTGCGTTTGAAGCAATTTCTTTTATTCAGAGAAGTAAATCCCAGCAACCAATTGATCGAAACGTCAAAACTTGAAAGTCTATTCTTCGCAACGTGAAGAATTGGGATTTTCGGGAACGAAATGCAGAGAGGGTTGCATTAGAGAAAGGTCGTCTTATGACTAGTCATACCCTGCATTATGATTATACAGAGGGTATAAAACTTAAGGGTAAAACACATTTCAAACAAAACAACGCATAGCCTTACTCAAAAAAATGTATTTGCAGTACATGTTACAGCAGATAGTTTTCTCTTTTTTTTTTAAATCCGTATGTTTATTAAAAAAATAATAAATATATATATGAAACGCTTCAAAGATTACAATTTTCCATGTAAATGATAAATGCATAAACCAATGTTTAACTATTCTCAATTATATGGTGAATCTGTTTAATCTAAAACATCCACGATATTCTTCGTTGGATTTTAAGAAACAGCTGAATTTATTTAGTTGAGCTATGCATATTTTTGGTGATAAATTTACGTTACGTCGCCAAAAGAATTTTCCCACGCAAAAAAACAAAATCGAAGCTCTATCGTAGGCACAAGACATGGAAAATAATGCGCACGCATCTCTGCTAAATGCTGAAATGTATTTTTACATGTTCCAAATTCTAAGTTAATTCATTGATCAAACTGGCAGCTGTGCATAAATGCAGTTTTATAAAACTATTATATGAGTATGAAAGCATTTTTTCATAAAAATAAAATACATGTGCTGTTGCACTACCTTCGTTCCAGCTTACTATACTTTACTTCGCTTACCAATTTTTCATTACTTTTTTGTTATTTCGACTCCATTTTTCTCATCTATGGGTAATAACTATTAAAACAAGTTGATTAATGATCTTTCTTTTAAATAAAATTACAGTGGACTCGCGCTTTTACGAACTCTTGGGGATATTAAAAAAGTTCGTAAAATCGAATGTTCAAATAGGAGAATTACTATGTAAAAAGGGGAAATGCAATTTGCACTCATCTTTATTTGTTACATATTCAAAGAAAATCAGTAATTTTTGTTCGTTTCATAAAAACACTTCGCAAAATACACGATGCCATAGAGTTAATACTGGCAACCATCTCAGAAATATTATCTGCTTCAAAAAAAAAAAAATGCAGTCCTGACAACCATTCTGTGGCTTCTTTGATCGTAGGTCTTGAGATGGTCTCGGCACATTCTTTTTCCTCGTCGAATTGTTCTTCAACGCTCTTGTTCACTACTTGATTAACGATTTCATTATCCGAAACTACTTCTGTGTAGGCTTCAGGACTGTAGCCAAGCCGGGGCTAGCAGGGGCACAGCCCCAGTTGCCCCATGCTATGTACCCCACTTGTCCCATTGAATTATTTATATATATATATATATATATATATATATATATATACTCTCAAAATATAATGTTTAATGTTTATAAAAATGCGGTAATTTGGTGGCATTAACATTTTCTTATGGACAGTTATAGATTTTCAAATAGGACCAATAAGCCCTAGGCATAAGAGCATCGTGGGCAAACAAATTCTTCCCTCCCATCTAATTCTACAACCGTAAAATTTAAAATACAAGCTTTTCTATATGCAAAAGCAACAAAAAGGATGTTTTGAGAGTTCAACCCCTCCTGAAAAGTTTCAGACGTATTATTTATCGAAAAATTCGAATTCGTTTTTATTTCATCCCCTAAGTTCTGACCAAAAAAATATTGAACAAAATATTTCGTTAATGAAGATATGCATTTAACTGAATGCAGTTTGACCATCTCGGCTTTTGGTCCAGTCGAACAACGTCCGAACAACTGTTTTTCAGAATCGGAACACAGGGACCACATCTAGGTTCTTGGTTCCCCGTGTCCCATACAGGGCTAGCTATATACCAGTTCAACCGATTTGGCTAAATCAGGGCCCGCGCTTGGGAATGGGGTAAAATTGCAAATTAAAGCCAGTTTTGCGGCAGACACAAACAACTAAAATATCTGAATCGGTCTTACAAGGGAACCCCTTTCGCTGTTCACTGCACTTTGAGATCAGACCTATGGGAGATGATAGTGCTTGACTTCCTGATCACGAATGTGAATTATTTGTCTGCTAAAATAATATGACAATTTTTTATGAATATTTGAAGTCCAAAAATGACACTTTTACTCCAGGTTTGATATTTTTTAATCGCACTGTATGTGAGCAAAAACAGGTTTGAAGTCGGTAAGATTATGAAGGATCATCGTATTTAACGGATAAAAATAAAAAATTATGTCTCAGCTAATTTAAACAGTATAAAAAAATTAATATGAAAAATGAACTTTTAGCATAGATATTTGGCGAATTTGGCGACAATTTTGAAGAGTTGGCGGGACATTTAAGTTTCGCATTCCACTAGCTATATAAACTCGTCCGCAAGTGTAACGTCAATATAGTTGTACGAGTTTCCGATTGTGAGAAAATGAAAAATATAGTGAACATAATTCAATCCGTTTTGAATTTGGTCGTTAATAAATACGACACGCTTCCGTCGTTAATAACTGATCAAGAACTTAAGGAAAGTCGGGAAGTATTGTCGAAAATCGAAAACATAATTTTTAATAACAATGTCAGTGAAAATATCAGTTTAGATTTTGAAGACAATTGTGATTTCCGTATCGACGAAGAAAGTGATATTAGTATAGTCGGTGACGAATATTATAACTGTACTGTAAAGGGCGATCAATTGGCAAATGAATTCAGTTTAGAAAATATGCAAACAATTGTTCAGTATTTTGACAGTTGTCAAAAAAATAAATTCCAGAAAACAAACAGGAGATATCCAACAGTAAAATACCCTACTTATATTTCGAGGTTTAGAAAATATATATCAAATATAGGCACAAATGTAGAAAAGTATAAAATAATAAAAAATGAAATGTAATAATGAAATGTAAAAATGAAATGAAAAGCCAGAATTACAAAAGCTAGGGAAAATTATTTACCTGTTCATGATATAGATTTGAAAAGATGGGCGATCCTGAAATCCCAAGAGTTAGGATTTGAGGATTTTAAATGTTCCGATAATTTTATAGATAATTTTAAGAGCCAAAACAAAATAGTTGCGCGGAAAGTAACAAAATATATCACTCAAATATACACCCAGAATATGGGTAATATAGAAGATAGTGCCATAGAATTTATTTTGATAACGAGAAATGTTACTGCTAATATTATCCCCCAACAAATTTTTAACTCTGATCAAAGTGGTTTTAATTATTTTCTTCCAAATTAAAGGCAGCTATCGCATAAAGGTGAAAAACGGGCATTTTCTTTAATAGGGTCTGATTTTGGTAAAACACATTCATATACAATAATGCCAATAATATCAATGAATGGGGAACTGACAGGGAAAATGTTACTTCGTTTAAGAGAAGCTGAGGAAACATTTGGCCCGACTGTCAAAAAGAATTTATTTCAACCTTCAAACTCATATATTACATGCTCCAAGTCGGAAAAAATGGACAAAATCAAAATGAGAAAGTGGGTAGAATGTTGTATGAAACCCATCATGTCTCCTCCTTCCTGTGTTTTACTAAACTCATGGACAGGTAGTACAGACCCAAACACTTATTAAGGTTTTCCGGAAAATTGTATATCCTTGCAAATACCTCCCCACCCCAAAAAAAGCAACATCCCTCATACAACCGCTGGATGTTTATTTCTTTCGACAATATAAAA
>QLNU02015360.1:98574423-98586323 GCA_006491805.2 Dysdera silvatica
GGTAGTACAGACTCAAACACTTATAAAAATTTTCCGGAAAATTGTATATCCTTGCAAATACGCCACGAAGCAACATACCTCATAGAACATCTTTGTAAAAAAATAACCAATAGAATAACAATCGATGAAATGGATATTGACATAGACATCGAAATGAGATAATAAAAATGCATTCTTTGGTTCACAATCAATTACAGTCTAAAAAATATCGCCCTATATTACAATATGCTTGGTTTAGGTGCTGTTATAGCGATCATGATCCCGGAAAATTCAAAAATGTTGAGGAAATTTCTTTTGAAATTGAATACAACAATTGTAGCCGAGATAATTGCAAAAATCTGTCATTCTTAAAATGTGCCCACTGTGATCAATTGCTTTGCTTCACTCTTTTCTTTTTTTGTACTGTAACACTTTTACGACATTCCTGAGATGTACACAGTTTAATTTTTCTCATTTTTAAATAAAGAGCATAATTCAACAATTAATCCACAATTTATGGTTACATAACTTCATGAAATAAAATACATTTCATGAAATTTTGTTCACATTTTTTCTAATTACAATAAATGCATTTTCAAATAGCCTACTATTAAGTTTTGTTCACAATTTTTTTAAATTCCATGGTTGCAACAGCATGTGATATGCAATGACCACATCCAGTTTGTGTAAATATAGCAACTTTTCATTATTCATACACGTCATTTATTCATACATCTCATATATGGATACTCATATATTCATACATTTCATTTATTCTTACTCACATATTCACACATCTTGTATATGAATACTCATATATTCATTCATTCATACATTTCATTTATTCATACTCATTAATTCATTCATACATTTCATTCATTAATTCATTCATACATTTCATTTATTTATACTCATGTATGCATGGTTCTATATAGTTATGTGTTTCTTTTCCTTATGAGATAATATTTTGGAAAAAGAAATGTAAAAGAAACTTGACATGGGCTGCGATAATACGAAATAACTATTTTAAACGAAAACCTGGAGTAGCCTTCAAAATTGTCCTCAATTTCGCCAAGTATCTATTCTAAAAGTTCATTTTTCATATTAATTTTTTTACACGGTTTGGATTAGTTGAGACATAATTTTTGTTTATCCGTTAAATACGATGATCCTTCATAATTTTACAGACTTCAAACCTGTTTTTGCTCACATACAGTGCGATTAAAAAATATTAAACCTGGCGAAAAAAGTGTCAGTGTTGGATTTCAAATATTCATAAAAAATTGCCATGTCATTTTTGCAGACAAATGATTACATACTTGTGATTAGGAAGTCTAATACTATCATCTCCTATAGGTCTTACATCTAAGTGCATTGAACAGCGAAAGGGGTTCCCTTTTTAGATAGATAAGCTACCTATCTTACAACAAAATCGATCAATCAATAAATAAACGAATTTTGCGAGTCACAAAGTAAAGTAAAATTGTCTTACTTCGATTTATGATCAGTTTTCTGGTGCCCGAATTCTTCGGGGAAGAACAAAATGTTTTACTTGTAAAATCATACGAATTTTTTAAAATAGTATCACTGTAACACTTTATATTTTAATTAACTAAAAATAAAATTAAACATATTATAAATTAACATGTTTTAAAAAACTACAATATAATGGTTATTCTTCTATTAGGAACAATAAGGAAAAACCAAGAAAAAATATATTATTTGTAATGTGAATATAGTAAAACCTTTAAATAGCGAACACCTCAGGACTGAAGTATTTGTCCGCTATTTGGAGGTGTTTGCTATTTGGAAGAGATAATAAGCGCCCACACAATAAACACTGCTACATAATATGAATTGGAAGAGTTTCCGATAACTACAGTTGTCCGCTTTTCAATGGTGTCCGTTAAGGAGGTTATATGTATGTGTGGGTCCCACAGCCGTCCGCTGCCAAGAGTATCGACACTAGTTAGAGCACCGTTTCGAAGCAGCCCTAGTAGCGGTTGGCGCAGTATAGCCCAGATGCTCTTGCGCCATAAAAAAGCCAAACAATCAATCAATCAATCCCTAGTAGCGGTCACTCCGTAGGAGGTTGGCACAAGGAGTCCCGCCTTAACGCGTGACTTCGACTGTGGTTACCGAAGTTTGGAATCTTCGTTAAACTGTAGGTCCAGCTTGCCAACCCGTTTGGCCAACATTCTGCGCTTAAGGCCATTTCCTTTGTATTTCTTTCACCGTACTACGTGTATGTGTGAAAACAGAGAGACCTCCATCCTGCTGTGGATTAAAAATGGTTGATGTTGATATACACACTGCCGGAAAATGAAAAAAGAACACCAAGAAGGAATTGCTGCACGGTTATGAAATTTGTATATGTTAATGGGGTGGAGCACATGTAACTTCAGGATCAATTGGTTATCGCTTGCGCCGAAACATTCCATAATATGCAAATTATAGTCGGTGGTATTTAAGGAGAGGAACGAAGTGGATTTTATTTTATTTTATTCATTTATTTATTTCAAAACAAATTTTGACAAGAACGCTCACAGTAAGGGACAAAATTAACAGTAAACATAAAATGCGTCTTCTCAGGGTGACGTGGAAAGAAACTAGAGGTTTGACAAGGCCCACGCCACCCAACTATTATACAAACAATTAAAACGAGTACAAAACATGTAACATACTTTGACATAACGACATAAAAAACACATAAATAATGAAACCATCAGTTCTGAGCCAACAATAATATGCCCGTAGCATAAGAGTATTCCACCCCGTAGATCCCGAGCCATTGCCACTAAGTCATACATCAAATTAAATAAACTGATTAAAAAGTTTCAAGCACAGAATCATCGGTCAAACAAATGGGCAGTCAATCTAACCCAAAACACCTTTAATGAACAAAAGCGTTTAACTTCCTCAGGTAGTCTATTCCATAATACTGGTGCCAATGATGAGATTCGTCTTTTACCCAATTCGATCCTAGATGTTGGATATCTATGCAAGGGTGTTCTTAGTGGTATTAAATCTGAGTAAGTATTAGATCTGATTCTCTTAAACATAGTAGTTAAAACATGTAGTTTGTAGATACCAGTGAGATTCAGTAGTCCCATTCGATGCCTGAAGTCAGTCAGTTCACCATGATCCGTGGTCCTTATGGCATTGGTCCAGAATCTTTCTTGTAATTTTTGTAATTTTATTAGTTTATTTAAATGCGTTTGAGCTGCAACAGCCCAAACAGGAATGAAATATAGAAGGTGTGATACAACTAAAGAATTATAAAGCATGATTAGTATTTTGTTAGGCAAGAAGCGTTTAATTTTACCAATTACACCGATATTTCTACTAATTTTTAATCTCAGGATGTAATCAGTCGTCGAATTATAGACACTTGCGAAGACTCTAAAGAAGCTACAATGCCTGGACGTGGAAGACGTGTAAAATTTTAGTTTTTGTCGAACTTCGATAGAGGTCGTCTAGTGGGACTCCGTGAGGCCGGTTGGTCGTTGTCCCATACAATTCCACACGTGCTCAATGGCGGCAAGTCCGGTGAACGTGCAGGCCATGAATGTTGTCTCACACCTTGAAGTGCACGTTGCGTTGCAGGTGCCGTGTGTGGGTGGGCATTGCCATGCTGAATTACATCATTATGAACCAACCTTACAAATGGCACAACAATTGGCTGAATGATACTTCGGATATACCGAGTGCTGTTTAACGTGCCCGGTACAAACACTAGTTCTGTATGGGAGTGATAGCTGATCGCTCCCCATACGAGGAGACCAGGTGTAGGCCCTGTGTGTCGATGGCGGATGCAAGAAGGGTGGAGATACTCCCCTGTGCGTCTGCGAACACGCATACGGCCATCTGAGGCCTTAGAGAATAGAATAGACAGGAGGGAGAACGCGAGGGAAAAGTTGATGTCTCCCAGCGGGAGGTAACCGCCATGTTTCTCTTCCCAAAGCATTTACACTTGTTGCATAGCCGTGGAAGGACTTGAATCATGACAGCATACAGCGCATTTGATTGCACTAATAGAATAGACAGAAAAAAAGTTGGATTAACCTTTCACAGGTAAATATTCATTTCTTCACATGTATATTTCGTGTTTATACATACTATTAATCATGTTTAAGTAAGTAAAAATTAAAAATAAGAGCACCCACAACTAGTAATGAGTTCTTCAGGTGGATCGATGACAGAAATGGTCTATTACAAAAATCTATTAATAGTTGATTTTTATAACATGATTGAATTTTTTGTCCCAAAAATAGTTGTAGTTGGAGCTAAATCTTTTTTTTTTTTATCCAGGTTAATTTGAAAGATTTTAACTTACACTAGGACAGTTATGACTATGTATGAAGATTTGATTCCTTGAATAGGATACAAAACATATTTGATTATTACGAAATAAATAAATAAAAGGCATATTTGTAATAATAATTTTAAAACTAGCTAACTTATTAATTTTTTTAATTATTAATAATTACCAATGCATTGCTGGACTCAGTTTTCAATTTTATTTAGAACTAAATCCAGCAATGTATTTATTGATAATTATTACGGTCTTAGAAAGAGTAAATAAATTATAGTGATGAGAGATACAAACTAATCCACAGGCGAAGGAAATGGGGGGTACGTCAAATAGATTTCTATATATATTGTGCTGTCCTCTTAAAAAAAACTACAGTGAAATAAATGTATCTTAAAAAAAATCCCAAATCTTCACCAAATGGATCACTGAAGTCAAACTTTAGTTTTGCCCTATTTTTATAAACCATTTGAAATAATAAAGAATAAAAGAAAGTTTGAGATGTGTTTATTTAATTGCAAACAAAGTAAAGCTAATAATACAGAATTTCGATTTTTTCGTTTTCACACATTTCGACATTATATCGCAAGTTACGAAGATGTAGCCTGTATCAATTTTTATATGTTAAACATTAATGTTGCTTGTCAACAAAATATATATATATTTTTTTAACTGACTATGTCATGTGAGATATTCATAGTGACTCTCGAAATAAAGAGGTAAAAAAAAATATGTGGGAGGAAAAGTGGTTTTTTTTCAAATTCTCACTTAATTGGCTGCATTTTTTAATGAAGTGATGAAATAAAAAATACTTAACACTAAAATCATAGTAAGAACAAGCTGTGAAAATATAATTGTATTTTACTTTGCGGCATTGCTTATTAGGTTTAATATATATAAAAATCCAAAAAAATAGAGGTGTTGTATAAGGGGGTGCCAACTGGAATCTTGCCCTGGACGTCCAAAAGTCTGGCAGCATTATTTAACTAATCTCGCACAAATGAAGATATTTTAAATTTACGGTAACTGTATATATTAATATCAGCAGTTCATTAAATCACCATAGTTTTCAACCTAAAACTTTCGCCTCATATGGTCAGCTAGAAGGGGATGGCAGGGAGCATGTAAACATGATAGGAAAAAGGGAGAACCACGAACTGGTTACCTTATGATCCCTTGCGTTTCTTGTCAGATGTCTGTATTGCGCCAATAAATCGAATATTTACTAATAGTTATCTCATTTAAGAATTTATTTTCCGCTCACTATTACCGCCTGTACCTAGAAATGACCTGCGCCTTATCAATGCCTCTATTCGTCCAAAAACTATCAGGTGTTTAATATATTTTATTTTGATTATATTATTGATTTACTATATTTATTCTGCTTGGTCAATTTTGTTCAAGTCTACCTCCAGCTTAGGCTGACTAGGCGAATGCTGTATTTTAAAATGAATAAATAAATATATTTATCTAGTAATGTTCCTATTTTTAATTGCTTAATTATTTGTTTTGGGGAATTTTATGGCGCTGGGACCTCAGTTTTCCGAGCCTCTTAAGGTTCAGAGGACCAATTCCTGGACTACAGTGCGCAGTTAGCGCTTTTAGGTATTGTATAGTTGAGAGTCGAACCCGCGGGATACCTGTATGCTAGGCGAACGTGTTACCACTGCACCATAGTAGAGCCTTTAGTTGCTTAAACGCGTAGAATCGAGTCTGTAACCACTTCTAAACAAAATACACAACTTCACTCGCTCAGGTGTATTAAAATCCTATTAAAATAGCACGTGTCCTTAAAAGCGAATTTTCGGCAGAAATTGGTAATTATGAAAACTTAATACACAAGTAACTAAATTTTAAAAACTCTTTACAAATAATTGTACCAGAAAATCACGATATATATTCGTATTCGAAGGGCATTTCTGTCAGCTTAGCATCGCAAGCGACAATTGCTGACGAAACGTTAGTAGTCGTTTACACGGCATCTCTGTTTCGACTGTAGTAGATAAATGTTTACCTTTACTTAGCAATGTAATTTAATCATGCTAGGGGGTATCTCTCTCTCTCTTAAAAGAAAGGTTGCAGAAGGAACAATTAGAGAAGGCGACTTCTTGTTGTTGCCTTCAGCTGCAAACTGAAGTACATTTTTCCTGACTTAAATCTGGATTGCACATTCGGATTAATCAGTTGAGGCATAAATCAAAATGTAGTATGACATAGAAACTGCCAAGAAAGGTACGTAAATGTCAGCCCCGGCGATTGCCATTCGTTATCGGTCACGGCTACTTATGAGATCTCATTTTCTTGTGAAACAAAAATTCAATCATTGGATGAAAAATTCAAGATTAAATATTACTTGACGCGGAGGTTTCAGAAACTACGGGGAAGGAACCACGCAGCAAACTGGAAATGGTACAAAATTAAACTTTTTTGCGCTCATGCGAAAATAAATAAGTCTAGTTTGAGCCAACATATTAAGATTGTGCCGTATTAGGCCATTCTCATTAAATTTCTCTACATGTTCTTTTTCTTTAATTAAAAAGACTTCACCTTTACAAATATGGGTATGAAAACCCAACCACGGAGCTGGCAGCAATAGTTTGATGGTCATAGTGTGGACCAAAAATCTTTTAGGTTGCTGATTTGGGTCTAGCCTGAAACATAGTCACTTCGTTTTCTGACTCTTGTGAATTAAAAAAAAAAGTTAAGTTTTAACAGATGTTGTGTATGTGTTAACGCTTGAATTATTTAAAAAAAAAGAGGCCTAATAACCACTGTTTTTTCGATGCTAGTGTAAGGTTTAGGAAAACAATGTTTCAGATGCAACACCCTTTGTCAAATGAATGCAGAATAAAGAGAGTGTAAGCCCTATATGTATTTATATACCACCCTTGTTAGGAAACCCCCGTCTATGGATACTTCGTGTAGGAATTCCCATTTGCTGAAAAAAAAATTATCAAAGGCATGCAGACGGAGAGAGAGAGAGACTTTAGCTTAATTAGATGCAGTTAATAGAAGAGAGCTGTCAAAGATTAAACCAACCCGCCTTAGGGACTTTATAATTACACTGCAACAGTTTGTTTTAATAAGCTGGAATTCAGTTTCTCTAATTTTTGTCATGTTCCAATGCACCTTGTTTCCGAGATCAAGTAAAATTTCAGACGATATATTACGCTATCTTGGTGCATAAAATTCAAAGACAAGATAATCTCAGACTAGAGACAGATATACATTTTTTTTTTAATTTTAACGTTAATGGTAGCGTTTGATAATTTGTCAGAAACTAATACATTACAGGAAAGATACTCTGCCATTGTCGTACTTTTCACTCGAGAAAACTTTTGATGAAAAAAGCTACAGAGGGTATTTACATATTTTTAAAACTATTTCGGGCCGTCTAATTAATATTCAAGATGTAAATATTAAGATTTTAAATATTCGATCTGAAAGCCCTTTTTCTAGACTATATGTTTGCATCGTGTTTTCATTATAAAAGGGGTTTTAATAAAAGTTTTAGGGGTATTGCTTTCCACTCCCTTTCACTACTTTCCAGAGACCATCAGTTGTGGTAGGTTTCCGCTTCGAAAGATCTCTTTTCAGCAGGCCAAAAACACAATAGTCCATAGGTAAAACATCAGGAGACTTCACAAAAATATGTTAAAAAGGTAAGTATGCAACACCTGTATTAGTGTTCATGTTTTCAAGGAAAGCAGTCGTAGATTTCGAAGTATGGCTGGTGGCTTTGTCATAGTGTAGTTTCACTCTTTGAAAGTCGTTGGGATAAAAAATTGGAAATTCTTCTGGAAATATCGGACGTAAAATATTTGTCTGATAGTATGATGAGTTGATTTTAACCTTTTACTCTACTCATGGGCATACGCAGAAAGTTCATAAAGGTGGTTACAGGCTCAAAGGGGGGAGGGGGTTACAGAGCTACAACTCGCATTTTCCTATGTTAAATATACAAAATTTCATTGCAATGGGAGTTACAACCCCCATCAACATCCCCCTACATACGCCAGTGTTATGAATAAGCTTATTTCGTCCATTTACAGGAATTTGCCTGTTTTAAGCAGTATTGCCTATAATTTGAAAAAAAAAATACACATAAAATTTCTAGTTTTTAAATTACACTCTAATATATTGTGCGTTCGCGCAGACCTGACGCCTGATACCGTTAGCAGACGGGTTAGTCCATTGCAGTTTAGGGAAGGGCGTCTTGCCGAAACTGGTTTTTCGCGAGGGAAAAACCACTTCCTCCAAGACGGCCTTCCCTAAACTGCAATGGACTAACCCGTCTGCTAACGGTATCACACACCAACTGAGCGCGAATGCACAGTAGTATTAGCCCTGCGGTGGTAACGTATTTGCCTAATACGGGTCTTCAACCTTTTTCAGTCCAAGGGCCAATTTTTCTTGTTCCCATAGGCCCGCGGGCCGCACTACGGTATCAATAATATTAGGACTAAACAAATGCGGCTCAAGGGGTGCGCCCCCCCACCCCAGGATCAGCCTTTGTTGATATTTTTTCCTTAAGTCCCTATATTAGTTTTGTGTGCCCATCCAAAAATATTTTCAAGATTCGCCTCTGAGACTAAAAAAAAAAAAATATATATATATATCATCATCATCATATTCAACCATTATCTATCCACTGCTGGATGAAGGTCTCTCCAAATGCTTTCCACACAAGTCTATCCTGGGCCATTCGTTTCCACGTCACCCCAACCTGTTTTCTTATTTCATCCACCCATCTAGTTTGAGGACGTTTTCTAGGTCTTCGGTGGTCTCTTGGAATCCAGTTCAGAATTTCTGTTGTCCATCGTTGATCAGTTCTTCTTGCAATATGCCCAGCCCATCGCCATTTCAGCCCTTTTACTTTAACAATGATGTCCTCTACTCTAGTTTGCTCTCTCACCCAAGTGTTTCTTTTTCGATCTCTCCTAGTTATTCCAAGCATGCACCTCTCCATGCTCCTTTGCGTTGTCTGTAACTTTCGTATTGCTCCAACTGTTAGACTCCATGTCTCTGATCCATAAGAGAGGACTGGCAATACACACTGGTTGAAGACCTTTCTTTTTAGACACAAAGGCAATTTCCCCTTCAGGATAAAACTGTTTCTTCCAAATGCACTCCAGCCAAGTTTAATACGTCTGTTGAGTTCTTTCATAATGTTGCCATCCATTGAAATCAGCTGGCCAAGGTAAATATATGAATCAGCAATTTCTAGCTCAATGTTGTCAACTTGTATTTTTGTTTCCTCTACAAAATTATTGAACATGATCTTAGTTTTTTGTAGGTTCATCTTGAGTCCAACTTCTTTACTTCTAGTTGAGAGCTCCTGTACCATGTCTTGGAGTTCTGATGGGTTCGTTGAAAAAATAACAATGTCATCAGCAAACCGCAAATGATTTAAATATTCACCATTTATTTTTATTCCCTTGTTATTCCAATTTATCAGCTGAAAAATCATCTGTAAAGCTGAAGTAAAAAGTTTTGGAGAAATGGTATCTCCCTGCCTCACCCCTTTGCCAAGTTTGATAGTTTTGGTATCTTTATGTAACCGAAATTTTGCACTTGCATTTTTATACACACGTTTCACCATGTCAATGTACACATCCTCAATGTCTGTTGATCTTAAAGAGTTGATGACTGCTGATGTTTTAATAGAGTCATGTTAAGGTGAAAATTCAAAATTCTCTTTTTAAATTAACTAATTAAATTTAAACACCCATGAGCACATAAGTAGACAAACAAACAAAAAAAAAACACACACTCTCTCTCTCACTATTGTATAAATATATGTGTCAATGTCATTAAGTGTTGTGTTTATTTTTTCGAGATTCTGCCGCTCTTGTTTCTTGAAATTTTTCAGACGAGATTGTACCGCAAGATAACTGCACTACATTTACCCAAGTCCATTGATGACATTACACCATCTTCAGCCAAGATCCAGTGTAACATCAACATGGAACATCATGTAACCATCATCATTAAAAACCAGCACCAACAGGACTTTCATTAAAAACCAGCACCAACAGGACTTTCATTAAAAACCAGCACCTACAGGACTTTCATTAAAAATCAATGGACTGCCAATGACTATCAATGGAACAGTATAGTTTTTTTTTATAAAAATCGGAGTTTGATTGAATTGTTTAATTGATTCTATATGTAAAATGTCCATATCATTGTCACATCATATGGTACTTGTAAAATTAATTTCAATTTCAGAAATATTCGTAAGTTAAAAATATATTAATTGAAAGTATTGATGCATTTTGTTGTATAATATTATGCAATTAATTCTAAAAATGCCTATGTAACCACCTAGACCCTTAAAAGTATAACGTTCTTTTTTTTCTCATGCATGTTACCCTCGTTAACCGCCATTCCCACCATTTGCAAGATGCAGCTGGGCCATAAGGCCGTTACAATATAACCTAAACATTCCCCTTATTTCTGCTAAACAGTCCATACCAGCTTGCACCATTTTCTTCTCAACAACTAAACGATACCGTGGGAGCACTGGACCCTTTTTTCGCCTGTGACCTTTCAAGTCATAAAACTGAACTTCTCAGGACCAGTGAACAGAAAAAAAATCAAAACAACTTCAAAGAAATCCCTGGTGCAAGGGAAATAAACTAATCACCACAGCGTAAATAGTCTAGGCCACCCACAATACTTTTCTGGATCTCTCACGCTAAAGTTCCTCCCCAAGGACATCTGGCAATCAGAAATCACACCTACAACCAACTTCTTGGAAATTCCACCAAGAACGTTCGAACCCTCTGTCATATATTCACATTTTTATGGACAAAAGCTGTCAAGAAAGACAGCTCAAAGTTTAACGAAAGCCACAGCCACTCTCCCCTCTGTGGGGTCAATCTGGCCAATTGAAAATTAGGTAATTTTTACGTCAGAATTCAATTGGCCAATCACGTTCCACAAAAATCTTCGATAAGAAGTCGAGCGTGAGTGTGAAGCAAAGAGAGAGAGAGAGAGAGAAATTTTGAACCAAGAAGATGTAAACCATGGGACGAGATGATACTAAAACATGGGCCATTAAGGGTGTAACATGTAAGTTAAAGTTACCTTTCTTTCTATCCTATTAATCGATAATTGTAAGTGCCTCCTCCTTCATTAAACTTATAATAAAATGTGCAAATTTTTCCTGGTCGGTTATATACCCCAGTATGATTTGTTTTAAAAATGGTTTTGTCGAGTGATTTTGTATATCTGGTTTAAGTACTGAGAATGTATAATTATTGTCCGGTGAAAATTGATGGTATGCTAATAGTTCCAAACGCTAAATTTTAAATGGCACTATGAAACTAAAAAAAATAGAAAATATATTATCGTGTTTATAATATAAAATAAAAGGCAGTAATTATTGAATAATTGTTTCATGTCTGTTTTAAAGAACCTGTTATTATTATTATTTTGGGTTATGGGTAAACACAACAAAATTGGAAATTTTCCTTTAAATCCACCACTATACGATCACAACGGCCAAATCAAAAATTATTATTTTGTTTATGTTTAACACACAACGCGTTTAGAAAAATAACCCTAGTTATTCACTTAATTTTTACGGTCTTGCATTTAAAAA
>QLNU02015360.1:98586423-98606219 GCA_006491805.2 Dysdera silvatica
CTCTCTACCACCGAATTCTGCAGATCCACCTTTCCTGGGAAACCACCTCCCTCTTTTTTTCTTTTTGGTCTTAATTTGAAATTCTGAAAACTTGTCAGCCACCTTCCTCTCCGCCCAAACATTGGGAGGGAAAAAAAACAACCCTCGTCGTAAAATGAAATAAATTTGTTCATAAAAAATATCACTATATAATCATATATTAATGCACATAAGGTAAGCATTAATATTCCCCTCCCTGTACTCTGAGATTTTCCACAGAGAGTTTTTCTTGGTAATCTTAAATCTGAAAGTCAGATAAAATATACCACTCTTCTAAAAATGCCATAGGGATAAACACTGTGTGTGTGGCAGAAATAGGAGTTTGGCACAAAATGGTGTAACTAAACTGATTTGTAGTAGTTTGGAGCAGAAATTTTAAATTATCTGAGTGTGGCACAGGGGAAGTGCGTTCTATGTAATCACTATTGCTCATTTTCATATCATATACTTTTTAAAAAGCATATTTTTTTTTACATATATTTCTCACAATATAAAAAAAATCAGTTCCTTTACCACATGAGATGGGAATAAAACTAGCATAAATTTACTATAATGTATCTATAATAAAATTAAAAAGTTTTACCTGACGAGTAACTTGCCATACACAGTCAATAAATTGCAAGAAAACTGGAGAACGATCGGCATCAGAATGCTTGTCATCACCATGACCAATACGCTATTAACAAATTTTGCAGAAAAATGTTATAGCTTAATTTCAATTCAATTCAAATTTATTTTCGGGCAGAAACGATTATGGAATAAAAAAAACATACAAATAATCGATCTGCTCGGGCAGCTATGGGTAGAGACCATAAGGTCTGACAGAGTCCCAGCTGCCCGAGGCAAAATAACTAAATAAATTAAAATATAAAAACAGGAAGAAATCAATGAAATTATACAAAAAATTTGTTTTCCAAAAGATATTTATGTAGATATTTTTTAAAAAGTGGGAGTGAACTCAAAATTTTAATTCTGTCAGGAAGAGGGTTCCACACCCTAGGGCCCATACAACCCATGCATACCAATCCAAGATTTGTTTTGGAGAATTCTGGTATTAGATTATTTAGATTTCTTGTGAAGTGATTATGTCCAGGTGGGATTAAGGACATAAGATTAAGATATAAAACGATTCATATGGCATTAAACATAAAAATAAAGATCTTGTAAATTAGTAATTTTTCAATTAGTAATATTTGAGTATTATTGGAAGATGAATAAAAGGAGTGAGACACGAGACTATTGTAA
The DNA here is from genome assembly GCA_006491805.2 of Dysdera silvatica. Taxonomy (NCBI): domain Eukaryota; kingdom Metazoa; phylum Arthropoda; class Arachnida; order Araneae; family Dysderidae; genus Dysdera; species Dysdera silvatica. Next base: position 98,587,708 of record QLNU02015360.1, read on the forward strand.
GACAAAAGTGAAATAAAACGTTTCTGAAGAGCAGTAATCCGTGAGAGATTGTATTTTGTGGTACAGCCCCAAATCAATAAGTAATAATATATGTTAGAGAAAATCAAAGAAAAGTGAAGGTCTATAAGAATTGGAGTGGGTAAATAATATGCAATATTTCTTATTATTCCCAAATTTCTACTAATTTTCGTACATATGGTGTGAATATGGGTGTCCCGTTTTAAATTAGATTGAAATGTTATAACAAGAAAATTAATTTCTGTTGAGAATGAAATTGATTCATTATTAATATTAAGATGAAAATTATTTAGATTAATATTTCTTTTATTTGTGAATAAAAAGCTCTTAGTCTTTGTTCTGTTAAGGGTTAAGTAGTTAATGTTAAAGAAGTTAATAATGTGTTTAATATCTTCATTAACTATTGTGATTAGGTTGTTAATATCAGTATGTTTAGAGAAGATACTTGTGTCATCAGCGAAGCAAATTGGTTCGAAGGATGTTGGTAGATGAAAAATGTTATTGACATAAAAGTTAAATAATAATGGTCCAAGAATAGATCCTTGGGGCACACCACATAATGAATCGCGGAGTGTAGAGCGACAGCCATTCATGTGAACATATTGTTGTCTGTTAGTTAAGTAGTTTTTGAAAAGGGTATTGCAAGGGCCACGGATACCAGCTAGACTAAGCTTATATAGTAAACGTTCATGGTTAATTGTATCAAAGGCCTTCGACAGATCAAAAAACACACCAACTGCTGCTTGTTTAGAATCCAGAGAAGAGTAAATAAAATCTGTAACTGCAATTAAAGCCTGTTCCACTGATCTACCCTCCATAAATCCAAATTGATTTAGATGAATGATTTTGTTTAATGAGAAAAAGCTATATAATCTTTTATAGAATATCTTTTCAAAAATCTTGGCAAAAACTGCCCAGGAGTTCATTTAAACCCAACCAAATTTTTTTTGATCAGAGCCTTTAAAGAATTTTTCGAGATAGTTTCGTTTTGCCAGTTTTAGTATTTTGTTTAAGTTATTTCGAAATTTACGAAATGCAGTTACGTGATTAGATGAATTGTTTTGTACGAAGCTTGAGAAAAGTCTATTCTTTTTTTTTATTTCTTTTAGAAGAAAATTATTGATCCATGGTTTTCTGATCTGCTTACTTCTTGCAGTATTTTTAAGAATGAAACATTTGTTATATATACTAGTAAAAGTTTGAGCAAATAGATTATAAGCTTGTTGAGCATCATTCAAATTAAGTAAATTGGTACAACTGATTTTTGTTATTTCTGATTTAAATAAGATTTGGTTACTTTCCGAAAAATCCCTTATCGAAAAACAGCTTCCAAATTTATTACGATGAAAATCTTAATTATTATTGTTTATAAAAATAGGTAGGTGATCACTTATATGGTATGTGAGTACTCATGAAAGGTGTGGATAAGTATTAGTTATACAGAGGTCAATCATAGTTTGGGAGTGAGATGTTATTCTAGTAGGGACATTGGTTGTAAAATGAAAACTGCTAATATGAACTATATCTTCTAAATTTTTATTCCATTTTCCATTCCAATTTCCATTTTTTCTCTCTCTGTTGCATTATTAGTTGCAATCATTTAATTTATGTGTCATTTTTCGTTCAGGTAATTGCCTATGCAACAAAGATGTGGATGTAAATAATAAACTCTCTTTACAGCCAAATCCGGTCCTTTGTGGACATAGGGTTTACGGCCAATATAGTTTATCTTATGTCACCTACTACCCTCTAATGTGTGGGCCATGAATTCAGGGACACTCTGTATAACCACTGATTAAATAACTTGGTACAAGGACTGTACTTGCAAAATGTCAATTTAGTTGAAGTTCTTCACTTTAAGATTACCTGGGTTTAAGATGGAATTGGTTGCATATAATGTGATCTCTGAATCACATCCAGTCTCCATGTTTTTTTGTTTTTTTTAGTTTTATGGTACAGGAACAGCTAGGGTCATAATGCACCAGGACCTGTAGTTTTTCAAGGAATCTGAACCTCTTATGGCCAGGGGAACCAACCCCTGGACAACAGAGAGCAGTTAGTAGGCAGGCATTTTTTTTGGGGGGGGGGCTCCAATAGCAGTCAAACCCAGGATAACAGCACACACTAGGCAAATGTACTACCACTGCACCACTGCAGGGTCTCATTTTCCCTAAAAAAGTGCTGATTTTTGATTTGATAATATTATGCAGTACAAAGCTAACACTGATGAATTATGCTCCTATAGTGATAATACACAAATAAAAATAAAGGCAAAGATAGTGGTTAAATATGGATTCTGTAAAACTTACTTGAGCAAATTTATGCCCAAAACTTATCCACTCCTTTTCTATCAGCACTTCAAATCCTTTAATTGTTCTGTAGTATGGATCTAGCATTAACATCGCAAGGCTTGTTAACTAGGGAAAAAAAAAGGTTTGCTAATGTAAAAAAGCAGAGAATTTAAAAATATCAGTAATTTTTAGTTTCAAAATATTTAAAAACACTGTTTTTTTTTTGTTGTATTTTTATGTTCTCAGACTACATAAACAGTAATTTGAGATAGGACCAATGGTTTATCATGACCTGTAAACCACGATATATTTATACACAATCAAGCTTACTAAGAATTAAACTGAACACAGTAGGCTCGAAGGCTGAAGTTGTAATTATTGGACCACTGAGACAAAGAAATAATTGAAACTATTAGAATAAAACTACACTGGTTTCCATAAATTAAGCAACAAATGGAAAAAACGTGATAATTTGGCCAAATGTAGTTCAAAATGCACGGAATTTGCGTATGTTACTGGAAAAGGCATGCAGCATCGATATACAGGATGCAAACGAGTGGCGCTGGTGTTGATTTATGCAAATGCGAAAAAGCTTAAAACTAGCTGTTTTGCAGTGAGTCGCCAATTAATGTGCGATGGTGAATGAAAAGATTTCGAGATAGCCAATTTGTAAAAATGATGTCGAAACGTCATTTGCCAGTAGAATTACATTACGCAGCTATACGCAGACTTGAAGCTGGCCAACGGTAGACGGACGTTGCAGAACGTCGACCATTCTGTGATCAGCAGAATGTGGCAGCAGTTCCAAAACACGAATTTAGCCTCCCGAAGATACAGCGAAGGTAGGCCAAGGGTTACGACCTCCTCAGATGACCGATACTTACGGCTTTCTGCAAGGCGAAACAGGACTGCTACTCTGACTCATCTCAGATCTGCGCTTGCTGAAGCTGCAGGAAGGACTGTATCAGCTTCGACTGTACGCAGAAGGCTACATGAAGAAGGACTGTACGCTAGGCGACCAGTATTATACATGCTCTTAACTTCTCGCCACAGGAGGGGGAGGTATGAATTGGGCATGTACGCATGAGAACTGGGCTCAAAATCAGTGGAGGTCCATACTTTTCACGGATGAGCCGAGATTTGCTTTGCAGAGTGATTCTCGATGAATTTTCATCTGGAGAGAGGCTGGTACTCGATATCAGCCCTCTCTTATGCAGGAAAGGGACACATATGGTGGAGGCAGTGTGCTTGTATGGGGAGGCATATCTTTAGGCGGACGTACTGACCTCTATGTGTTGTCTCATGGCAACCTTAAGGCTCAGAGGTATAGAGACGAGATCATGGACCCCGTTGTTCAACGGTATGCGGCTGCTATTGGCGATACATTTGTACTGCAGGCAGATAATGCCCGCCCTCACACAGCTCGTCTCGTGCAGCTGTAAATTGAAGAAGAGACTATAATCGAAATGCAATGGCTAGCACGCTCTCCCGACATAAATCCCATAGAGCATGTTTGGGATGCTCTCGAGAGGCGTGTTGCTGGCCTCCTCCCCTCTCCCTGCTGGGGCTTAGAATTGCTTTGCACGAACAATGGGCATTGCTACCCATGGAACTCATTGACAACATCATTAGCAGCATGGAACAACGCTGTCGGGCCTGTATTACTGTTTGAGGTAACCACATTTTGTATTGAGATACTTTTTACTATTTCATTGTGACACCTGTATTTCTGACTTTTTTTTATTTGTATAGCTTATACAAAATGTAAATGCTTTGTATCACATGTTCTTACATTTTTTAGTTACATATGGTATGATAAAGATTTTCACCCAATTTCATCCAAATTGGTTGTATATTTTATGAGTTACGTTTTTTTCCAATTTATGGAAACCAGTATAGTTCAATAACATGTATTTTGACCAGTCTAACTATCGAAACAATACAGAGTTTCACCAGGAGATTCCATAACAAACAGTTATTTCGACACTGGCGTAAGGTTTAAAAACACGACGTTTCGGGAGCCAACTGCTCCCTTTGTCAAGTGAAGGCAGAATTTTGCCTTTTTAGACCTTAAACCTTACGCCAGTGTCGAAATAACTGTTTGTTAGTTTAACTATCATTGCATTTCTCTTAGCAATGCAGTAAAGAATAAAGATCAGTAAATAGGTTCCCCATTTTTAAATAATGAACTTTTAAATGTTAGCTTACTTGGGGTGTGCGATCCCAGCCATCGCTACAGTGAACTACAACAGAGGTTTTGTTACTTTCAACTCTATCAGTAATGCGTCTTGCTCCAGCTAATACACAACGTATATGCTCTAACCAGTGTGTAGACTCAATATTTGAATACCAACGGCATTCATCAATTGAGGGGAAACAGACTTCTGTCAATTTACGCAAACTTTCTCGCATAACATGGATATTGTGAATATCAAGGAAAGTTAATTCCACATTCTGATAAGCATCCTCATTTTCATAACCACCACCCCTTGCCTATAAAGAGTGAAAACGAAAGCTATTAAATAGAAATGTACTATGAATACTTAAAAATTAGAAAACAGTTTCACTGAAGTACCTTTACAGAATACAGTAGGTAGGTAGGAGAAAATGGTTTCTTATATATATTTTACATACCAATACTGCATTTTTGGACATCTAGGAGGGAACAACTGGCTTAATGCGACCTCTGAACCACGGTACTTTAACAGATTAAACTTACTGGAAGTTGAACCCAGCCCAGCAGGCTCACAGATGTGGTTATAACTAAGACAGTAATTTTATCATGGCATGAATTTCAGCGATGTTTTCTGTAAATTTTAGGATATTTTCAACAATTTCGCGAATTTTATATTTTTTCTTATTATTGCCTTATTCCTATTATGTTTTTTGGATTAATTTTCATATTTAAATAACATTAATACTGCCATCACTAGAAAATCTTTTGAGTGAAATCTGGCAGAAAAATGTATTTAAACATGCATGTACTAGATATTTTGCATTGCTTTACTGTAACCTTAAGAATTAAGCTGAAGGGTTAGAATCTCATTCATTCCAGAGAAAGAGCATTAGCATAACAATACAATATAAGGGGAAAAGCACAGTAAATGATCTATATAGAGATATTTCTCTGTCTGAAAATTGAGAAAAACTCTTTTTCAAATTTACTTCCTTTTGGTGTCAATAAATGGTGATTTTAAACAACTTTCTTTACCAATAAAATATATTATGTATATTGTTATTACTTAATGTTGGTACTGGCTTATTGTGTGTAATTTATCAATTGAACTTTATCATAAGCATATATGTAAATGAAAAACAACTACTACAGGTTTCACTACTATCCACTGTTGGTATTGGAACATATTACCTGCGGAGTGCAGATAGGGCAATTCTACTATATGACACTTATTTAGTAATAAGTAGTTCATATTACTCTTTCAAAACTAAGATTTTTTTTACTGTTATTATGACACTTCTTCAGTGACATTCAAGATTTCCCATGAATTTTGCATTTCTTTCGTGAAAAAATACTGTCCTAGTAATAACCACTGCAACTTAGAGAATGAATAAGATATTTTTCATAAGCCATTTCATAGAAAAATATACAGATAATGACCTACTTTATTAGCAACAGCATTTACACTTGGTCGTGCATCCATTATGAATATTTTATGAGACTGAGCATTTGCATCCATAATCATTTGGATATAACGTTCATCTTCTTTGCTACGTTTTCCACTAACACCAACTAAAGGTTGACTACACCGCGTAATGGTAGCCTGACTTCCTGGATGAATCCAAGACAACACCTAAATCATATTGAAAAAGTATACAGCAATTAATGTGCACCAACTATCCAAAAAATTTAAAAATAAATTTTCACTGCTTAAAAGTACATGATGCTTAAAAAATGCTAATTACCATAGTTTAAGTGTAATATTTAAATGTGTAAATAGCAAAGTTGCCATTTCCACCTTTTTCATTCTTCTTATGATTTTTTAGAGTTTTTAAAACTGAACATGATGAAATAAGGCATGAGAAAGTATTTTTACAATCATTGATGGTCCCTAAAACTGGCTTACTTCAGTTTTTTAAACATGTTGTTAATCAGGTTAATACAAAGGGTGATAGCCATTTTCCATAGAAATTCTCCCCCCACCCTGGAAATGATCAAAAATCATCAGCATTAATTAGGAGTATTTTTGATGCTGATTATGAATATGTAAATATTTTACAGGTATGACATCGGAAAGTGACTCTTCTTATGACTTCAAACTGAAATAAGAGTCTATAAGAGGAACATGTTTTCTTTGATTTCTGTAAAGGGCATCATAGATGATCTTCATTTTATTTTTTAGACAAGAAACTAAGTTACATTGCATTTAAACAAACCTGGATGAATGCTTGAGAAGCATTGGGAACATTTCCAGAAAAAGGTAAGTGTTGATAAAGGAATTCTCTCACAAACTGGTTATTGTCAAGGACACATCCTCTGTATACAGGTGCCAGCTTGCACTCATCATTGTCATATGGACATAGCACCTGGAGTGATAATATGGGGTAAAATTGGGTACACATTCCAATCACCTCTTGTTCACAAAGCTGGTAATTTGGACAGTTGCTATTACATTTCTGACATGTTAAGGCTGTGCCCTCTCTCTCTTCAAAGCTTCCATTATGCTACCTTTTAATGGGATAACACATGACCACATGTTACCCATGCTGTCCTGACATTCCTCTATGCAGAGGGTGTTCAACTGTTACCCTGGCAGGCGTATTTTCCAGATCTCTCAGCAATTAAGAATATCTGGTCAATGGTTGCCAAGAGACTGGCATGCTACCACTTGCCAGCCAGCACGATAGATGAATTCTGGCACAGAGTTGAATCCATATGGACTGCTGTACATGTACCTGCCATCGACCTGATGCTCAGCCGGATTACAGCTGTTATTGCTGCCACAGGTGGCTGCTATAGGTACTGCTTTCTGCATGCTTTGTACCTCAAAATTATTTGTATCCTTAAATATGTCTTCCTCCTATTATACTGTATGTGTACAAAAAACATAATTTTGCTATTTGCTTTCTTTCCTAGTGTAGCAATTTTAATGGTCATCAATGTATAATCAATAAATGATTATATATATACATACGCAAACAGTACATTAAACGGCAGTATTGCTTACCGGAATTCGACCTTTACTTCTAAAACTAGCAACAGCTCTTAAGTCTTCATCAGATGCAGCAGCAGGAATTGCAAGCTACCCCAACAAACGAACATTTGTATAAAATATAATACTCGCAAACCACTAATTTTCAAACAATAAGACATTATAATTTATTTGCACATACTTTTTAACTCACGTTATCAAAATTTTTGAAATGGCCGAAAAAACATCATCGATAAAAGAGCAAAAGAAAAGTATTTAATAAAATCCTTCTCAAATTATGCCACACATTCAGGATTAATTTTTAAACTGTGGAACCTCCTCCCTTTTAGTAACTCTTTATATTTAGCTTTGTACAAAATAGCAAATAAAATTTTGACATAAAAAGAACTTAAAAGGTCCCACTAAACAACCATAATATGAAATTTTGCACAAATTCCATGGTGGAGCTTCCTACACAACTAGAAAAAATTATATGCAATCAAGTCTATTTTTTGTACCACAATAGAAAATTCTTTAGGAGGATTTCCTTATTAATGGTGAAAACAAAGCAATTTCTTTTTAGAACTAGAGCGAGTTTACTAAATACGTTCAACTATGATGTTACCACAAATGATTCCCACCAGCTTTTTTTAGCCAATGACATTGAATTTTGAGATAAAAATACTATTATTCATTTTTTTTTATTTCCAGGAATTTATCAAAATATCAGCAGTCCCTCTCTATTTTTCTCTCTCTCAAACCTCTCCTAATTTATCTGGAACATGTCTTTAAAGTACCAACATTTATAAATATCTCTCAGAGAGTTACTAGCAAAAAATATTATGAAAGTCAAAATGTTTTGTAATAGAGGTGCCTCAGGTCATTATTGATAACAAATGATATTATTTATGATAAAATATTAAATTATTAACGATTTATGATTAGGGCAGTAATTACTGTTGAAAAGACTTGTAACACAAGCTATGTTTTTGCTTTCTAACATAGCTATTAAAATCGAATTATTTCTGTATCCCAATCCAATCAATTTATATAATTTAATAGCTGTTCACTACATGTACCTGTATATTCTCTCCTAGGTGGAATAAATTAGTATACATATATATACAAAGCACAAGTAATTTTTCAAACCTGGCTGTATTCATAAAACTCTTAAGACACAGGTACTAGTCCATGAGATTTTAATATATTTTAAAAATTGGCAAAAATTTAACACCTTTGAGAATCGGTGCCCTAGAATTATATGCAAGGGGGTGCATCCAGGAAAAGTTTCAATTGAATAATGTTGTTGGACTATAATTTCTTGTGGATTCAGTACTTTTTTTCTTTTTTTTTCCATAAGCCAAGGGGGTGCACTTGCACCCCCCCCCCTCGGGATGCCCATGCCTTTGAGAGAATACCATAATTTGCCAACTATGACAGCTAAAATTTTTTATGGGACAAAGCCTTCATTACATTCATTTCTTAAACCAATTTTCTTTCAAAAACTTGGAAAAAAACAAACAAACCATAATAATAAAACTACAGTATGATAGTGCTGTTGAAGGCAATGTTGAAATGAAACAAAGTTTAAAGATTTTTTCTCAAAAATGGTTTTATTTGTGAGCTTTCAATTTTTGTTTGCCAGTGGCAATAAGTTGACTTCAAACTTTGCATTCTGTATGTATGTATGCAATGGAATTTGTCAAAGCCGGAAATGCAAGGAACGAGAAACTGAAGTCCATACTATATGTAGATTTCTATCTAATATGGACCAAATTTAATATCCAGTAGAACCCATATATATAACGAGGAGCTTGGGAACAACAAAAGTACATGCTATATCCAATCCTTGCTAAATCCATTCTGGAATTTTAAATTCCAAATTATGAAAATAAAGCTTGTATAAGAAATATATGTACATGTAATATGCATACATAATTCGGCTTTGAATTCACTTAAGATTTAATACACATATTATTACAAATGCGCTATAGGTATTCCTATCCTTCCTTATAGTTCCTAAACAGAATTTAGTTAATGATATTTCGTGTTTAGGCAAGATCAATTGTTTATACATCGTAAAAGTTGTTCTGTGTATGGCAGTGTCTTTCTATCTGTTCATAATGGCACAAAAGAAATTCTCATCCAATTTTTATAAGAGAAACAGACCAATGTTTTGTTCTTGACATCAAACAGATCAGAGTCGGATTTAGGGTATGAAGCACCCTGGGTGCAATGATTTTTGATGCCCCACTCCATTGGCATAACTAGGGGGCTAACCCGCCTTAGAAAATTTCAGCTAATTAGGTATAGTACTGTTAATTAGGTATAGCACTGGTAATTAGATATATTTCTGCCATTGAGGTATAGGGTTTAGCCTTTAGAAAATGGTTTAGCTTCTTAGAAAAAAAAAGTAGCTCTCCTAGATTTTGAAACTAGTTGCACCCATGGCCCCCCTGCAAATGCCATGAAAAATCGTGGAAGATACGGAAGGTGCGACATTTATGGATATACATTATTATAAGATAAAATAACGATATTTTTATAAATAAATTTAGTTTATTTGGCGACGAAATTTTTTTATTTATGTTCTGGGGGCAGAGCAATTAGACCGACTTTTTTTTTCCTTCAGAATTTCAAATGAAGGCAAAAGGTGTGAGGAGGCGCTTTCGGGAAGTACGTATCGACACAATTTTAGGGCATAATGTTCACTCTAGGATGAAAAAGGGGCTGGGTGTTTCCAAAAAAGGACACTTTTTCTTTAAAAAAAAAAGAGCAAATTTTCAATGAGTGTTTTTCAGAGACACTTTTTTTTTTAAATAGGGAGAGTTCAAGTATTACGTAAGCACCTTTGGGGAGAGAGGGCATTGCTGTTGTGCTTATTTTCCTATGTTAGCCAATGTTAATTTTTGCTTAGGAGGGAGAGGGGTATAAAATGGCCAAAATATTGCTTATGTAATACTTGAACTCTCCCATAGAGCTATAAAGAAATTATTTTACATTTATATTAAGTTACAGTACTGTGTTATATTATTAAATACTTGAACAATACATAAATTTTGTAATTGCATAATAATAGTCTACTTCTATTAATGAAGTTAAAGAGCAGCCTACTCAAAGTGGGGTATGAAAATTGCTAGCAAACTTAAAAATCGGAAATGAGTGTGAAGATATATTTATCCCTAAAGAACTTCTTTATAGGTAAAAAAAAAAAGCTACATTGTGACACTAGTGGAACGTTAGGGGATGGAATCGATGTATCATAGTTGGCCACAGCCCACTGGATTCAGACCATGCCCCCCCCTACCAGAGCAACAATGATTCTGACCTTGCAACGTGAGTCGATGAGATGGATACAGAGAAAAATAAAGGATTGAGCAATCGAAATTTGCATTATATAAACAATAAAAATAAAGTTAGGTGCCAAAAATAACGACTGGGTCTAAAATCTTGGTCGTCAAAACAAAATTTATAGGTGCAAAATATGACTAATGACCACTAATTTCGAGCCCTGGTTTACAGCATTTTCATGTGTTAGCAGGATCAAAAAAAAAAAAATATTACTTTAAATCTTTCTATGTAACACGCAAGCACAAAGTCAAATCACCACATGGATCATATATCAGAGTGACCACAGAGGGAGGTTGCACCACAGCACAAAAGGCAAGATAAAGAGACAAAAGATGTCAATGTGGGAGAAGATCTATTTTTAGCTCCAGCAAAAAGGGGACCTGCTAGCCACTAGGAAGGTTGTAGCAAGTTGGAGGAGGAGGTTGAAAAAAAAAAAAAGAAAATGAAAGGCTATTTTTTTCCTTGCCATCTAAACGTACAAAAAGGAAAAGTTCAAATATCGAAAAAGATTTGTTCGCAATAATTTATTTTTTTTAAATTTTTTTTCACCCTTACCTTGTATACCTGAAAATATGTTTAATGCGAAAAAAAATAATTCGGACAAAAAAACTTTAAAAAGGGCAGGGCACTGCACCCTTCTGATTACAATCTAGAGTGAACATTATTAGAGTAGATAGATTGTAATTAAAAGAGAAAGTTTGCAGCCTTTTGCGTCCCTAAAAACTTGGTACCCTATCCACTTGCCCAACCTGCCTATTTATAAATACGAACTTGTCTTAGTGTAGTAGGAGCAGTCCCTACTTACATCTGTTTATGGGCCCTAATGAAATAGGAGTCCCTAGGTTTTAACCTTTGCTATATTATAAGTAACTACAATTTATGAGACAACCCCCTCTCCCTGGCTGCATTATATATATATATATAATTATGTATTGAAAAAGGTTTTATTCTGCATGTACATAGGAGTAACCTTTAGGGACACTTCTCTATGTTTTTAGAAAAGAAACCAAAATCATATTTTTTCCACACACAATTTGGGTTTTTGTTTTGCCTCTCACAGTTAATGCTATATTTAACTCTTAAGTTACGCCTATGTGCATATATATATATACACACACACACATACAGTGAAAATCGGTTATAACTAACTGGTTTTAAAGATGAAATTACTGTAACAAGATGAATTTCTTATTTTCTTTATTAAACATACCTTTTATAACTGTTCTCCGCAAAATATCTCTTCGCTTATTTGTTATCTCTCTTCCCCTCCAATCTTTTGTCCAGTATCCCCTACCCACACACACACTTTCCCAGACCGTCTTTAAATTTCTAGTCAACATTTTCTCCTAAAGTTAATGTATGACCTAAACACCTAAAGCGTACTTGACTTAGAAAATAAAGCTCTATATTTGTGTGTGGGTCCGTTTGTGTTTCCTTTTTTTTTTAACGGATAACAAACGTCGCCTACAGTAAAAATATCTTAAGCAGACAATAAAACACATCCTCTCACAGGTAAAGTAGGAAGTCAGAGACCTCCAAACTTCCATATAAGAATCTTTGAAGTACAAGTACGTTGATGATAAAAGCAGAGTTCCCTTTCTACTAATCACTTTCCAAAATGCTGGGTGGAGGTCTTTCATTTTAAAGAGAATGAATCAATTTGTCACAAATCAACTATCAATATTTCCAACTTAAACAAATTGGATTAAATTTAAAACTTAAACAAATAACATAAATTGTGGATTGCACTTACAAATAGAGTTGCCGAAATCCAAATCTTTTAGAACCAAATGAAGATCAGATAAGCAAAGCTTTTATCAATTAGGCACGTAATTTTAAAAATGTCTAAATGTATTTTTTTTATAATATGTAGTTATTCAAACTGCAATTACTGAAGTGTTTTTAGGAGTAGCAAGAGCATATGGGGTTTCATATATATAGTTTATCCACATTCCGGTGTACATTCATTAAAATATTAAAGTTTTAAAATGGCAATATACGAATATCTGAATATCTTAGATGATGAAATTTTTAATCCATGCATTTAAAGAAAAGACTTCTTCCTGGCCTTTTTTTGGGCAAATCTTTCTACGATTTCTGAAAAGTCCGTGTAGAGTAATATCCTTTTCACAGCACATCAACATCAGACTGTTTTTCATCTCCCAAAACTGATCTTTTCATGTTTTTTACTCTGTTAAGAGCTGAAAATCCTCTTTCTGCTGTACAGTTTGTGACTGGTAAGAATAGAAACATTCGTAATACAATCTCAAGGTTTGGAAATGTACTTTGCAGGTTGGTCAGTTTTATATAAGAGTAAAACTCTGTTATTGTTTGCAGATTGTCTAATTGCACATACACCTTGAAATGGACACATTTATTTGAAAAACTATAGTCAATATCCTCTGGGTAGTATCGAATAAATTTGTTCATCTCAATCATCATATTGTTGTGAGTTACTTCTTCAGCTGATGTTGAGCCTAATATAAACCCGGTCACCTGGTTCTGCGTAACTTCTACGAACTCATTGTCTCAGTTGAGTTCATCTTGAAAGTGACGAAGTATAGCCCAGATGCTCTTGTGCCACAAAAATTCAAACAAACAAAGGGAAGACATGTCAGAAACCGATAAATCTTTCCACCCCTTACTTAAATGTGGGGTGGGTAATCTGTGCCCAAAAAGTCATTTTAGCCCCTTTAAAGAAAACACATATGGTTTGAATTACCACAGAATACAGTCTCTCCGCCCTTACTCAGAACAGTGCGGAAAAAGTAGGGAGGTGCTATCTGAGCACTTTTGGCTAAAAGAAATGAGTAAAATTTCTTTGATTCGTTCCTCAAATGCAAAAAATTCCATTGGGGAGGGGGTAGAAGGGGCATTCATGATGAACTTATGCAGTTATTATTATTGTTAAGATAAAAGAAATATATTTTTCTATGAATAAATTAATTTTATTTGACGACGATGTTTTGGATTTTTGGGGAGTGGGCAAGGGCGGATACAGAACAAAATTTATGGTGGCGAAAAGCTTAAAAATTTAACGTTAAGTTTAGTTTTATTTTTTACTTTAAAATAATCGGAGGCGCATGCCCCCTGCCTGGATCCGCCCTTGGGACAGGGTTGTTTCACGCAATTTTTAAGAACTTTAGAGTTAGAAAAAAGGGTGGAGGGCATCTTCTCGGGGAGAGCTGATCACCAGAATTCTATTGTAAATAAATTGCAATTAAAAATTAAAAAAAAAAAAATCAGCCTTTTCTTGGACAAGTACCCAACGTGCCCATTTATAAATCTGGCCCTGAAGCAGATTAGCAATTTATCCTTGTTCAATGCAGAAGCACAATAGTTTTGTTCACTCAAAGCAATTAAACTGTATTGCATTTCAACATTATAGCAAACAAAATTCATGTTTTTTTGCTAAATCCATAAACTCATCGCATACAGGCTTCTTATAGGTGGGTCTGACTTTATTCAAAATGTTTCTCTACTTTTTTTAAATTTATGATTAAAAAGTTACAGCAGTATCTCAAAATTGCATCATAGGTGGTTTCACAACTGACAATGTAAGTGGAATAAAATATATGCATACAATACCATATTAAAGCAGCATGTGGTTGGTTCTATGCAATGAACTCATTCAATAGAATCCATTTTCACATAAGTATTTGTGCATTTATAATACATTTAACAGAGTATGAAGCATGCAAAATAAAATTAATTTAAAAGTGAAGTTCAACTCATGCTTAGGCATTAGAAGATATAACCATTTATTTTTTGAATATAATAAAAATTTGCTCAACCTAATGTGTGTGTATATATGATATCCTGATCAATCAGTAAGTTTCCAATGACATTTGGTTATCACACCATAATTTAAATAATCTTTCCATCTCAGCAATTAGCTTAGGATGTTTTCAAATTACACTTAAATTTAACAATCTAGCATTGTTCACTTCTGTGACAACTCACTCTAATACTGTCCACAAGGTGATTTCTATAAAGCTAAACTACAAGATCAGTCGGAACTTCACTTATATGAACATTTGATTCATTCATGGGTGCACACAGAGGAAAGGAAGTTGATGGCGGGGGGGAGTATAACTACTTGTTAAGTATAAATATATTATATACTAAAAAGCAATTGAATTAGAGATAGCTGGCAATGTGTAAATTTGGTGCTGTGCACGGGTCTGTAAATGTAAAGGAAATAACATAAGCAGCATTACGATAATATAAGGAGTAAGGCTTACAGTATAAGTAACAGTCGAACACAGTATGGGTAAGATGGATGATCTAAGTGCATTTGATTGTAAGCAAACTGTCAGAGCCTGACAAATGGGCCACTTCATCTTGGAAGTCATACAGGCACCGAGACTTTTACAAGCCACTGTGTGTGATATACCGTAAGTATGTTGATTTTGGTTATACCATTCCTGCCAGGGCCAACTGCCATGAATAACATAGATGAGCGGAGTTGTAGTAGGCCAGCTTGCATTGTAACAGTGGATAGACAAGCTACAGTGCAACACATCACTCAGCAATTTAATGATGGTGTACAACAATGTATAAGCAGCCACAACATCCAGAACCAACTCCTTGCTATGGGATACAGAAGCCATTGTTCCATGAGAGTACCTCTGATGATTGCACATCACTAGGTGCAAAGATTAGCATGGACACGGTAACATTGCTACTGGACCCTAGAAATGTGGAAAAATGTTGTTTGGACTAATGAGTCAAGATTCATGTTGGTACATGCCAATGGCAGGGTACAAGTAGGGTGCAAATCACATGAAGCTATGGATCCTCCTTGCCAGCAGGGTACTCTTCAAGCTAATGGAGGTGGCTAGAAAGATGGGTATACCCAAATATAGAAATTTACGGTGAAATAGCATAAAAATTCATATATTTTTTTATTTATGACCACTGCAATTATGTTTCATCGAAAAAATAATCTCGTGTATGTGGTGGGAGACAGGGAAAAGTGTTGCATTAACGGGACGTTGGCGATTAATAAAGTCAAATCATATATAAGTACAAAATTCAGGATTTCTATAATGCGCAATTAATTTTTACATATAAGAAACTTTATGTGTTTTTTAAAATGCTTTTACAGATATTCCCACAATTATTTGATTAATTAACTAATAAAAATCCAATTGACCAAATTTAGTTAATTAATAAAATTCTAGTTATTCAATATAAGTCTAATTATTGAATACAAATTCAAATTAATGGCTAATAAAAATTCCAATTAGGTAATGACAATTTCTTAAATTCTAATTAACTAATGAAAATCCCAAGTAACTAAAAAGCATTAATTATTTAAAGCAATTCCTAATTAATTAATTAATTAATAAAAAAGTCTAATAAGCAATCAATTTCCGTAGTGTATAAATGTTTATAGAACAAAGGAAACAAGGTAGTAAATGTTAAATTGCGTTCCCATTACGGTCAACTGTCGACAAATCTAATCAAAGCAAACATTCAATAAAAGAATGGGGGAGAAATCAAACTCAAGGCCGCCCTTAGAGGATGTAGCGAAAAGTCGACCCCGTATCTGACCGACGTTGCGCTAACGCAACGTTATTTTTCAATAAGGCATATTTAAGACAATCATTTTTTGTAATTTCAATTTTTTATAAATTGTCGACATCTGAAAGATTACGTTTAAAAAAAAGTATGTTGATATTCGTCAATTAGTAATTACTATACTTTTTCAAAAAATGGGTCTTTGAAAGTCCCTCAAAACACTTAAAAATAAAGAATTATAAAGCAGGAAATTTAATTTGTTTCCATTTCCGAAAAATTATATTTGGTAAGTTCAAACTTTTTGAAGATGATATGTGAAAATTTGAATAAGAAAAAATAAATAGAACCTAGAAAAAAAATCCGGAAAATAACGTTGCGTTAACGCAAAGTTGGCCGATTGATTGATTGTTTGGCTTTTTTATGGCGCAAGAGCATCTGGGCTATACTGCGCCAAACGCCAAAGTTGGCCTAAAATGGGTTAAAGCAAATCAACAGCTATTAAAATCACAACTTACGCAAGGGGGTTTGATGGGGGATTGTAACCCCCATTGCGCTAAAATATTGTATATTTACATGCGAATATATAGAGCTCTAGCTCCGTAACCCAGTGGCGGACCCACGGGCAGGGAATTATTGAAATTTTCCTTCCGAAATCAATAAAAGTATAGTGGAAATCAACAATAAAGAGCACCGATTATAACGGCCAACCACAATTGACAGCATTTTCACATAATATTTGAATTTTTATTTTATATATATTTTTTTAAATTGCAATTTAAATCCAGGATCCAAAAAAGACTTGTTCTCTTAAATCTCTTAAATTGTATTGCGCTTGATCATTATGCCAAACACAATCTGTATTTTCCTTGTTACATCCGGAAACACGTTAAATCAAAACTCGTTATAAAGGAATCATACTGTATTTTACATCCCAAAATTCCCCTCTGGATCCGTCTCTGTGTATCGCCCTTATAAACTTCTTAAGTAGGCCTATTATTACGGTATATGTGTCGTTTCCAACACTTTATTTGCGATCGGGTAAGTCAGCGGTTCATTAACTTTCCTAGACCGCGGACTCATTTCAGAGATCACTCGTCCTCGCGTTCCCCAAGAATTAACTCAAAGTTTAAAGCCCGGAATTTGCATCATACATATTTATTTCTAGTGTTTCATCACTAATTTTCACTATTTAAGGAAAGAATTTTTCGTCCCCTCATAATTTATTCTTAGCATTAAAGAGCAAATGTTATTGTCTTAGTAATTTACCGAACCTTTGTGGAATAATAGAAGGGTCTCGCCAACACTTCAGTTATCCGCGGACCACAGTTGAAGAACCGCTGTGATAAGTTTTAGCTTTCCAAGTCGAAGATGAACACTTTAAAATAGAAGAATAAAGCTTACTTAAGAATGATTTTTAAAAGTAAATCTGGAAGAGAGCCAGCAATAATCTCATAAACTGGATAAAAGAGTTCACTTAGCTTTATCGTTATTAAAAGAAATAACGGAAACGGAAGAATGGGAAGTAAGCGTAAATTAGTTAAATGAGTTGCCAGCGCGAAATTGTCCAGGACAAAGCAGAAAAAAAATAGAGCCCGGTTGGACCAAAGAGGCTGGTTTATGTTTCGCCCGCGGGAATAACAACTCATTAATCACGTAAACTTTCGATAGAAGAAGCTAAAGAATAATGGTTATTAAACGTATGGAGGATTTATACATTTTGAATTATCTGGCTAGCATTCAAGGCAAATTTCTAGTTAAGAACACTTTTTGTTTCCTCTTCCACTTATCCGCTCTCTTTTCATCCTATTTTGTTTCGATTTTCTAATCTTATTTCCTGCACCATAATTTGTCAAATTCACATTGCCTTCAGATTCGCAAATTACTTTTTCTTGCTGTTGTTTTAGCCTTTATAAAGAAAGTTTTTCAAAATAAAAATACTCATTGCCGATGGCTTTTTAGTAAATAAGTATAGTTAATGAATGTATAGAGTGGAATAAAGATTTTATTACAAATAACCTTTTACTTCTTTTAGAAATAAAGCTTCAAATGTGGCAAAAGGGATCACAGGAAGAGGACATCGGTGATGGGGTCATGTTTTGAAATGGAAGAACTCTACTATGAACAATAAAATGATTACAGCAAATCAGCAACAAGCAAATGGGAAAACAGAAGCAAAGTA
>QLNU02015360.1:98606319-98640143 GCA_006491805.2 Dysdera silvatica
TTGTTTCAGTTTAGAAAATCTACTACTTTTAAAATTTAAGAAAGATACTGAGTATAAAAATTTTTAAAATATACCATTAACACTTTTTCAACAACGAAAACATTAATGCATGCATGGACATATTCAGATTTACAAATTATCTGCCATGCATAGGGCTACACTAGCCAACAAGAAACGGCACAAGTATGGAATGATGTAAGTCAGGAAATTACAATATTTTATAAAAGAGGTGAAAGACTATAATACACTTGAATATAGACGTAATCTGGCGGGGGCAAGTTCTTTTAGAAAAGAGGCAAAATCATACTTTTTCCTATACAACCCAGGCTTGCTGCCCCCCCACCCCTAAGTTTATGCTATACGACCGTCCAGTTAAGTCGTATGGTTGGTTATATTTTTATGGTTCAAGGGCAGCAAGGGTTGTTCTGCGCCAAACAAGGTGAGAACGTGCACACGGTTATAAATAAAAAATAAATTAAAACTGGGTAAACAAACATATTAGTTGCATACAATATACCAAACAAAACGATATAAAAATCATACATAATGGGAAAAGCTAATATTAGATGAAAAGTTATGAATGATTTCATGGTTAAAAGAAAGTTATATCTATGTATTTGAACTTACTTTTCATTCATTGTGTATATTTTTATTATCTGCAGTTATTAGGTATGTTAGTTACTAACATGTAACTAGCATATTCAATCCAAATAGAATTGACTAAGCATAAATAACAATAGAATAGGAATCAGCAAAACACTTGTTGCTTTAGTTGTATTTTTAATGTTAAAAAAACAAAACAAAAAGCAGGCTTATATAAGGTAATTATTTTTATTTAACCCTTTCCATTTTACCTTAATTATTTGGATTTTTTTGTTGTTGTATAACAGTGTGTTGTAAACAGCATGATAACCACACATTTTTAATTATACATATTTACACATCCAGTACATCAGTGACTGAAGGTACCACAAAAATGATTTAGATAAATGTCACTATATATGTAATATCGTTAACAGATATTTAAAAGAAACCAAACTTATTTTAGAAACATTCCACCAGTTTAAAAAGCAGATTAATAGAATTTATAAATTGGTTGGATTATTAAAATATAAAATTACAATTGCTGGATACGTATCACAAAATTCATAGTTTTCATTCATCTTGGTAATTTTCCAACTTTCAGTGGGTAAACCCTACAAAAATAAAAAATAGTTCATGTAAAAAATTTATAGAAATTGTTAATAATTTTAGCGATAAAAGACAACTCTATTAAGAGATTCAAAATCATTGTTTTCTTAATTTTAATAGTATGTTCTAAAATTTAGCGCAATAAAACTTACTTGACGTTTGTATTCCGCTATTGGTTCATAAACTGTCCACCCATTGACAGCATACTTTTCAAGATATTCAAATGCAAATAATGACTATAAAGATAAAATAAACAATAAATGAATAGTATCAAAAACTGTATAACAGTCTCATGGTGGCATAGAGGTATTTGTTGATCATGCAAAAAACCCAGGTTTGAATCCTGTTAATATTGAGCATTTTCTATTTCTTCTATTTGTTTATATTCACTTTATGTGGCAGGTTCAAATTCTTCAGAAAACTGGTCCTGGCACTGCATTATTTTATCTGATCTTACATCATAAAAAAATGAACAAAATTATGTTACACATAAAAATTTGGAACACATCTTATGTGGCTTTTGCAGATGAAGAATGTGACCATCAAAGCAAAATATTAACTGCAGTGACTTGGTCCCTAGAAAAATCAGAACCGAAAGGTTACATTTTTTATTTCAAAATTGTTGTGAGAATCTTTAAAGGATCAAAATTCTTGCTTTAATTTTTTCAGTTTTTCATTGAATCTATTATAGTCATTTTTCATGACTACTATGAGAATATAGTCACTATGATGATTGGTTGTATTTTTAAAGAACAAGGACAGCAAGAGTCGTTCTGAACCCACATAGTCAGTATGAGAACATGAGGTTTCCATTATTTATTATGCTTAGTGATGCATTTTATATACACATGCTGCTTTGCTCTAATTAGAAGCATTGTATACTTATAAACGACAATGTAATCATAGGTTAAATAAAAAAAAATTATTAAATGTAAAATATTCAAAAAGCAGTACATGGTTCCCACTCTTTTGTCCTGATGAAATTCAATGACTTTTTAAGGACTTTTCAAGGACCAAATGACGTTTTTCAAAGACCTCACATTGTCAATCGCAATGTACATAAAAATTAAAAATGCAAGACATTATAAGCATAATATTAAAATTGAGAGTTTAATTATGTTATTCCTTTTCAACTTGGCACACTGCTAGGTTTTGTTTTGGAAATAAAGGAGGAATGGCCTTTTCTTTTGCCAAAACTTGAAAAAAAAAAAAATTTTTTTTTTGAGAAAAATTCAAGGACTAATCATACTTTTGTCAGTTTTCAAGTACTTTTCAAGGGCCCCATTTGACAAAAAAATTCAAGGACTTTCAAGGACCGTGGGAACCATGCAATAACATTAACAAAATAAACTAGAAAGAAAGAAAGTGCTTACTAATTTATTGGAAAAAGGAAAAGCGTATTGTTGTAACTTCTCGAAAACATCTCTTCGTGAATGATTTTCTTGCTTATGTGCGAAGCGGAGATTTCGCATGTCTTTGCAAAACAATTCTATACCATATGAATTTTCACCTCGACTACTTGCTCCACCAACCTTTTCAATGCGATTCATCACACCCAGTGGAACATCTAATATAAATGGTGCATCCTAAATAAAAACAATTGATAAAATTTGTTTTATACAGTTTCAGAGAGAAAAAATAAAAATCAGAGAGAAGAAAATTGGAATATGATATTTTATTAATAATAATTTGAATTAATGCTTTTTAGGGCACAAGGACAGAATATGTCATTTCTATGGTTTTTACAATTATTAGGTTTGTATTCAACTTCACAGTTATCTTGTTAGAGTCTGACATACAACCTTCAACGGCAATAGTTAATTTCTTTTTTATTATGATACCCACCCTATTCTTGTCAATATTGCGACCTAAGTACTACATTGTGTGTGTGTGTGTATAATTTTTTATTTTGTAACTAAACAAATTCTGTCCATCTTACTTCACTTAGTCCTAAAATACTTAACTGTGTTTCATTTCCTTTATTACATTGTGTAATTTTTCTCCATGTTAAAAGCTTCAAATGTTCCAGGCACAAATTTTGTGTTTGTGCTGATGAAATCTGTTTTCAGCAAATTCTTAACACCACCTGGTAACAGTGCCAGATTTTCGCATAGACAAACAAGATAAATATTTAAGGTCCACTTTTTTCAAGGGGCCCGGCACACTGAAATCTTAATGCTACTTCAAAATTATTGTGAATTAGACCTTATTACTGGGGCAATAATTTTATCACAGCACAAATTACCGTGAATTTTACAGGGTTTTTTTTACATACGGTACATGTAAATATGTCACCTGTATCGACTTTATTTTCAAAGTTTAAAATCTAAATTCCAGAATGGATTTAGTGAGCAATCAGATATAGCAAGCATTTTCATTAGTCCTAAGATCCCGCTATGTACGGATTCTGCCATAATTACACAGGCTAAATTTATACTACAAGGGGACCAGAAAAAAAATTGCCTAGGACCCCATGAAACCTTAACTTAACCAAATTAAACCTTAACCTTGGTTCCATCCATATTGCAAATAAAGAGCAACATTAAAAGATTCTTTTGCATTTTTCCTCCCCCAATTTTGTCGCCTTTAGATGCTAATATTATATTTGGGACAGCTTTATAAGAGAGTCCCAATTCATCAGCATTATAAAATGTCTTTTTCTGCATAATAATTCATTAAATTAGGCAGACCATTTTTAATCCACTCACTTGCACCTTTGTGATCAGCAGTAAAAGTTTTTTCCTTGCAGCCAATGGAATGCAACATTTTCTTTATTTTTCAATCTTCCTAACCATCCATTACTTGGTTTGAAATGTTCAATTCCAAGCAATTTTGAAAACTCCTTTGCTTGCTATAAAATCACTGGGCCACAAACGAATGTGCCCTTAGCTCTCATCTGTTTAAACCACACAGAAACAGCTTGATCAATCTCATCATAATTTCCTTTCCTGATTCGTTTTCTTGAAGTATTCAAACTTTTTATGGCAATTTCTCTAAGTTAGGCTTTCTGTTGTACTATGTGGAAAACAGTGGACAAATTACAACCATATTCTTTTGTTATTTATATCTTTGTCTTATTATTTGATGTCAAAAAATTTAAAATCGCCAACTTTTGATCAATATTTAAGCAAATTTGTCGTTTCTTTTCATCTACCATGTTCACAATGAATATAAACTGAAAAGTCCAAATGAAGGAAAAAAAATTGTAAATAGACCGGGAATTTTGTAGACCAGTAAGACATAAGATGCATAATTCACTGTGTCAGACTGGCACTATTACAAAACCAAATTTTGACAGTGATTCCGAACACAGAAAGAAGAGGAAAGCATAAACGAAGTCCTAAATACGCTGGTAAGTGAAACTTCAATACGGGTTGATAGTCATTTCCGGTGGGGAAAGCCACTCCTTAAAAATAAGGGTTGCCAGCTATTTATTGTGGATGAAAACTTGTTCATAAAGTTTGTTTGCATATATCCGGTTTAAATTCTATAATAAAACATTCGTTTGGCTTCAAAAATACTTGCATGTATGTAGTTTGTGCATGTATAAAATCACAATTAAGAGGGTTTAGAGAACATTAAAAAGATAGGAGGAAATTTGAGACTCGATATTTTATGCATGTATGCAATCTTCACAATGTGCGAGCTGCATGTACGTGGGTTTGACTGTATATTTGTTTTTACAGTTTAAAACTACAATGAATTCCAATAATATAAATTATTACGGCATTAAGATGTGGAATTCAATACCAAACGAAATAAAAAATATTACATCAGAAACTGAATTTAGAAACAAATTAAGAAGACTAATTATAAGAAATGAAACTTAAGCCAGTATATGGAGAGAGGAAATTAACCTTAGGTTTTGCTACTCTTGCCCCATGTGTAGGATTAACAAACCCATAGCATGGAAAAATAAAGTATTGTATTGTAATTCTCAAAACTTGTAGAGAAAAATGCTACTTTAATTTAGGTTAAAGAACCTATCAAATATTCGGTACTTTAATATAATTATTTATATCCAGGGTGTTTATAAAAGAAGTATACAACTTCAAATTTTATTTGCATCGAAACTACAATAACTAGAAAATAATATTTTTAAATTATGTGACAAAAATCAGCATTTTTTCCTACATAGTTAGAATGTATCCATGTCACAAACAGTACACATACATTCATAGAATGTAAAAACCACCAAAAACAACAGCAATGGCATTGGGGTAGCAACTTCATTTCTTTTAATGCCCTCTTTCAGAAATGAGTCAACTTTTCATATGTCCAAAGTTAACAAGCTAACTGTTAAATTTGGAGAACTGAAAATCCCCATGTGGTCGTACAACACAACAGAGGTGGTCCTAAGGTTAGCATTTGGTGTGATGTAATGGTAGAGAGACTTGTTGGACCCCTTTCCGTTGCTGAAAACATGGTTACTGTTGCAACGTATTTGGACATGTTGGAACAATTTGCAATTCCACAACTTCAGGATATTCCAAACATAATTTTTCAGCAAGATGATGCACCTCCCCATTGGTCTTTGAATGCTCAAAGCTGTTTAAATGAAACATTTCACAGGGCAATGGACTGGATGTGATGGCCTGATGAAAAGTCTACCCCCATTCTCATGACATTACCCCATGTGATTCCTTCCTTTCTTTGGGGATTTATCAAGGACATTGTGTACAACATAAATGTAACTTCTCTTGATATGCTTAAAAAGTGCAATAACGAAGTTTTCCTCACTGTAGCGCACAACATTTTGCAGCGAATGTGAAAGAAACTAGACTTCCATGAACACTATCCTAAGGAATAAAGGAATGCACATGAAGGCATTCTAACTATGAAGAAAAATATTTTGACTGTTGCCACTTGATGAAAAAAATTAACTTTCTAGCTATTGTATTTTCGATGCAAATAAAATTTCAAGTTGTATACTTTATTTATGAACACTTTGTATACACATATATTTTACATCTCAGTGGCAACAGCAACTTCAAATTACGCAGTCCTGATTTTTTTTAGATCAAAATGGTGTAACTCTGTCAGGAGCTCAATATTTTAATCCTCAAAACTAAATATATTAATGAAAAATAATGGGATATACATAATAATAATTAATTTAAGGAAGATTAAAGGACACTTAGAAGAAAATTTACATTAATTTGTAATTATCTGGACACAAATCAGCTTGGGAGGAAAGGCCCTTAGAATACTTCTTAATACAACAACTAGCTTCTCTGCCTAAAAAATTTACTCATTTGTCACACGGTAATCCAAGAGGTCTCAAGACTGCTAAAAATCTAAAGTTGCCAAAGGGCAGCTCAAAACTGCCATTAGCGAAACACCATAATTTTTGCAGAAGATACATTTCAAAAGGTTTGGCGAGGAGTTATCAAATCTAGCAGACTGATATTGACTAATCATCTCCGGATTTAAAATTTGTTGTTATGGTTGTATGTGGTCAAAGAAGCTGGAACAACTCGCTTGGAACAGAGTTTTAATCATCTAAACATAGGCACAGTGCAATCAGCTAGGTTTTTGAAAACGTTGATAGCATTATGCCTTTAGTTAGCTCTTGGTTAAGATTATTTAACATTTTTTAGGCACAGCCAGAAAAAATCAATCTTTAATTATAAACATATGAGCATATATATGACCCGAAGTTCAGTTAGCCGTTTCTTGCCATTTAGAAGGCAATGAAAGTAAAAAGGACAAGGGGGTGGGGAGGATTTCTCTAAAGCACAATGAAGCGATATCTTGAATTTGGGGAAATCAGCCTAGCTGATGTGTTATGAAGAAAGTATGTGAAAAGCAAGAGCTGAAATTTCCCCGATTTTTAAGTAATTTTGGCAGATTTCCCTGACAATTCGATGATTTCCAGGTTCTGTAGCCACCCTGCTTTCTCATAATGTACGTCTTTACAAACAGGATGAAAATATAATATGTGCTATATGTTTTTTAAAGCCCTATCTTATATTTCTGTTACTATAAATGTTGTAGAAGTTACAACAGAACACATCAACTCTATAAATAAAAAATTAAATTTGAATGCCGTATTCAAAAATGCTGTAATGTTTATAATAGGAATTAAACAGCTTCAGTGTATGCAATTAGTTTCAGGTATTATTGCGAGGTTTAGACTGATAAATGATGCTGTGAAACCAGTTAAACACCATGCCAATTTTTATGTTGGTGACTGGTATAAAGTGGATCACAATGGAGTCTTTTATCTAGGAGAAAATACTGAAATTAACAATGAGATGAGTTTCAAATCAATGCTATGGAAATAACTGGAAATGGCCTGAACACCTAGATCAAATTTTTTACACTCGAAGCCAACTGATTCGAAACTTAAGTTTACCAGATGTCATTAATTCCCAAGGACATTGTAAGTTTGAAAATTTTGCCTAATTATTAACTAACTGTTTACTAAAGAATTGAACATACTGCAAAGACTTTTTTTTTTGTCTAATTGAACACAATAATGTTTTTGTAGTAAATAACATTCAATATAAATAAAAGAGTTCACGCTTATACTTCAAGTGTTCTAAAAACCATTCAAAAACTAAACGTTCTGCAGTAGCACACTCTTCTATTGAAAATATTAAAAAAATTATAAAAAATAAATAATTTTTTTATAAGAAAATTACTTGTTAATGAAAAAAAAAATATATGGTTTTATTTAGGGAGTAACCTGCCAAAAATATTTTTGTAGCTTTTCGGCTAACTTGCACCTAAAAGTTGTAGCCGAATCAGAAAAGTTGTTTTTAAGTTTACAAGAATTTTTGGTCAGAAACAACCAACCCCACACAATGGTATTTAATTATTTTTATACTTTGACTTGATTCTTCGATGCCGGTGTATATACCAGGCAAGATATACAGCCTTCAAATCAGATTCCTTCCTTCCTTTCTGACCTATTGATTGATATGTTCATCAAATGGGTCACATTGCTGACATGGAGTCCATTACGAATATCTGTTTATATATTCATTTCACTAAATTTCCGCTCTCTAATTTTATTAATGAAAAGATATATTAGCAACAACAAATTTAAATTCATGTTTCTCCTCGAGAAATTCATAAAAAAATGAACGGTAACGTAAGTCACATACATTTTTTACTATAAAATACTTAAAAAAATAAATAATCATTAAAGTTTCATATGTACTCTTAATTTGAATCTTAGTAGTGTGTACAAAAATGCAAAAAATGATTGACATTAATTAGTTGAGTAGAAAATACTAAATTACCAAACTCCCAAAAAAGCAATGTCCATTTTGCAGAACCTCAGTCATGTCATATTTTTAAGATATTACATTTAATATAAAATAGCACCGTAACTCATTTTTCCTATACTGAATAGCTATATGCCTGATGTCCTTAAGTCCAAATTTGAATTTAATGTCAACATAATTTCAAGAGGAAGGTGATAAAAACATAGCTAAAATGCTCCCTTTTGTAACGTAAGTTACCATGCAATTGCCCATAATACAAGGATTTTTACTTTTTATAAATTAACTACAAAATTCATGAATGTTTAAAAAAAAATCCATATTTAATATGAATAATTTAAAAAATCTTTTGCAATTGATTGGCTAATCATGCAAGTTCAAATTTATCATAATAGTAAAATATCTTACAAAAAATTTGATATCATAACAAAATATCATATTAATAAAAATTGATAATATATGGGGAAAACAAAACTATACAACTTGGCAGATATATGAGATGCTCATTTATTTAAAGTATAATCTTTATAGAGAATTAATAGCAGAAAAGTAATTTTAATAACTGTCACATACCCTGTCAGAGCTTCGAAAAAACAGTTTGTAGTTGGTTACAAAGAGAGTACCTCGAACAAGACCTGTGAATGGGCATACATAGGTCACATCTCTAGCTGTAATGAAATAAAACCAAAAAGTGTTAATATACTTGTGATAAAATATGCATACGTTATGAAAACATTAAGGCCTTAGAAAATTTCTATAAATAGATATTTTGTATTTTTCCATCTCAACAGAAACAAATGTATAAAGATACAAGGTAAACGTAAGTTTGAATGGAGTTCCTTGAAAGGAAAAAAAATGCATGAGTAATGTAGCCTAAAGCTCTATAAAACTCAAAGTGGGCCAAAGTCCAAAGCTAAGTTCATTCAAAGAAGAGAATTCTAGTAAATAGTGTGGCATGCAGAAAGGATGATCAATCAGTTAAAGACCTAATAAATGACTAAAATGTGATGCAGGAGTGTTCATATCAATAGTTGTGGGCAAGTCAGGCCCAAACTTTACTTTGCATTGTTGACACTTTAGGTTGCAGATAAATTTGAAAAGAGTACTTGACTGGCTGTTAAATTTTTTTCAAGGATGCCTACAGATGACCATTGCTCGATATTCACTGTTCTGAGGATCACTTCAATGTTAATTTTATGGAACATGTTCAGTTCTATTAATATTTGTCTGGTCTTTGGAGGTGTTATCATTATTTAGAGCTAACTATTAAAGGAGGTTTTACTATATTATCAAAAGCATCTGGATACTACACTAAATTTAAACTCATAATGAAACTCAGAGTAGGACAAATAAGTGACTAAGACTTACTGATTTTTAATTGGCTAAGTTCATAAATCTGTGTGGATGCTATGCAATAATAGGTATAAAACTCCGTATAACACTTTTATATTTTCACTTTTTCTTTACACATTTTCATATACAATTTAAGTTTTCAAGATTGTCTCAACACACTCAAAATTGTCTAACTTTGCATACATACTCTTTAAAATAAGCACATGTTTTCGATTATCAGCATCCAATACATAAGGCATGACAAATATGTGGAAATACATTTTGCATTCAATTTCTGTTTTCTTACATTATTTTAAGTTCTTACATTTTGTTTATCGAACATGAAATTCACAAATGGTAAAATTTACCTCTAGAGTTTCCAGGTATTTTTTCACCTGGCAACAAAGGAGGCTCATCACTTCTATGGTAACATATGTGTGGTTCTTTTTGCTTTGCCTGAAAAATAATTAAAAACGTAACTATTCTGTATATATACAGTGTTCATCCTAGGCGTTTTTTTAAGGACGCTGCGCCCTGCCCGCCCTCGAAAGCAAAAATCCTGCCCTACAAGTCTTTAAAATGAAAAATTGCCATCCTTTTTGCCCTTAAAATCGCAAGACAACACCCTGTGTGGTTGGTCCCTTTGTACATGACTGGATTTCCAAAAAGAACACCTCTCGCCGACATTAAAGATGTGTCGTTTGTGAACGAACGGGTCTTTTGAACTATTCACAGAAATGACCCATTCATAAAGATTTATTGTTTTGTGAACTACCATTCTTAGTTATAGTTTGTGATCATCGTTCACAGTTCGGGATCTTAGTTCACCGTTCGCGATGGAGGTATTGTCTTAGTTCACGATCTTAATTCACTGTTCGCGATTTTAGTTCGCAGTTCGTGGTTGCCACTCTTCGTTTGTAGTTTGCGATCATCGTTCACAGGTTGTGGTCTTCGTTCATAGTTCACGATCATCGTTCACAGATCGTGGTCGTAGTTCGAAGTCATCACCCACCAAGCAGTCAACGATGTATCGGGGATCCGGAGACCCCCCTATCCTTTTTCTGGGCTGCTATTTGAGTTACGACTACAATATTCCACATTCAGAGAATGTATGCGAGGGCACTTCTCAGCGAGGGCAAATGTCGCATGTCAGGACCGTATCAGGGTAGCCTGGGGACCCCCATTTTTTTTCTAGGCTACTATTGGAGCTACGACTACGATATTCCATATTCAGAGAGTGTACGCGAGGGCACTTAAAATGTCGCATGTCAGAGCCGTATCGGGAGATCAGGGTTTAAGCTGGCTCGAAACATGCTGTCGCAAAAATGCTAAAATGGGAAAAAAGTTGTAGCAAAATGCTAAAAAATATTAGTTGCTTTCGTTGCTCGAAAAATCGTATCAATGAAATTATTTATATCAACGATGCTTAACAGGTGCTGTTAAGAATTTTGAAGAGGAAACAAAAAGGAACAAGAAAAGATCGCTGAAGTGCAAAACGGATATTCTGGAATCCTGTTTTCAGAGAATAAACTGTGGTTAAAAATGCCTGTCGCATTTTCGCGATGGGCAATAATTTTTTCTTCGCATTTTCGAGCAACTCATTTTTGAAGCTGCTGTCACATTTTTCACAAAATGCGACAGCAGCTTAAACCCTGCGGGAGATCCTGTAGCCCCCATTCTTTTATTAGGTTGCTATTGGAGATACGATTACGATATTCCGTATTCAGAGAGCGTACGTGAGGGCACTTGAAATGTTGCATGTCAGGGCCATATTGGGGTCCCGGAGCCCCCCATCCTTTTTCTAGGCTACTATTGGAGATACGACTACAATATTCCGTACTCAGAGAATATACGCGAGGGCACCTGCAATGCCGCAGTATTATTAATAAAAATAACATGCAAATGTCAATAAATAACATGTAATGTCAATAAAAAAACATCTATTCAGTTTGTGAAAAAAAAAAACAGACAACTGTTGGCAAAACAAATGATATTGACCATTACTTGTTCCTCAGCAATATCAAATGCAGAAGTAGAGGGGATATTTTCTCAGCTAAAATTATTATTGACTGATAAAAGAAATAGGCTCAAAGTTAACCAATTCAACAAAATAATGATGGTAAAAATAAATAGTTAAATAAATTACAGTAAAGCAATACACAAATGGAAGGATGCAAAAAACTGGCACTTGTTTATAATCTAAAGAAAAAAAAGTTCATGATCTGTAATTTTGTAATGAAACAAAAATTTGGATGTTCATAAAAATTTCAGTCACTTTTTTTTTTCCATTATATACATTTTCTTACAAACGTTTTATTACTGAATGTTTGTTATAAAAATGTCTATGAATTAATGGCAGTTGAAATTAACGAGCATGTAGTAAAAACAAAAAGAAAAAAGGAACATGCTAAATCTTTTATCTCAGACAATGAGTATGTTAAATAATTTAATTATATTGATATTAACAATTTATATTAATATTAAATAATTATGTTAATATCAAGTACTTAATTATGTTAATATCAAGTACTTAATTATATTAATATTACATACTTAATATTAATTAATTCTATTAACATTCAATAATTAATTATATTAATATTAAACGATTAATTATATTATTAACCGATTTAAAATATTAGTAAATAATTATGACTTACACATAATTAAGAGAAAAAAAATCGAGAGTAGAAAATCGGTATGTACTCTAT
Source organism: Dysdera silvatica (assembly GCA_006491805.2). NCBI lineage: Eukaryota > Metazoa > Arthropoda > Arachnida > Araneae > Dysderidae > Dysdera > Dysdera silvatica. The sequence goes on from QLNU02015360.1 coordinate 98,618,786, forward strand.
GGTACCATTGGAATTACAGGTGTGCCAAATTGTTCACTGAATGAATCAATGAATAATTTTACCTGTCAACTATAAATGAGCAACTCGTTTAGTAATTCGGCCATTTAACCATTGGGCACACCAATAATTAGAATCAAACTTGGTTTAACAGTATGATAGAGGAACATACTAGGTCATAATGGGGCTTTATTTGAAATACCACTTACAGGTTAACATGATCTTTAAACTACGGTACGTTCACACACATAACCAAACTCAGTAGGAATCAATCCAGTATGCTAAAAGAGAAAGGAAGTAAATCTGGACTGGACCACAAATGGGCACCAAAAATTTTCAATTATTTACTATCCAACCAACTTTATGATATTTTGTAGAGATGTATTTATACAGTAAATAAATGACTGGGGTAAGAACGATAATGCATATTAATGGTTTGCCATAACAGCAAACAACTTACTAAATGATAATTAATTTCCTTTATCACAAGTCATCATAGAGTTTTATTTTGAATTTTGAACGCGTAACATGTATTATGTTTCAACAATACAGATTGTCCAGTCAAGACCACATAAACTCTGCATAGCGAGAATCCTTGAAAATTTTTAAGCAAAAATGCTGAGAAATCAATATTTTTGAAGTTCTTACGACTTAAAGTCTAGCCAATCAGAACAAAATTTGACCACCCTTTTTTTTGGTGAAAATCGCTTACAAAACAAACTGCTAAGCCCTGCCTACCATAGTAGAAAGCGAGCATCTCAATGGGTTTAGAAATAATTTCCTTTTTTTAAGTATGGCTCACTTTTTCTGAGAAAACTGGAATTGTGATGTGAGAACTATTATGCAGCTGTAAGTAAAGTTACCACAGTTGGCAATATTTCCAACTGTAACAATTAGCTTATTTTGAAAAACGTTTTATGTTTATTTATTACACATAAATACTTCATACACCTTTTTCACTATATGCAACATCATTTAAAATACAATTTTTGCTATAATTAGTCACAACATCATAGTATACTTCATGCACATTGTTCTCTATTTTATATAACAATTAAGAATGACAATTGTTGGTTATTGTAATAAATATGCCTTAACAGTATCACATGATTAGATGCCAGGATACAAAAAGCATGATGTAAAAGGAATTTACATGATTTTAAATGTCTGAATAAGTCAGCATATTTCAAGTCTCCAAACTGTGCTAAGGGTTTTCTGCGATGGAACCAATAGCTTAATGTGACTTTGGAACCACAATACACTTCCATTCAATCAAGCATTTTAGATGTCAAACCCAGCCCAGCGGACTCAAAGACAGGGGTGGTCACTACTAGATTACTGACGTATGCAGGGCCGACATTATGTATTATGCCATTCGAGGCAAGTAAGTGTTTTACCGTCCTAAAAGGATTTCATTTTTTATAATAATCCCATTTTGCTGCTCCTAAAAATTTTCCACTCAGAGTAAATACCCACTTCGCCCCCCGCCCAGTGCCAGCCCTGGGGGTACATACATTATATCAAAAATAACTCTTTAATCTCAAAAGATTGCCTATCTCTGCCTTATTTGTTAAAAGCTGTCTATTAAATGACAATAGTTTTTACAAACAATAATTTTTTTATAATCAATATGAATTTGAACATTAATAAAAAATATTAAATGTCAATTTTAAACTCACGCCTTCTTTAATTTCTTTAAAATATTGATGTTACATGCTTGTGTGTGCTTGCTATGAGAAGTAAAAATTTGTTTTGCTAATTATTTTTAACCATCCATTTTTTGCATTACTTACTGATATTTAGCAAAAAATGAAATCCCAATAGTTACAATACTAAGATTGCTGATTACATGACTTAACTTTTATCGTATTGCCTGGGGGAAAAAAAATTGCACGCATGTTGACTTTTAAAGTAAAATTACCGAATAAACGATTCAAAACATTTATTCCATGCCTTTCCAAAAAAGATTCCCTCAATTAATTTCACCCACAGCCTGAAAGGCTTTAACAAATGAAAATAGCATGAGATTCGTTAAACTTTAATAACTCCAAAAACATTGATTTTTCAGTGTTTTTGCATTAACATTTTCAAGTATTCTCACTGTGCAGAATTTATGTGATCTTGACAGGACACCCTGTACACACACACACACATATATATATATGCAAACACACACATAAATATACAGGGTGGCCAAAATAAAACTGCCCCGAAAATTGTTTTTAATTTTGAAACTAAATTTACCTTTCTTAATGAGCAGGAGAACTGACCTTTACGGAAGATGCTGGAAATGGCAGCCGTTGACGTCGAAGCAGCACTGTGCATGATTTAGCAAATTGTGAGACACACGCAACAGCTCTGCCTGAAGGATGGCAGCAATAGCATTTTCAATGTTCTGCTATAGCTATTTCAGTATGTGGGGATTATTTGGGTACAACTAACCCTTCAACTTGCCCCACAGGTAAAAATCACAGGGAGAGAGATCAGGCAACCTTGGTGACCAGGAGATTTTACTGCTTCTGCTGACTGTCCTCTCCTCACAAAGCACATCATGAATTCGTAATCATGGTTGCATGTGAGATGGCTGCTGTTGCTCATCTTGCTCAAAATATCCACAGTGGTTCATCTTCTGTGAGTTGATCCACAAACGGATGAAATAGATTCTGGACATGCTGGTGAGCATCAACAGTTTCGTGAAAGGATCATGTTATGATTCGGAAACCGGACATTGAGCAGCAAGTTGAAGGGTCAGGTGTACTCAAATAATCGCCACACACCGGAAGAGCTACAGAAGAACACTGAAAACTTTATTGTGCCATCCCTCAGGCAGAGCTACTGTACCTGTCTCACAATTTGCTAAATCAAGCACACTGCTGCTTCGACGTCAACAGTGGAAATTTTCAGCATTTTTTGTAAAGGGCAGTTCTCCTGCTTATTAAGAAAGGTAAATTTAGTGTCAGGATTTAAAAAAAATTCCAGGTGTATTTTATTTTGGCCACCTTGTATAAGGCCCATACAGGCTTACTGAAAGGATTGTATATGCTGAACATAAATGACGATATGTGAAATCGACTAGTACAGTAGCCTGGTACAGGTGCACAGCCAAGGGGGAGCTGAGTGGGCTCGAGCACCCCCTCCCAAGTCCACTGAAGCACTCTTTCAGACCTCCAATCTTTAAATTTCCCCCATGAACAAACGAAAAATTGCCATAGATCCCAATAACATAGTTGTTTCTCATAAAATTTTAAGAAAAAATAAAGGGAAAAACATTAGTGGGGGAGAAGAATCCAAAAAAATGGAACAATTCAAAAACTTGGAAAAAAAAGTGTTTTACATTTTTCGAAAAATTGCATTTCAGGAAACAAAGTATTCACTTGCACATATACAGGGTGTTCGGTTACCACGTGTATAGACTTTAAGGGGTGGTAGGGTATACTAAAATAAGTAATACGATTTTTCTTTTTTTCGAAAGAGATTTCTTTACCGAGTTACGACCCAAAAATCGTTTGGTGGATGGAAACCGGAAATGTTGATGCTGGCGCCAATCTGTATATGTGGGCTTTATTTTTTTTTTAGATAATGGGCCATTGAAAATGGCTTTTCTCATTAAACACAAATTCAAAAGAACATAATGGTTTATGTCTGATTAAAAGCATAGCACAATTCAGTGATAATAACAGTTATCATAAGATGTATGCATGTCAGGCTTGATGGAGAAATGGGGGAAATGAATAAAAGAAAAGACATTTTCTTTAATATTCAGTATGGTAGAACACATATTCGGAAAAATACAGCCCATGTATAGGTTAGAGGCGCCAAGCATCAGTGGCCTAATTCCATCACCAAATGATTTTGGGTTGTAACTTTCAGTAAAGAAACTCTTTGAAAAAGAAAAAAACATGTGTTACTTATTTTGTGGTATACCCTGCACCCCTTAAAGTCTGTACTACATAGTAACTTGGGAATACCTAATATTTTGAATAACACCTACTGTAATCAAAATACATCGAAGATGTTTTATATATATACATACTGTTTTTTGTATGTATGATAACTGAACCTAAGGAAAAGTATAATATACTCTTCTATCAGCAGCCCCCTCCCCCGAGTAAAAAATCCTGGTTCAGCCTCTGGCCTGGTGTCCTACTCAGTCACTGTGTGGTACAAAGTTGACTTTCTATTTAAGAAACAAATTTTTACTTGAATTATGAATAGAAAGGCAGACAGGAGAGACAAAAAAATCATCAATCTATCGAGCTGACATAGCCGATTTCTAAAATAAATGTTTTACACATAAAACCATGGCCCTTAATCTCTGAGAGCTGATTTTTCTTATCAAAGTAACAGTCAATGTAGCATGAAAGCAGAGGTTGCTAAGAATCAGTGGAATGGTCCACGTTGCTATTTTTTTATTTACCTAGACTATGCATAATAGATGCTTGCTTGCTTGCTTGTACTTAAACCCAGACTTCAGTAATTACAAGGTATCAAGCTATGAGACATATTATAAACTAACCCAGTGATATCTGCTTTAAACAGTAGTACAATTACATTTACGAGTATCAAGTCATTTAGATGAAGTTACAGAATTTTATAAAGAAAAGCAGTTGTTCACCAAGGAGAAGCAAGATAATCATGGGGGATTCTAATGCAAATATTAGACAACAAGAACAAAAGGTGAGACACTATTTGGAAAATACGGTTTTAGGCAAATGAATGAATGTGAGGATCAACTTACCAATTTGCAAAAGCTGAGAATCTCAGCATCATAAATTTATTGGTTATTTGTATTTTTAAGGCACAGGGACAGTAAACGTCATGCTGCAGGATAAATAAAATATGCTGCAATAAAGATCCCGGATGGTGTCCTGTGGAATTTCTTGCCAAATTGTCTCCAACTGTCGGGCTAAATCGTCAACATTCCTGGATGGTTGCAATCGCCTTCCCATAGCGTCCCAAATGTGCTCTATGGGAGAGAGATCAGGAGACCTAGCTTGCCAAGGAAGTGTTGGGCAAGCTTGAAGACAATTCATAGCAACACGTGCCGTGTGCGGCCGGACATTGTCTTGTTGAAACGTAAGTCCAGGGTGTCGCAAAAGGAACGGTAACACAACCGGTCGTAGAATGTCGTCTACGTACCGCTGTGCTGTAAGTGTGCCAGAAATGACCACCAAAGGGGTCCGGCTATCAAAGGAGATGGCACCCCCTGACCATAACGCCCTGTTGTGGGCATGTGTGGCGTGCGATAGTAAGGGCAGGATCCCCACGCTGCCCTGGACGTCTCCAGACACGTCTGCGGTTGTCGTCAGGACACAGTTGGAAACGGGACGCGTCACTAAAGACTATACGTCCCCAGTCAGCGCAGTTAGTAATTATCAAGCACTGTCACTAATCTGCAAATCACATACATAAATAGCATGACCCCATTAATGATCATTGAAAGGTCTTGAGTTTGCATCTCGATGATCTTGTACTCTTTTCTCTCATATTTGTATGTGATTTGTTGATTAATGTATGCAGTGAAACCCCGTCTATAACAATACTGTATGTAATGATATTTTCTATGCATCTGACAGATATAAAGAATACCAGGATCAACCTTGTCCATAAAGATATATTTTTTCGGTTGCTAGAGTAGTGGTTCTCAACCTTTATGAGATTGCATCCTAGTATTTTTTTTTCTTTTTATTATAAAAAAAGAGCCTTGATCCAACAAGTTTTACTCATGAATACCTTTATATTGCTTTAAACCCCATACAATAAACTAACTCAAGTATTAATAATTATGGCAAAACTATAAAAACTATTAGTATACTTTCGTATTCAATATGGCATGTTGATAAATATAAAATTATCATTAAATAAGCATAAGTAATTATTAATCCCTGGATTAATGAAATCTTGTAGCATACTGAAGTTTTCTCAGGCCAATATCATTAATTTGTGCTCGTTTTCATCAAGCCTCCGGGGCAAGATTTTTGTGAGTTTTTCGTGGGGGAATTTATTATACAATAATTTTTGCCACCCACGTATTAATTACAGCTCAAACTAGAGCTTATGTAATTTTGGAGAAAAAGAGACGCTTTCCCCATCCTGGATTCGAACCAGGGTCCCTCCGTTTAGCCCGGAGTGTCTTGGACCGCTAGACGAATGAGGACAGGAAACAACGCTCTCTTTCTCCGTATGTAAAGATGTTAAGGTATTATTACCCTCCGCAGGGATAACACAATTGCCAAATATGGTCAACACAAGAAAGCCTCCGGGGCGAGAATTTTGTGAGTTTTCGTGGGGGAAATTTATTATACTATAATTTTTGCCACCCACGTTTTAATTACAGCTCAAACTAGAGCTTGTGTAATTTTGGAGAAAATAAATTTCCCCCACGAAAACTCACAAAATTCTCGCCCCGGAGGCTTTCTTGTGTTGACCATATTTGGCAATTGTGTTATCCCTGCGGAGGGTAATAATACCTTAACACCTTTACATACGGAGAAAGAGAGCGTTATTACCTGTCCTCATTCGTCTAGCGGTCCAAGACACTCCGGGCTAAACGGAGGGACCCTGGTTCGAATCCAGGATGGGGAAAGCGTCTCTTTTTCTCCAAAATTACACAAGCTCTAGTTTGAGCTAATTAATACGTGGGTGGCAAAAATTATTGTATAATAAATTCCCCCACGAAAACTCACAAAAATCTCGCCCCGGAGGCTTTTCTGTGTTGACCATATTTGGCAATTGTGTTATCCCTGTGAAGGGTAATAATACCTTAACAGATTCATGAATATTATTCTTCTCTGGATATTTCCACTATAAAATATTTATTCATGAAAGGTGCTTAGAAAACTAAAATGACAAATTCCAGGAGAAACTTTTGTGGCCCAGTGCAATTCATGCCAAGGCCCAGCGGTTGAGAAACACTGCACTAGAGTATCATATAGACAGATTTCACCATATATAACATATATATTTACTTTCAGTTTAACTGCACAGTCTATCAGACATATTCTCTCTCTGCCTGAAACTTGTCAAAAATTGCAGCAGATTGGCTCGTGACGTCACACTCACTCTTTCGTTAACGTCATACTTACGAGTCTCTTTTGAGTTTTGACACTATTTTCACATGCTTCGTATTTCTCAAGGCTGTGTTTTTTTTATTACAGCGAAATTATGACGGAAATACTTTTACAATTCGTTTCTGGTCGTATTTTCAATTAAGAATTTGCAGGTTTTTAGTGATTCAACATTATACTGATTCAGGAGTACCCAAAGGTTATCTAAACGGGCTGGGAAGGAGCAAGCCTGAAGTGAGAAGGGGTCCCACCACTAACCCTTCTCTGATGCAGGTAAGAGTAATTTGTTTTCAGGTATGAATTTTGTAAAAAGTAAATACGCACCCAAAAAACAGTCAACATTTCCAACATGGCGGAAGGTGACTTCACCCGTTGTCAATCAATTTTGGCAACATTGCAAAAAATTCAGGAGATAAAAGGCGTGTGACGAACCATGCAGTTTCACCTTACTTTTTATGCATGGAGTCAAGGGCGGATCCAGGATGTTACTACCGGGGTGGACAGTTTCAGGGACCCCCACCGGGAAAATTTTTAGTTTTGGACTGTTAAATAGTTTAGGTAAATGTTTTTATATTACTAGCCTTCCTTTATACCAGGATTGTCCAACATGTCATGTCACAATCCGGTCCGCAAACAATGTTAATCTGGCCTGTCTACAACTGTTTGAAATAAAAAAAAATTTTCAAATAAAAATTTTAGATATTTTTTTTCAGAAATAAGGAAAAATTTTGGGGACAGGAGAGGTGACCCCTTTCTACATCGCAAGAGCACAAATAACTGGAAAAAACTCTAAGGGGAGGTTGTTAAGTGTAAGTTTTTTTCCCCATTTTTTAAAGAAACCGCTGGCCCACGGGATCCGTGAAAATTCTTTAAGTGGCCCGCTACCCAAAAAGGTTGGACAACCCTGCTTTATACTCACCAAAATATTTAATTTACGACAATGAATTAAAGCTGGGCTTTTCTTTAATTAAACTATATGGTTTAGGGTAGATTATAGTCAAGTATGACAGAAGGATAAGCTAGTAAAGGAGACATATACAATAACCAAAACGATAATTTACAATGTAATTAATAGAACAAGTTTAAATTTAAACTACAAAAACATCGTAATTATTTTACTTTTTTTATAACAAGCAACTTTTTAAAAAATTTGAAGTTTATAGTGCAAAGTCGAGCCATCTTGGTTTCTTTGAAAACTTGTCAATCACTTTATTTACATCAATATGAATGTCTCTGTGGGTGTGCATTAAAAGTCTCTTCTGTCATCCGCGTTCGAAGCCAAGTTTGACGGCGCTTCAAGGATAAAAAACTACGTTCTGCTGAAGCAAGACTTACTGAAAACGTAGTTTAAAAGGACAGTAGGTTGTAGATTCGTGGGGAAAATGTCTAGCCCGTATTTCTCCAAGAGGTGGAGACGGTGTAAGACTTTTATTTATTACAGTCGTAACAAACAACATATAAAACATTTGTCTTTATTTTTTCCCTATTTAACCCTGATGGGGGGTGACTATGCCCTCTGCCCCTAGCTGGATTTGCCAGTGCATGGAGTGAGGGAGGGTGGGAGAGAAAGAATATAGGCCTAGACATTTCGGCGTAACTGCACAGTTCATCACACATATTCTCTCTCATGAAATTGCAGTAGTTGTGCTTGTTATGTTATATTAAACTTCCTTTGACGTCACACTTGGGCATCTCTTGTATACTTGTAACACCATTCGAACAGGGTTTGCAAACTTTGTACACAGCTTAAAAGACATAGCATACAGAAATGCAAGTATTTCTGTATGTGTTTTGGATTGCGTTTGGGGGAGAGGAATATTCCATGCTCTGATTGGTTGCTTTCAACCTAATCAATGACGGTGTGGCCTAGAGCGATATTAAGATTTACAGGTATATATTGATTCAACATATCAACTATTTAGGCATAACTCAAAGTCTATCCAAATGGACAATGAGGGGTTTGCCCTGAAGTAGGTGAGGGGGGGGGGGGGGGGAGATCTCCCTCGTCTAATCCATCTCTGATTCAGGTAAGAGTAATTTGTTTTCAGGTGTGTATTTTGTAAAAAGTAAATACTAACATAAAAAACTTTGTCAACAACATTTCTAACATGGCAGAAATTGACTTCACCTGTTGCCAGTCGCTTTTGGTAACGCTGCAAAAAAATTAAGTAGTGGGACGGACTATGAAGTTTTACCTACATTTCTATTAATATCGTATATACACTATATGCCCAAAAGTATCCAGACAATTTGGATTTTTTATTTTTTTTCAAATTTCCACAAAACTACACGGCCAATATATAGAACATGCTTGAATGTACACTTTCTAATAAAGTTTTAGTGACTTGTGCATTTAGGAACCACCCACATATTGACAAAATGAAAAATATATTTGATCACCCTGTATCATAAAAAGCTGCAAATTATTTGTAACTTTCAGAAAATATTTTACCAGCTATGCTTAATGCGTGTGTTTATTTTTGTAAAACAAACATGTATATTCATGAAGATAGAAACGTTTCTTTAAGAAAATTCAAATTTCGTTACAATTTTTTTGCTTATAATATCCACCATTTTCAGTCAAATTTCCCAAAACGTACAAAACATTTGTCAACATACAAGAAAAATATTATACTTAAATTAGAAATTAATATATTGAATACACGATGAGATATGAGCATTTGAAGAAAATAATTTTTTACTGCGCATGCGCGAAAGATATGAATAACTTTCTTTCATAATTTTGTAGTCAATAGTATAGGGCAACTTAAAAGAAAAATACTAGTGGGATATCTTGAAAATTCAGAAAGTTATCGATGATATAGTGAGCCGTATTTCTCTAATTCTCTGAAAGTAGCTAGATGATAAGGGGGTTTTCCACAAATTGTCATGTTCCAAATTACCAAACACCCCTGTTCTGAAAATGAAATATTCCAGATTTATGCAAATAAGGACCAAAGGTATCTGGACACCCCTCTACGTGGTGGATTCTGTTAGTGACGTCAAATTTCTAGCTCTCAGACAAGTATAAAAGAAGTCTGACGAGTTAACAATTATAATTTCAAAGCTAGAAAAGTAAAATGGGAGGAAAGGGCGAGCTAAATGATTTTGAACGTGGTGAAGTCATTGGTTGTCACCGCTGTGGAAAATCTGTTCGTGAGATTTCTGTGATGTTACGAGTGCCCCGTTCCACCGTTAATGTTGTTATCGTAAAGTGGGAACATACGGGGACTACAACGGTGCATCCACGACCTGGTCGACCACTTCGTCTAGTAGACAGGGAACGCAGAGTGCTGAAGAGAGTTGTGAAAGCGAACCGCATGAAATCGGCGGAAAAAGTTCGTGCGGATTTTCAAGATGCCTCTGGATGCAACGTCAGCACAAAAACAGTTCGTCAGGAACTGCAAAGTCTTGGTTTTCATGGCCGAGCAGCTGCATATAAACCAAGCATTACCGCAACCAATGCCAAGCGTCGCTTACAATGGTGCAAGGCACCCAAAACATGGAGCCTGCAGCAGTGGCGTGAAGTGTTATGGAGCAATGAATCACGGTACACTATTTGGCAATCAGATGGTAGAGACTGGATGTGGAGAATGCTGGGTAAACGCTTTTTACTTGACTGTATTGTGCCGCAAGTTAAGTTTGATGGTGGAAGCATAATGGTTTGGGGTGGTTTCTCATGGTTCGAGCTTGGCACTTTAATTCCTTTGAAGGGAACTCTGAAGACGGGAGGCTATCTCGACATTTCGGACAATTCCACGCTGCCCACATTGTGGCAACAGTTTGGAGTAGGTTCATTCTTGTTTCAACAAGATCGTGCTCCTATCCACACAGCACAGGCTGTACAGAGCTGGTTTGCTGACATGGATGTTGAGGAATTGGACTGGCCTGCTCAGAGCCCAGACCTAAATCCCATAGAACACCTATGGGATGAATTAGAACGTCGACTACGAGCTAGGCCAAAATGGCCCACATCAGTGAAAGAGCTGACTAATATTCTTTTGCAAGAATGGCATGCAATTCCCACTGAAAAATTCCAGAAACTAGAAGATAGCCTCCCAGATAGAGTGGTAGCCGTCATTGCAGCAAAATATGGCCCCACTTCATACTAATTTTTGACTTCTTGTTGGTTTGTTGTATTTTTATGGCGCAAGGATAACAATGGTCATTCTGCACCAAGCAAGGTTTTTGACTTCTGTAAAGGAGAAGCAAAACATGCAGGTGTACGGATACTTTTGATCCTTATTTGCATAAATCTGGAATATTTCATTTTCAGAACAGGGGTGTTTGGTAATTTGGAATATGACAATTTGTGGAAAAAACCCTTATCATCTAGCTACTTTCAGAGAATTAGAGAAATACGGCTCACTATATCGTCGATAACTTTCTGAATTTTCAAGATATCCCACTGGTATTTTTTTTAAGTTGACCTATACTATTGACTAGAAAATTATGAAAGAAATTCATATCTTTCGCGCATGCACAGTAAAAAATTATTTTCTTCAAATGCTCATATCTGATCGTGTATGCAATATATTAATTTCTAATTTAAGTATAATATTTTTCTTGTACGTTGACAAATGTTCTGTAAGTTTCGTGAAATTTGACTGAAAATTGTGGATATTATAAGCAAAAAATATGTGACAAAATTTGGGTTTTCTTAAAGAAACGTTTCTATCTTCATGAATATACATGTTTGTTTTACGAAAATGCACACAGGCATTAAGCATAGCTGGTTAAATATTTTCTGAAAGTTACAAATAATTTCCAGCTTTTTATGATACAGGGTGATCAAATATATTTTTTCACTTTGTCAATATGTGGGTGGTCCCCTAAATGCACAAGTCACCGAAATTTCCTTGAAAAGTGGGCGTTCAAGTATGTTCTATATATCTTCAAAGTTAGAGAACAATTGGCCGAGTAGTTTTTTAGAAATTCGAAAAAAATCAAAAAATCCAAAGTGTCCGGATACTTTTGGGCATATAGTGTACAACACCCTTTGGTATACATAAAAGGCCATTGGTGAGGGTTTTAACCAGGGTATGCCGAATTACATCATGATTAAAATCACTTGATTTTTAAAAAAATCATTGATTAAAATCAAAAATCTAAACTGTATTTTTTTAATCACAATTTAATTATATCCTAAATCAAAATAATCTACAACAGAAAACAAGTCATTTAAATCAAATAAGCAAAAAAAATAACATAATAATAAAATAAACAGGAGGGGATGTACTCAGTACACTGTAAGAATGTTCTTTTTTCAACAAAAATTCTCTGCTTCTCTTTGTGTATGTGTGAAGACAATCACTAGTGATAACAGTATTCATTGATTGAGATAACAATGACAACTAAGGAAAAAGTATTCCACTCTTTGGCCACTAACCAACAGGTGTTAATCATAAACCTGTTTTTCAAGTGTTTGATTGGGTGCACTTCAGATTGCTACTGAATACTTGACTTGTTTAAGAAAAGCAAAGATTTGGTGTTATATAAAGTTCAACTACAAGTTCATACTCATTTTCTAACTCTAAAATGACATAACAGTTATTTCCATACTGGTGTTAGGTTTAAAAACATGTTTCAGAAGACAACTGCTCTCTTTGCAAGTGAATGCAGAATGAAAGCAGAATTCTGCCTTCACTCAACAAAGGGAGAACTTAGCTTCGACAATCCTTGTTTTTAAATCTTATGCCAATGTCAAAATAACAATTGTTATGGTATCTCCTGTTGGAATTTTGTATTGTTTTGTTTTAAAATGGCAGGTTGGAAAAAGCATCCTATATGGCTTTTATTTTACTGAAGTTGCAAGACTGTCATGCAAAGGCCTCAATACTAACACAATGTTCAAAATGTAAGTTGTATTTAATGACAATAATACACCTTTACTTATTCTTCTCTGGTGCACTTATATAAACACTACATTGTATTATTTACATTATATTTCATGGTAAAAACTTCGTTTTAGTATTTGGATGGGGTGATGCTGAAAAGAGAAAGGATGTCCAGGTTTGAAATAACTATCATAGTCTGTATAGATCTTTTGACACATCATTTCAACGTTGTAAAAACTGTAAAGCTGAGAATTCATGAAGAAGAAATTTTTTAAGTAAGAACTACCTGTATACCAAATTTAAAAGGACTTAAAACAATGACCTGATTTAAGTCCTTTTAAATTCTATCTAAAAAAGGGACTTCGTTCACTTCATTGAACGTCAATACTATAAGGTTACTTTTAAATATTTTAATCTTTTTAAAAATGTTCTAAAAAAATGTGCCATTTTTCATATATTTACATATAGATAGATATTTATAATATTTCTGCTAAATTATGATTTAATGATATTTTAATGTGTTTTTTCTTAATTTGACGTCTTTCCTCAACCTTCACATGTCAGGGCTGTCGCTAGGTGCTCATAAAACTGGGTCTCAAGAACATGCTATGTTCAAAAATATCAAGTTTTGGGGGAGAACATGGGTCCCCAAAACAAAACTGTTTTTCTTACTAAATAGTGGATCCCTGGGATGCACTATTTTTCTAATATTGAGTCCTTTCCTTCTATTCCGCATATTTTACATGCTATAGCACGTCAGTGGCACCTCTGCATGTACTAAATTAAATTTTAACAACACTGTAAGTAACATGCTCTAACAAGTTCAAACTTACAAAGCAACTGGTTAATTTATATTTTAAAAAATCTGATTTAATTCAATAAAATCCGATTTAAATCGATAAAATCCAATTAAAATAATTAAAATCTGATTTAAATCAAAATAATCCAATTTAATAAAAAAAATTTTTTTTTTTTATCTTTAAAACAAAATCATGATTTTTTCATACCCTGATTGTAACTCCCCTTCATTGCCATGAAATTTTGTATATATAACATATGAATATATGGAGTTGTAGTTCTGTAACCCCACTTATGAACTTCCTGCATACGGCTATGATTAATATATATACATTCTTTTAAAATAACTGAGAAGACAAATATGTTACACGTTTTTGAGAGCACTGTAAGGATAAATAGAGCTGGTGAAGTGTCCTTCATCAACAAGACATTAAGCTTTTTATTTTATCAATCTAAATTCCATAGATCGATCTAGGTAGATCAAATGTCTTCTCCCAAAAAATTATTTGAAGTGGGAATCGAATAGCCTTCTTTACCTTGAATAAAATAGTGGTAGCAATAATGGATTTAAAAAATTTTAGACTGAAGACCTCTGATTAGTAAAATTTCACCTTGTTATTAAGTGATCTCATGTTTTTGAGCCAATGTTCTTGTTTTTTCGAAGTAATGTTCTGTGCTGGGTGGAATAGATTAGTTTAGTTTGGGTAAGCTATATAATTGGATCATCGACCTGCTGTCAGTGCATGCCTGATTGTCTCTGTTGATTAATAGCAAGGGTTGAAAAGCACAGCTTCTTGAAGGCCCAATTTCTATGAAATGGACTTTTTAAAATACTTAAATTAAGAGTTCATAACAAATTAAAAACGAAATACGTCGCGATCGTTCAAAACAACGAAGGAAAAACATTTGATCAGTAACACAGAGAATATACCTATGAATTTAACAAAAACGATACAACTAAAGCACTGAATATATTTTTTCATTCACATTATTTGTGAAATATTTCTTAGATTAAAAAAACACTGTTGTATGTCTAAATTTAATGAAATTTTTGGAAGATCAAAAACTGGCTTATACAGTGTATATTCCACTAAACTTCAAATGTGAAAAACACCACAAACCTTTAATTCTGGCAATGGCTCGTTTTCAGAAGACGTTGTTGAGGAAGAACATATAGATTTTGACGGCGATTGAGAACCTTTGGAGCGCGAGCTTTGACTTTCCGAAGATTCATGGCCTAATTTCGAATTCAAAGAACTTGATTTTGATTCAGATTTTTCCAGTGATTCACAGCCTTCACAGGTAATGTCTTTCAATGTCAATTTATCAGAATCTTCATTGGCGAAAAGTAAACTACGAGATTTTTCCATAACAAATTAGCAATTTACAATAAATGTCATCTGCAACATAAACATCATTCGATTAATTGATGATTTGGTTAAATGTTCAGATTAAATTTATCAATTCTAAACATCAGAATAATCATATCGATATACTTTAAAATCACCAATTTTTTTAAAACTGCTTCCGTAAGTCAATGCCTGATATTAATTACCTACAAAGCAAAACATTAAAATTATTTTCTACTACGTAAGTCGTGTAACCTCTTTCTTTCCTTTACGCCATTTTACTTTAAGCATGGAGGGGGTATTTGCCAATGGGCATTTAGGGAGCACCTCAAACCCCACAAAAGTCGTATCGCACAAAATCTTTGACACCTCCAAACGGTATGACATTGAGGTAGGTACTCGTTAATTCGTTACTCAAAATTCCAAGGGGTTACTAAGTAAGAGAGTTATTCGCCATTTAATGTTAATTTAGTTCATAAATAGTTTGTGGCGCAATTATCGACGATCTTTTACGTCACTATTTTTACTGCGGAACTGCTATCCAACGAGTATTTAGACAACCCGAGCAAACGCTTACTATCTTCATTTTTTGCTACGTAGCGCATTGCAACCGTAGCTAACTCTCACCTGCGATAGAGCCATTTGCTTGATGTCGTGTATCATTACTTTTAATTATTCTTGTTTTTCTTAATATGCAATAAAGTTAAGTTTATTTAAAGCTTTTGAATCATTTCGCAATAGTAGCTATATCTTAACGCAGCCAGCAATAACAACTTGCAACTTAATCATATTTGAATCAACGCCTTATAGTTGTAACCATTACTATAAGTCATGATGCAATGTAGACAGGTGAGCCAACTTCCAGAAATCATCAGACTCGTGTCATTTTCCACTAGATGACGTTCGCGACTGCGGGCCACGACACAAGATAGTACGCACCGTGGTTTATTATATGATAATCACTGAATGTTTAAGCTCTGCGAGCATAATTCTTATTTTAGAATTTGAACTCAACTATTAAATGTTGAATAAAATAGCTTACATGTGCTCTATTGTAAAATTTAATACATGTGTGAAATTTGAAAATCTTTTTCTAAACTATACTGCAATGCGATACAATTCTGAAAAAAGGTTCCTGAAAATAGTAAATACAAAAAAATTTATTAAATAATAGTAAAATATCCAAGTATTGTCATCTATTGAACACTGATAATATTTCTCGTTGGTAATACTCCACAAAGGGATATTTTAAAAATAATTAATATTTAGCGTGATGGAGGCGGCAGATTTTGAGCTCACACTGGGCGCCATATGACCTAAATCCGTCTCAGAATAAATATTATAGCGTTGTACAGTACAGTGAAAATCGTTTATAATGAAGCCGGTTATAACAGCCAACCGCATATAACGACGGAATTTTTGCCTGAGAGTCACAAAAGATAGTAGTACAGAAGCTGCCATGGTGGAGAACCCAGTTTGTGGCTTCCCTCAGGCCAATGACGAGGCGGGCGTTTGGTAGTAGTAATAGTAGTAGAGTAGGCAAAGTAGGGGATCGGGAAGGGGTCTGTTTAGTCTTGCAACTGACCCTAAACAATTGTTCAGTCATAGCGTTGTCACCTGTGACGTTATAAAGGGGCGGAACTCGTTATTTTTGTTTTTCTCGTTATATTTCTTTAAGTCATAGATATATATATATATGCTTATAGAAATTTTTAATTTCAGATGTATAAAATATTAAGATATGTTAACTTTAAATAAAAGAGGGAAAAAAAAGCAAATCTCTTATCCTAATTGCAATTGAATAGCCAGGATTAAAAAATACGATGCTGGAGAAAAGAAAACGTTTGCTTTTATCAAGACAGCTAGAATAGAGAAGGTAGGTCCATCCGAGTCGGGGAGTTCACTTTGCCTTGTAAGGGAGAAAGGTTGTGACGTCATTAGCGCGATCGGTGCGACTGTTTATTTCTACTTTATGTCTAAAACGTGTGTTTCCATTTGCTTTTCTTCGTTTTCAATTTCGTTTAATTTTTAATATTTGCTTGTGTTTTTTGTTTCTTATTTTATACATTATTTGTTAGTATTATTCATTACTTCTTTGTTTATTTTGCAACTGTTTTAATACCGTGGTGTGCTTTTACAAACTGCTATCGCAGTGAAAAGAGTAACGCTTCTTTTCACCGTAAAACAAAATTTAAATTTCTTTTTCAAAATCGATTCTATATTTACAATTTCCCTTACCCGGACGCTATCTGAGCTCAATGATTATTATCTTATATATTGTATCTTTTAATGTAAGTGCCTGAAATTTGTTGCATCTAATATTGTGTGCTCTTTTATATATTTTGATAATTAGTAAAACATTTGCTTTTGCATTAATTTCTTGATTTTTAATTCACTTAAGTACAGAGCCGTAAGCAGCCTGGGGCGAATGGGGCTCGGCCCTCCCTCTAAAATTACTTTTTTTTTACCAAAATAGATTGTTGTAGAATTTCATTTAAAATTTTTGTTTTGTATAAAATTGTACATGAAAATGGAAATTGTTCTTTGAGGTTAAAAATATATTCAAAATATATTTCTATGGTACACCTTGTGTATATCATGCTGTATACAGAGGACCAGGTCATTTGCCCGACAAGTCACTTGTCCGGAGCTAGGTTATAATGAGCATGATGCATATGAACCCGGTTATAACGATCATGATGGATATGTTCGGTTATAACGAGCACGATGGATATATGCCTACAGATAAAATCTTAGGTTTTGTCTTGAAAGTTACGTTTAAAGGTAACATATGGCGCCCGAACAGAGACCTCTGCAAAATTGATGATAGAATGTTAACCCAAAAAGAAACAATTAAGTAATTGATTGCGTTAAATATCTGGAGTGTCGACGTACTAGAGCAGACCCTGTTACGGGATTTTATAAGTATTGATTTACGTGGGTTGAGCTGTTTTCGAGAATACTGGGAATATATTGGTGAATAACTTTAGAAAATTTTGAATTACTATAATTGAATTGTTTATGAAAATGAATGGTAATTTGGAAAAGCTAAAACAAAAACGAGCAAATATTAGCAGTCTCATAAGCAGGCTTATTAATAAAAGTGAATAATTAGTTACCGAGCAAAATGATGACGTAGAAACATTCACAGAATGTTTAGCATTGTCGAGTGCAAAAAATGAATTTCTGAAAGAGTTAGACCAGCAGATTCAGGTTTTGACTGAGACTGCTACGGATTTTGAAAGCGACATAGAAACGTGTGAAACATACTACGAGAGAATAATGTCGATAAGAGTGAAAATCCTAAATTATTTGAATTCATTAAATAGGCTCACAACCGTTTCTATGAATATTGTAACTAATAATGATAATAGAGTCCTTTCGGAGGCTAGTGGGAATAATTTGGGGTTACAACAAAGCTCTGCCAACAAGGTACTTAACGTAAAGTTTACAAATTAACAAATTTGGTGGTGATTCTTCAAATTGGCTGTGGTTTTGGAGTCAATACGAAAATGCAATTCACGAAAGTAGAAATTTAACTGCTGTTGATAAATTTAACTATTTACACTCTTTGGTGGGTGGGGCAGCAGCTAATGCCATTAGTGGGTTTTCTCTCACGAATAATAATTACACTGAGACCACTGAATTATTAAAACAACGTTTTGGACGAAGGAATTTAGTGATTAATGCCCACATGAGCAAGCTATTGACTTTAGAACCAATAAGAAACCCAAGCCACATATTTGCACTCCGAAATTTATGCGATAACATTTCGATACAAATAAGAAATTTGAATGGGCTTGAGGTAACTGCAGGTACTTATGGAACTTCACTTACTCTGATCATACTAAAATTACTACCCAACCAATTAATTTTGGATTTTAGTAGAGATAGAAAACCGCAAGAAAGTTTTGAGGTTGAGGAATTGATGGATTTTTTACGCCGGGAAATTGAGAGCAGAGAAGCCGCCAACCAGATTCAGGTTCAACCACGTGGTTTACAACTTAAAGAGAAAAGAATATTTAAGAAGCCGATCTCCACTGCGGCTGCTTTAACAACAGGCTCTACATGTTTTAACACTCGCCAAGTTAGACTTAATACTAGAGGTGTAGTTTGTGTTTATTGCGGAAAACCCCATAATAGTACAGATTGTGAATTTGCACAAACTTCGTCACTAGAAAAAGGAGGCACCTTTTGTTACAAAAAGGAGCGTGTTTTCGCTGTTTGAAACTACATCATATTTCTTCTCAATGCCTCAAACCTAATTAAATTCTCAAACCTAAGGTTAAATATCCAAATTGTAATCGATATCATGATTTTCTTCTATGTACGAACAAAGATAAACCTAACCTACAATCAGAGAACGAGTGTGTTGAGTCGTCTACAACACAAGATGTGTTGCTAGCTAATGTAATGGCGGCCCGTCATGTATTGCTTCAAACTCTACGTGTTACCATTATTAACGGAGAAAGGAAATGGAATGCTCGCGCCATCCTGGATTCGGCATCTCAAAGGTCGTACATTTTAAAAAGGTACCACCAATAAATTAAAATATGGCTCCCTTCGAATGGAGAATCTTCAACATTCCCTGTTTGGAGGTACTTGTACGGACGTTTTACAACACGATGTCTTTCGAGTTTATCTGTAGAACTATCCGGAACGTATAGATGTAATTTCGAAATACTAGGTCAAGAAAGGATTTGCGAGACCATGCCAATTGTTTCTCGAAGAATTCGAATGAAAGAGCTTTTGGAAAATGGCATCGACTTAAGTGACCATCAAGGGGGACCAATAGAAATACTGCTTGGCGCTGATGTAGCCGGAAAGTTGAAGACCGAAGGTTACAAAAGATTACCGTCGGGCTTGGTAGCGATAGAAACAAAACTAGGTTGGACTGTTCAGGGACGTAGAAAACAGGAACATTTGGGAAATAATTCAGGTTCAATGGTTACTTCCATGTTGTCGAAAGACATTCCGGTAAAAAACTTATGGGATTTAGATATTCCGGGAATAACGGAATCGGCACGAAAACAGATCAAAGAAGAAAAAGAGGAAGCTGCAAAGGAATATTTTGTGAAAACATTAAAGAGACTTCCAAATGGTTGCTACGAAGTATCTCTTCCCTGGGTGGAAGGTCATCGGCCACTTCTGAATAAAGGATGGTTAGCAGAAAGAAGATTAAAGTCCACGATAAAGATTCTACGAGCGAAGAATTTGCTAAAGGATTATGAAGAGGTCTTTTCGGAATGGCAGAGGGAAGAAATTATAGAACCTGTTAACGTTTGTGATATAGAAGAATCCAATTGTTTTTATCTTCCACATCGTGCCGTTGTAAAGGAACAATCCACGACAAAGATTCGCCCTGCGTTTGATGCCTGTGTCAAACAGAAGAACTGTCCGTCGTTGAATGACTGCCTCGGAAAAGGTCCAAATTCATTGGAATTGATCCTGAGAATTTTGAATAGATTTAGATGGAGAAAATTTGGTTTCATAGCTGACATCGGAAAGGCATTTCTTCAAATCGGGATCAATGAAAAGGACAGAAATTATCTGAGATTTCTATGGTGTGAAGATAAAGGGACCGAGACATTGAAAATCCATCACCAATCAAGGGTGGTGTTTGGAATTAACGCCAGTCCTTTTCTACTCGGTGCTACTATTTCTTATCATTTGGAACAGGTTCCTACTCGTCATAGGGAATTAGACAAGAAATTAAAGAATTCCTTTTACGTGGACAATTGCGTCACAAGTCTGGATACCAAACAAACAGATGGAAGAT
Source organism: Dysdera silvatica (assembly GCA_006491805.2). Classification (NCBI taxonomy): domain Eukaryota; kingdom Metazoa; phylum Arthropoda; class Arachnida; order Araneae; family Dysderidae; genus Dysdera; species Dysdera silvatica. The sequence goes on from QLNU02015360.1 coordinate 98,639,613, forward strand.
TTTATCATATTCTCGAAAGAAATAATGTCATATGCTCAATTCGAGCTGAGAGGGTGGAAGCACAATGTAGATAAACGTTCGACTTACAAGTCTACGAATATCACTGACACACACATTGAAAAGGTGGAGAGGTTTGAAGAAAGTGTTCTCGTTTTAGGTCTAGAATGGAATATATTTGAAGACACACTACGTTGCAATCCTAAAGATGATGTTTTAACAACCTGTAAAGTAGGGGTTCCAGTAAATTAGAGAACGATTCTTTCGTGCGAACATCAGATTTTCGATCCCTTAGGAATCCTCTGTCCTGTAACGCGGATACTTAAAATTTTGATTCAAGAATGTTGTTTCGATCAAGAATACTCATGGGACTTAGAGCTACCCTATGAGCTTGCCAAGAAATTCTGGAAGTCGAAAAAGAATGTCATCCTTGCTAAAGACGTGAAAATTTCTAGAAGGATGTTATGAAATCAAGATTCTGAAGCCAAGCTGTCCACGTTTTTTGTAATGCCTCGCAATATGCTTATGCTACTT
>QLNU02015360.1:98645242-98656953 GCA_006491805.2 Dysdera silvatica
TATATATAAATAGCTCTATGGGGCAACTGTAGCCGGGCCCCTGCGGAACCCGGCTTGGTTACAGGCCTGTATAGTGCTTTTGTTAAATTGAAAAATAAGGAACAAGGTGGGATTAGAAATTAGAAAATCAAGGGATATTTACTAGTCAACGATTATATTAAGTCTTATAATTTACGTTCTTGAATATTTTATATGCATACAGTGTGATTTTGTTATAGTAAATAGTGCATATTACTCGGGGGGGGGAAATGCTTCCTCATTTCGATACTCAGTAAATAGGAATGGGTAACATTGTGGGGTTTCATTACGAAATATTCTTATGAAGAAAGGTTTGGAACGCTAAAGTATAATGGAGACCTAAAATTTCTAGTGACTAAAAGTACATAAAAAGAAATATAATTTGGTTTCTCTTGTAACAAAAGCAAAATATTTATTTCTATTTTTCTACTTTAAAAAATATTTTTTTTTCTTACGCTGCTCTTAGTTTAATCTAAGTTTTCGTTGTTTGTACTTTCGGTATTCGGAAACAAACACTTTTTAAGCAGTTTTATTATTATAAGGTGCGTTCAGTGAAAACTCTTAAATAAGTTCTCATGTGATTTCTTTGATCGCTTTGACATCTGCAAAACTGTTAATAGGAGAGAAATGGTCTTAAGAGTAATTGATTAAAAAATCAAATCCATATGTATTAGTACATAAAAATATACATAAATTGCAATACGACATACGTATTTAGAAGTAATGTAAGTATATAGACATGTCAATATTTCGTTTCTAGCATACTGAATCCTCCCATGTTGTGAATTTGAAAGCTAAAGCAGATATAGGGAGGGAGAGTCAATATTATAAAATTGGAACAAATTTTCTGCCGACATCTCTGTCACTTTCTCGGAAGCTTCCAACTTAAGAGTTCAAATTACTGGCGTACGTGGGGGGCATAATTAATTAGACCTTACACGGAAGTCAAAATGAAAAAGTCTAAATGTAGAAATGGATATTCTTTGTCAAAAAAACATTTGAATCTACATGGAGAAACCAGAACTGGCTGAAACACAGTTATTTTGACAAAGAGTTCGTAATCAATTGTATATGAGTATTCGAGTAACTGAAACGTTATCAAATATTATGTTTTACATTTTCACGGTGATTTGTTTCTTTAATATCCGATGTATGATGAACTAGTCTAATCCTGCTTGATATTGTGAATTGTATTTGTAGCTATTAAAGAAGATTAATGCGTTTAATAAAAATGATGTATGGGGCAAAGAAATTTTCAATTAACTTGACAAAATATGTGTCCGGGCTATTATGTTGCTTGTGATTTATTATCTACAAAAGATATTGAGTAACCTTTTTGTTTAAATTCTTTCACTCGTTTGCCTTTTTAATTTAGTAGAGTGTCGGTTTCAATGAAAGGGGGGGTTGGATTTTGACTGATGAAATAAATCATATTTAGTGACAACTCTGCACTATCTTAAGACTCAAACCAAAAATGTGTACTTGTCAATTTCAGGAGCGAAGTCTCTAAGCTGTTATTAGAGAAGGATAAATTCTCTGACATTTCTTGCATCGCATGCGCTTTGTCACGTTCGTACGAACTTCCATCTATTCTTGCCAAAAAGGTAACCTTGTCAACTGATCGCTTACCTGTCACGTAATAGAAAAGTTTGCGAAGATTTAGCATCGTGTTACTATGCTAAACTACTGGCCGCTTGCCATAAGCTAATATAAAAGGTGCAAAATGTGATATGTAGGGATAGCATGCAGGAAACAGATATTAAATGTGGCTTTTCGAAGTTATGACTGCGGAAACCAGGAAATGGAAAAATACGCAAAACTAATTTAAATGAAAATCCCAAGTTCTAATTTGCTTTCTAAGCCTGGTTCATTAAAATTCCGTTCTTATGTTTTGAAAAAGGTATGAATATACCTCAGTTTTTGTGAAATTTGTTATCGAATTCGTAATACAATTTATGAATCTTTTAACAAACGCACTATGATTCAAAAATCAATACATCGGTATGTGAAGTGGTAGAACAACTAACTCCTTACTGATTACAGAAATTCAACGTTTTGTAGAGTTGACTGTCAGCCATCGATATGTGAAGTGGTAGAACAACTCATTACTGATTACAGAAATTCAACGTTTTGCAGAGTTGACTGTCAGCTCACCCCTCAAATGACTCCCATGATTCTACTCACGAGCAACTTAGGCCTATCTAATCAGTCTTACCTTTCTTCTGAAAAGTAAACTTGTAACTACTGCCATGTGATAATTTCTATTACTCAAAAAAATGTGCTTTCATCTTAGATGTTTTACAGGGTATTTCAACGTTTAGTGTCACTAATACTTGAGTAAATATTAATTACTCAAGGTATTTAATATCTAGTATTTTACTAGTATAATCATAAAACGTGTGCCAGTGCAAAATATCTTGTATTATATTGGTGTACATTCACATTGTTTATTATTCATTTAGTTTTATTATTACATACATTTAGTTTAAGTATTACATTCACTTGGTTTTATTATTACATACATTTAGTTTAAGTATAACATTCATTTAGTTTTAGTATTACATTTAATTACTTTTAGTACTGCATTCATTTAGTTTTAGTATTACATTCAGTTAGTTTTAGTATAACATTTATTTAGTTTTATTATTACATTCAGTTAGTTTTATTATTACATTCACTTAGTTTTAGTATTATATCCAGTTAGTTTTATATTCTATATTCTTTTTATTAATATAAGGGCTAATTTCTTTAGAAATCCGGATAAGAAGTAAATAAAAATCCCTTGAATTTCTGGCTATGCATCTCAGCAATTACGCCATTGCGCTAAATATCCTCGTTGTTTAAATTTTAAAAAAGTGCTAAAGAAGAGGTAGAGCGGTACAATCTCGATGATGTTATATCATAACTCATAGAGGTTTTTTTTCCCTGAACTCCCGAATTAAAGCCAGAGTAATTAAATTCAATTTCCCTTATTTTAAAACTCACGTCTAGAGGTTATCCTTTAAGATACAAATAGGGAGGAAACCTTTAAGATACAAATAGGGAGGAAACCTTTAAGAAATTATACCGAAAGCACTGAGACTGATACCTTATGCCAACGAAATATGTAAATTATAAACATTTCATCTGAAATATTCAACTCCTTCGATCAAAAGCGTCTAAATCCGTATTTTTTAAAATATACCCGCTAACTGTTCGTCGAGTATGTCAATTAATTTGCACTGAACCGGAATAACGAGCCAAGCTAACTTACCTCCCCACTCCTCAAAAAAGAAATGATTTCACCATTAATTTGCAACTTGTATGTGTTGTTCATCAGATATGGCATCAATCAAAATAATATATGCTTTCACCAGTTTCTAAGCGAGACGTTGAACAGTAAGAAAACCATGAATATTACATAAAGGAACTTGGCTTCAATGTACAAATAAACTAGAAAGATATATTTTTGTGTAAAATCCTTCGTTCTTCAAATACATTTTTCAGCTGTCTACTGTAAATATACTATCAAGCCTAACTAATGAGAAAAGAAATGGGTGAGCCATACTTCCCTATTTCTTTTTTCTGCAAGCAAACGATCCATTGCATCCCCAATTTTTCTAGAAACAGCCATCTGTTTGGGCTATTTCTGGCAGCAGACTGGTCCCTTTAGGATAACATCTGCCTATGATCCACATTCTGTATACACAAATACTTGTTTGAAGACACATCAAACATTTGCTACTCAGTATTTACAATAAGCATGGACTGATTAAATAGCGCAATAACGGTTAAAAGCTAAATTCGTTGACGGATATTATATTATATATTATGGGCATAACATTTTTTTTTGAACAGAAGAGACAATCGTACGCGAAACTTGTTGCCTTTTGCATATATATATACAAGTTATATTTGAAGTGTGTTTTCAAACTATTTCTGGAAATTTGTTTTACTGAACAGCTAATGAAGAAAACCTCTCTCTTTTCAACGAGGACTAGAAATGTTAGCCTTATGAGTTGTAGCACCTCTCAAAAGTACAACGAAACACACATGAGGACTTTCTCACAACTTAGCGCTTGTTTAGTGTCATTTAGTTACTCATTGAAAGCGTGCTACAACCCGAAAGGAAGCGTTCTAAGCTCCTTATGAAGGGGATCGCTCAATTATCATCTTCGTTAGCGCATGTTTATATATCTTGACATGTTTTTTAAAGGTATTGTATGTAAGTCGTCTTTAAGTTAATTGGCTTATTAGCTTCTAACTCTTGTTTAGTATGTCTGAACTCATGAAAGGAAATGTTTCATTTCCAAGCGTCCATAATATCTCTAAAGGATAACTAGAAACAAACCTAAAGAATAGAACATTAACTTTTCATGTAAGCAGATTAGGGAGAGTTCAAGTATTACGTAAGCAATATTTTGGCCATTTTATACCCCAGGTAAACAAAAATTAACATTGGCTAACATAAGAAAATAAACACAACAGAAACCCCTACGATACTTACGTAAGACATAAACGCCCTTTTAGATGAAAAATAAGCATCGTTTTTATACCTTTTCCCTTTTGCATAAATGAAATACTTATTGTGGACAAATTGCGTAAACGCCTGCTTATTATTCATATTCATGGACTTGTATTTTTTTCAGTTGACATAAGTATTCAAATAATTGTTAAGAAAGTCTATAAAATTGAAAAACAGCAATGCAAATCATGAATGTCTTGCTACTTTATTACTCAGAAAACAGCAATTTAGTTGAACTTGGAATTACAACAAATCAGTATATTCTGAACATAAAATATGCAGTTGATATGCACAAATGGTAATGGACTGTTGGCATAGGCGTACGCAGAAAGTTTATAAGGTGGTATTACAGGCTTAAAATGGGGGTGTTACAGAGATACGAATGCATATATTTATATGTTTATATAAAAAATTTCATCGCAATGGAGAGAGTTACAACACCTATCAACAGCCCCTCCTGCATACGCCGTTGACTGTTGGGGTGGGATGAGGGATCATAGTCTGTGTAGAAATTATATTGCTCCCAGTAAGGATATCGCATACAAGGATAGCGTAAATTTATAAGTTTTAGACTTCGTTTATAATATATGGCGAGAACCATTATTTGTTTTGAAGATTATTCCCTATACATGCAATAACCACGTATTCTTGAATAAGATAGTTATATCTGAAGTCATTTTTATATCTTTATAGGTTACACCACTTCGATTTATAAACTCGAGTCCTTACCAATATGGATTTTAGATTTTCTCCCCTTCTTATCTCTCGCTACCTGATACTTCTACATTCGAATTCTCTCTATATAAAATTGAATATCGCTTCTATTCGTCTCTTGAGTCTTTTTCAAAGTGGATCGGAGGAAGGGTTGAAAGTTTTTTTTTCTGTTTTCGCGTTTGATCTCCATACTGACCAGTCTTCGCAAAAAGCCGAATAAAAGCTATGGAAAGCAGGACTTTTTGAAACGAAATAGGGCGTTTCATGTTCCACAGAGTGAAGATTCTCTCATGTGTGTGTTTCACAAATACACGGAAATATTTCGATTCAGGAATAGTTCTGGGATGGTTTTGAGTATCGTCATATTTTAATAACTTATCAAGGTGAATATATTTTGCAAGTGCGGAGTGGAAGTATGCCTAGTAGTGCTTTCCAAATATCCTGCATTTTTCGCATAGATTTGTGTAGCAAAATTAAAATATGCAAGCGGCATAGATTTCAACTCTTGGCTGTTAAATTATATGAAAATTTGTATGTGCAGAAAACTGTTACAGGAATTTACAGATCCAGATTTTCATAAGGCTGAAAGAATCGATTCATTTCTAATGTTTTCAGTTTCAAACCTATTAATTAGCGAAGCTTATACCGTGTGTTCAGTTGAAAAGGTAACACCCAGCAAAGGTGTAGCTATGGCGTGCTCGTCCAGCCATTGTAATAATGGCATGGCGTTAGCCTGGGAAAGTGAGACTTGTAGGTCTTCTTTGTGAAATGGGTCGAGAGGAAACAGTCCGGATGTGGGGGTATAAAATTGTTGTAACTTCCTTCTGTAATGTCAAGATGGACATTACAGAATATTTATGGGAAACAGGTGGGCAACGGGGAGAAGGGTCACACCGTCCAATCAAGCGTGACCACGGCTTAATGCTGACCAATTAAATCATAGTAGAAAAAGAGTTTGTAGCGTGCAGAGGGTAAGAGAAAGGGAGAGGAATTAGGTAGAGGAGTAGGACGGACACACATGTGTGCGATTTCCGTGCCTCATCAATACGTTGGAACTTAGGGGGTGCGCCTATAGTTGCCTTGTCTGTGATGTCAATGTATATACTAATCACCTTCAATAAATAGTCTTAGATAGTGCTTCATTCGTGGTCAACCTACTCTTCATCATAGTTATTCTACCTAGCACGTGGAATACAGAACCCGCCTCACGAAGAGACGTAGATTGCTCAGTTACGAGCCGAGCTGGTAGCAGCACAACGACTACCTGCACACACGCTAAGTGTGACTGCACGGCCATGACATATAGTTGCAGCGGTGCTAGCTACGAATGGCAAATGAGATGAAGTTTAGAGGAAAATAAAACTGTTTGAAGGAGCATACCAAAAAGAGATTGAAGACCATAGAAAAAGCCAGACGACGTTTTATGGGTTTAGGCGCCAGAGCCAGGCTAAAATAAACAGTGAAAATCCCATAAAATGTCAACTTTGATTAGGGGCTTGTTTGTCAATTCTACTATCGTAAACTCAGGGCGTAGTTAAACTCAAAAACAGTAGACCGCCCCGCGAAAGGAAACCTATCAGAGATCAGCAGTATAGTTTGTATATATAGCAACAGGCAAATGTACTGGCAAAACGAATAATCCTGTGAGTGGATTGTGTAATTTAATGTGATTGACATGCAGGTCGTGCTGGGGATAGTAAGAGAAGAAAATAGAAGAGAAGAGCGGGAGCAGCGTACGGAAAAGGACGTCTCAATTTGACGTGAACTTGGAGTTCTGTCAGAGCCTTGAGGGCAAGCAAAGTTGCAGGTGGGAAGACTCACAACCTTCCTACTTGAAAGTATCGCACGGGCTCCACTTGGAAAGTTTTTATTAAAGCTCCAAAAATTCTCGATTCGCTCACGAGCTACAAAATCATACGCCACAGCTGCGTAGAGTTATATTCATCGCCACTGCAGAGTGAAGAATTCCGGCGGACTATAATTATTCATCGTTGATTTTCGCATCAGCAAATCCCGACGTTTGTCCATAAAATACGTAGAGTCCCACTGAACTGATGCAGCAGCATCCTGTCTGTTCATCGTTGTTTTCCCGCACCTGCAGAGCTTGACGTTTGTCCGTAAAATACGCCGAGTCCTACTGAACTGACGCAGGGGCATCCCGGCTATTTATAGTTGCTTTCGCATCAGCAGAGCCTGACGTTTTGTCCATAAAATAAGCCGAGTCCTACTGAACCGTCGCAGCGGCATCCCGGCTGTTCATCGTTGTTTTTCGCATCAGCAGATCCTGACGTTTTCCATGGAACAGGCCAAGTCCGGCAGGAGTGGAGCAGCAACATCCCCGCAGCCCCGTAAATGTTTTCTCATCAGAAATTGGATTTTGAAGTGCACGACGAGCCACAGCGTAATGCACCTGCAACAAAACAACGGTCACGTGACTGCAACACCCCATCATAACAGTCGCACGTGAGTCAATATCCATTTATTCCCATTTGTACGAGGTGTACCATTATTTAGGTTTAATTTGAAAATTAGGTTATGCAACTTATTCTGTTTTTTCCCATTTGCCCTTGCTTACTCAGGCAGTATTTCTTGCATTGTTTTAATTTAATATCTGGCATACGTTCTCAGTATTGGTGTAATTTATTGTATTGTCATATTGCAATTTAGACAGATATTGTTGCTGAGCCGTTGATTTGATAACAACCTGTATTGATAAATCACAGCACCATAGCAAGAATATCAGCTAGACATTTATGTTTCTGTCCATGTGGAAACTTTCGCCATTTATATAACTGCATAGAATTTGTAGAGTAGTAGTTAGTCCTAATTAAATTTGTTACGTTTGTTTGAATTAGTTCTCTCCTTTTTTGTGTTTTGCATCCCTATACTGATTTCACAGCCATTTGACAATCATATGTTTCGCAAAGAAACCGACAGGTTATTAAGCAATGATAAGCGTAATGATAGGTGCATTTATCCAAGTTAAGCAATTTGGCACCTTATTATTAACTTAATAATACACACACAATAATAATATAATGTATCTTCCTCATTTAGTCACAAAAGACCAATTTATAGTCAAGCAGGTTTTTGGGGTTGTAACCCCCATCGCAATGAAATTTTGTATATTTAACATAGGAATATATGAGTTGTAGCTCTGTAACCCCTCCCATTGCTTCATAACCCTCCCCTATTAACTTCGACCTACGCCACCGGACACCCGGTATATATCTTGATAGAGTTGAGTCTAAACTTGAAAATAAAAAAACACGTCAATAATTGACGTGTTTTTATTCCCGAGTGGGAACCCAAAATTAATATCAAAGAATTTTTGATTCGACCCCCGACCATGTCCTCCCCACTTCGAATTTTCAAATTTATTCTGTGAAATAAATTATATAATAATAATCATAATAATTAATGTCCTAATATAAAATATATATTAATGTCCTTATGCAAAAAATATATTAATGTTTTACTATTAATTCATCATTTATGACATATACCGCAAGTTAATTTGTATCCGAAAAAGAATCAATCACATCTCACGAGCAGACGAGATATATTGGAAACGAAGCTTTTTTTAGAGTTCCTGCACACGTCCGTAAACCACCTTCTGCAATGAAGAAAGCAAATGATAAAGACTAGAGATTCACCAGGGATTGCCATTCTATTACCGTTTTTCGTGTGTGCTTCGTCGAATGTTTTTTTATCACAATAAGGAGAGATTTAGGAAAAAGGAATCTATATATAGTTTAAAATGGAAGATATATATAGTTTAAAATGGAAGATATATATATAGTTTAAAATGGAACATATATATAGTTTAAAATGGAAGATATATAGTTTAAAATGGAACATATATAGTTTAAAATGGAAGATATATATAGTTTAAATGGAAGATATGTATAGTTTAAAATGGCATATATATTTAAAATGGAAGATATATATAGTTTAAAATGGAACATATATATAGTTTAAAATGGAACATATATATAGTTTAAAATGGAAGATATATATAGTTTAAAATAAAAGTTGCGTATTCTAGCTACATCGTATTGACCACCGTGCATTAAATTTTTAATTTGTATAAAAAAAGAACAATATTAATCATCAAATATATATTTCCGGAAAAAAGATGCATTCGTTATCATTCAATTAACTACAATATTCTTGTATTATTGATGTTTATATAATCCACATTAAAGACGCGTGGAACCATACGACAAGAGTTAACATCCAAGGGTAAGTTGTGATAAAATACACAAAGGGTCGCTTACCGACTAACCGCTTATCGTAGTCCGAAGGTTAGTTCTCTAGGCCTTAAGTGGTTCGGATTCCTCGGAAAAGTGCAGATCCCGGCGCAATATGACCCTTTGTGTATTTGTGCTGTAGAACTCAGAGAAATACACACAAAGGGTCTGTTAGAGAATTATAATAAAATCATTGACTGACTGATTGTATACGACACACTGATCTCTATAATTAAGGAAAGAGATGGCCAATTTTTCTGGCATAATTTATAGACAAGCCCAAAAAGCAGCCGGTTATCGAAAATACTGAACGTTAATATTGAATAAACTTTGTATGTACGATGTCAGGGGCGGGGACAGAGGGGGGGGGGGAACGAGAGGAAAACGCCCAGGAACCCAAGGTCCTACGGAGCAGGATGCGAAACTTCAATAACATAACAAACAAAATTGGCCTGGGGGAGCGATTTTCTAAACCGGCTGGGGGCCTGTAAATCCTATCCCCAACCCTGTACAATAAAAAAACACAATCTGTTGTATATAACATCATTTGTTGTATATAACATAATCATTTGTTGTATATAACATAATCATTTCATACATATAACATAATCATTTATATATATAACATAATCATTTGTTGTATATAACATAATCATTTACAGGAAAATATAATCACCTGTTATTAGCGTAAATATTATATGTTGTTTATATCAGAATAATTGTTGTATATAACATAATCATATGTTGTATACAATATGATCATCTGTTGTAGATAATGTAACCTTATATACACCAGATAACGTAACCATCTGGTGTGTATAACATAATATGTTTAATATAACGTAACATAATTGTGCAATCTAAGTTTGATACACTCCATTTATTACGTGAAAACCGACGCGCCTAAAAAAATAAGAGCGAAAGTCGCCTCTACGTTGACAACATTTAACAGACATTTTGTATTGCCTATACAATCACGATTACCAGGGGCAAATTTACCAGCACAAAAATAGTAGACTTTACACAGCAAGACTGCCTTAAAAATATCTCCATGGGGATCATATACATCCATGGCCCGCTAGGTCCCCAGACCTCTCACCAAATAAACATGTTTGGGATATCTTGGGAAAGTAGTTGCGTTATTTGCAAGTTTGATCGTGAAATGTGAACGAACTGGGCTTTCTGCAGAATGCATGCGTTATTTCGACTCCAGGAAAACGCGGTTATTATTATTATTATTTTTTACTTTAGGTAATACATGGATTATTTTTGTTGCATTGGCGGAATCAGCGAGGGACGGAGGGGGCGAACTCCCCACCCCCCCCGGAGTTTTTTTTGTACAATTTTACAATTTTTTCAAAGGCAGTAATTTTTACAGGAAAGAAAATAAAGACGGTGAAGAATAGTTTGTGTTGTTTGTTACGACTGTAATAAACAAAATTTTTACACTGGCGTCCAAATTCTCCAAGTTTTCGAAAAATGAGAGCAAGATGTTTTTACACGAATTTTTATTTTCCCCTTTATTTAGTCCGTGGGCTCCTTTTCTCTGACCCCGGTGGCACCCGCGATATTTTAAAATTATATAATGAATGTATTGTTTTTAATAAATTTATTTTATCAAAACCACTTCTTATTTATTGCACATTATTTAGTATTAATATAAAAAAATATTAATAATAAAACATAGCAAAATACTTAGTATAATGAATGCAAATCATAAATAGTTATTAATAGAATATTAAACAATTTTAAATGAGATAATTTGTTGTGATTATACTCTATACATAAATATGCGTTTAATATTATAATAAACTTGCAAATAAGTAATTGATATCACAATAAAAACGTAAATAAGTATTTTAATTTTCATCACATGTTGCATTCTAATTTTAAAAACATACCAAAAATTAGAGAGCTGCAATACTACATAAGCATGAATAGAGGGAAGTAGGCATTGGCTTACTTTTTTTATAAGGGGGAAGTGGGGAAGTATAAAATGGCAAGAAACGTGCTTGTGTAATATTTGAATGGCTCCAGATTTTAAATCAACGCATTTTTTAATTTGTTACTTTTTAATTTCTTTCAAATATTAATGTTACATGATTGTATATGTTTGCTATGAGAAGTAAAAAATATACCCTTTTTTGATAATTATTTTTATGTTTCCACTTTTGGTATCACTTACTTCGTGGAGAATGAAATCTCAATGGCTGCTATACTAA
>QLNU02015360.1:98657053-98685740 GCA_006491805.2 Dysdera silvatica
AATTAAAGAATTATATCCTTTTCTTTTGCCGTGAAAATTCGGTTTTGTGTGACTGGTGTACAAAATCCTTTCCTAACTTGCTCCCAAAATTACGGAGATAATTTTTCTGTGTCTGGAACATAATTTTGCAAGTGGAAATGGAAAGCTTAATGACAACATTTACAGCTGACTGAAATGTATGACATTTCCGCTAGTGGAAAATTCTACGGTGCTTATCATGAAAGAAAGACTTATTTTCTACACATATTTGTCTGTTAAACTGCAAAATCATTCCTGTTAGAAATGCTAGAATTTCTTACTGGAAGAAGCTATAAATCATGCTCTGCAAAAAACGGGTATGCTTGAGAAAAATATAAATATATTATCTCATAACAGAATCTAAACAAAAACTAATTTCATTGTGAGGAAAAGTTAATTATACCCCCGGAATTCTGCTCAGAAATAGGAAAATGTTAATGAAAACAAATTATCATCATTAGAGGCATCAATATCGATTGACTTTTTCAGCTATTTATTAGCTATTTAGGGATCCTTAAAATAGTTATTTATCATGAGTTCTTAATTAGGTTATCGTCTCGCCATATTTGTTTGAGTGAAGAGCTATTTAACAGTTCTTTTTTAACTTCGCTAAAATGGAAAACTTTTCGATTCTCAACGATTCCCAACTAATTAATATACTAACGGTAGATGCATTAATATTTATTTATGCTTTTCCAAAGGAATTCATACATTTGATTCGAGAATATTTGTAATAACTATAAATAACTCTTTCATTTTCATGCATATAACTGGTATAAAGCTGGATATAGTCGGACAGTGATGTGCAATTAAAATTAATCGAGGGTCAAGACATCACAAAGGTTACCATCAGAGCAGTGGCGCACCCACGTAGGGGCCCGGGCTCCTCTTTTGGGCTAACAAAGCGAAAAAGTATTACGTCTGCAGACACTGGTAAATTATTTTATTAAAAGATGTAAGATGAAAGTAGTGAAGGTCCCAACATTTCCCTGAACTCCAGTGACATTGATGAGACACTGCTGTTGAGGCAAGCAACAGCAGCAGCAGTGGTCTGGGACTGTCTTCAAACGCTTTCCGGGAGGTAAAGGTAGACCAAAACACGATATCAAACACGGTTGAAATAGAAATTCTGACTGCAGATATTTGTAATTATGTCAAGAAATCTAACCTCACTGATGGAGATAAGACAAGAGTGCTGGCCATTGTAAAATTGTGCAAACATAATCTACTACTTCTAATTATTTAAGTATCTTGCATTGTAGAATTATTAGTAATTTAATAATGATAAAAGTACACAAAAAGACAACCGTAATTGATATGGAGACTGGCCCTTTATTTCCACCAAACATTCCTTGCACCACTGGGCCCCCTTTGGGAATATTTTGGGTGTGTTACTGCATCAGAGGGCTATATTTATAATTTGAGCATGTTTTATAGAATTCGAAAATTTACTCTATTTTACTGTATTTAATAATTAAATTTAATTTTACTGTATTTAATGGAACACAATAAAAGTAATACGCGGGCCGTGCTAAATAAATTGGCGGGCCGGATGTGGCCCTCATTGTATTCGGAGATCACGACTTTATACCATTTAATGTAATATCCATACTTAATATATAACTATGAGTGTAGTAATTACATTTAATATATTTTGACAGTGAAAAAAAAACATTATTTGGGGAGTTTTAGTTTATAAAAATTTATTAATTACTTTTTGTAAATCATATGCAAAGGCGACATGTACAACTAGTTTCTGCTTTGCGCGCATAATTATACACATTTTTAATCAATAACTTCTAAACAATAATCTTTTATTGGGCATAGCTATATATATTCTTTTAGCTTGTTTCTCTTCCTCTTATTGATCCAAGCTTAGTTCTTTATCTCGTCTTTCCATCTTCGAAGAGATTCTTTATTTGCTAGAGTTTTATCGAACACGATATTTGCTTTCATCAGTCTGCTCTTATTGCCACATCTCAAGCTGATTTCCATTTAGAGATATTTACCTTGATATAGATGTTTCTAGAACAATTTGTTGCCTTACCTTCGTTTTTTTTCTGTTTTCTTCTCAGATGATCATTTAAAAGCATGACATCCTCATTTTTAAGATTTTTAAATTGCTTCCATTCTTTGTTTATACATGTCTATTAATTACTTTGATTTGGATTCGCTAGTTATAAATTCTAATTTGTATATACTAAACGGCTTTATTTTAAGAGAATTAATGTATAGTTTCTATTTAAGAATAAGGTGCATTTTTTTTTCTAATGCACTCTATCCAGATATATTACTGAGAGGAATATAGTTATATATATATACCATTCAAAATGACAACGCAACTATTTTCTTATTATTATTGACAGAAAAGACGCAAAAGATTTGTTAAGGTTTTCGATGAGCAAAAATAATTTTGGATCGTACGGAACTTAGCACAGATTTTCATAAAATTGTAGTAGGATGAATACTGTGGGTTTTACATTTCAAGACTTGCGGATTCATTTTCTAAAGACGCAAAAAAAAAAATTATACGTCGGCCCAAATGGCACAATAGTTCACAAACTGCTGCGCATTCACTGAATTCAAGCATGAATATATGATATATTTTGCAATTTTCATGACTATAGTTGACAATTTTTAAATATATCGTGATTTGTAGGTCACATTAAGCTACTATTCCATCATTCCCATCTCCGTAGTTGATGGAAGTCTGTTGAGAATGCTTGGAAAGTAAAACTGATTGTAGTTAATCCCCTAATTATGTAGAGTAATAAAATTATATTTATGAACATCTGTAAATGGAACTCTCCCAGCGCCATAATGTCTTTCTGTGAAAATGGTTTTACAAAAGATAGAAAATAGCTCTCTGAATGCAAAGTGGCAGATCGTTTTGTGATTAAGTCAACTTGAAAATAGAACATTCGACTAATTCATACAAATTAACTTAAAGAGGTATATAGTATATTTTATATATTTAAGATAGTTTTCTCTCTCCCTCTCTCTCTCCAAATACTTTCTGAGTCATGTCTAAATGATTAATGAGGCAGACACTCTCTCTAGCCTCATATTTCAAGCACGGTAGGTAATGCACATCGAATCTCATGACTGCGTATCCCAACCATATCATGTGACAAATTATAACTATACGTGGGCCGAATCATTAAACGCTCCACCACTCTTTTTTTAATATAGATTTCTTGTTTAAATGGTCATCCTATATTCTGAACTTAGATCGGATTATCGCATAAATGTACCCTTCAGCATAGCTGAAACGGTATTTGATACGTAGTTCCAATTATAAACCTGCTACTTTATATCCAAGGTACTTAATGTATAACTCAAAGAATACGTAATGCCTATTGAAAATGTAAAAGCCATCCGCATGACTAAATAAATGATGTTAATATATATAATGATTCAGTAATGTGAATTTCAGAAATGTGTCAGTATTGTAAAAAATTTAGACTTCCTACTACTCTTATACTACTACTCTCTAGAGAATACTGAAAGTGTACAACTCTACCCCATTATTTTAAGCTATATTATTTTAATGTAGGTATATAGTTAAATATTAGAAATGGGTTTTTATGAACTAATGTACAATGTAACGATAGCAATACAAAATAGAAAGGTCAAACCTAAACGCGGAAAGTTGAAGCGGCCAAGTGTGAACAAGTGCTAAATGAGTCTGAACCGAATCGGCCAAACGACACATCTTTTAGAATGGGTGGTTTGTTGGAGCATGCGCATCTGAAGAAATGGCGAGGTGATTTTTCGGATCCAATGAAGATATATTGCGTAATAAAAGTAAGTACTGAGCTAAGAGTCAGGAGGCCTTATAGAAGAGCAATGTAAACAAAGAAAGATAAGGCTTAGAAAAAGTATCGAGTGCGAGGTTATCAAGGAAGTATAGAATATCCTAAACCTTACATTTTACGACAATCGACTTTACGTATTATCATGCCGAATAATTTGTGCAGACGAGTCCTCTTTTCTGAGTAAAGTATGACCACACATATTTCACACAAAACTACCTCTTTTCATCAGACAACATAAGCAAAATCGGAGAAGAAAGGATGAGCTTGCAATCTGTGTCGCACGGCAATTTATTAATTAGCGAAAATTCGAGGAGCGTCTTTTTATTTGCAAATAAGCGTCACTTTTTCAGAGGAGTGTCAATGAATACTACTCTAAAGAGTCCTCGACATAATAGCTTATTAATTGAGCCATCGGAACACTCTGTCTGCGTACAAAAATTTTGAAGCCCTTCTCTACTCTTCAATGCCTCAAATTTTCAGAACTCGGTAATGGAATTTGAGAATTTAATTAATTTTTCCAATTATCCAAATTGTCGAAGGATTCGCAAACCCGAATGAAAGGCTGAGAGAAGTTGGGAAATGAGGAGAGATGTCTCCCGGAGACAAAGCGCAAATGTTTCGTGAAATGCATTCAGCAGGTTTCTGAGAGACAATTATGGTTTGAAAAGGTTGCTCAAGATCAGAATATGTCCTTATCACATGCAAAATAACTTAAAATTGCCTTCTAACAAACTTCCTCTCTAACTATCCTTCGCTGTTCGTTTCCACAAGGAGCGATTTATAAATGTTGCGTTCGCTACTAGCAAGGAAGTTACTGAGATAGCAAGTGAAATAGCGGTTAATGGAACGTGGTAAGTGCGAAAACGGAGTAATGCTTACACAAAGAGAAATCGCACTATTATTATTTATTTATTTATTCGTCGAGTCACCAAATTTACAAATAACAGTGTGCCGAAATACAATTTTAGTGAGTTGATGGGTAATTGTGCAAGTCGAACACTACGCAAGTTAAATAAAGCAACAATTTTTATCAACGTCTTTTAGGCGTAGTAATATTAACGCCGATGTTATGGCGTGGTTAGATGGTGAAACGTTCGTAAAGAAAAGAAATGTTTTTGCGTTCGGTGGGGCACGATCCCACGACCGTTTCATTATCTACATGATATAACATCGGTGTTAATATTACTACGCCTAAAAAAGTTGATAAAAAAATGGTTGCTTTATTTGATGGATAGTAGAAAGGAAGGCTGAAAAATCGGTTTGACTAGTCCAAGCCACCCAATACATATGAAGGTTACAAATAAATGTTAGTAAACATATAAACAGTACAAATATAGCAGCTATATTTGAAAGAAAACATGGAGAAAATAAAACATTAAACCATGATAATCAATGCGGAGGGAGGGAGTAGCGTAAAGAGAATAGAACTAGAAGAATAAAAGGAGGCTAGTGAGATATAAATTTGTACTGCTCTAGCCTCGGCATGTTGCTACTGGCAGTCTGTGAAGCCGTGAAATTAATTTTGTATTGTTCTTTAAGCTGATAAGAAGGCAACATAATTTTGTATTATTGACTTCTTAAAGAACCGAGGAATATATATATATATATATATATTGTTGTTGTTGTGTTAGAAGACTCCTTGTTATCATGCAACGCGCGTATTTTTCCGTTCTTAATGAATTTTAAACGAAGAGGAATAAAAATATGTATCTAGCTTGTCTAGCTGCGGTGCGACCATGTATTTCGAAATGCTATACATTTATCGTTTCAAAACTTATATAGTGAATTCTACCAGATTGTACATCGCTATTTTGAGTGAATGCAACTATTACTTACATTCTATTTTCTTCCATTTTTCTTATTATTAGAGATGTATGGAAGAACGAGCTTGATTGTCAAAAAATTATCCAATAATTCAGTCACAAATTTTACTACATCGTCAACTATAATTAGGGCCGTGTTAGCATACTTCATTCGTCGACATCAAATTCTTTAATTCTTAAGTAATATTCAGGGGCGGCTCGAGGTTGTTTTTGAACCCCGGCGGTCTGGAACGGATTACTTTCTGGCGCCCCCCCTCAACTTCAGCAAAACAGGAGATTTTCACAGATGCACAGTGAGCCATATACCCTATAAAAGTGGCCAAAAGTCTCTGAAAGAATTTCTCTAAAGATGTCTCTAAAAATTTCTCTAAACTTGTCTTTTTTTAGAGAGATTTTCTACTGTTGGGTCAATTAAAAAAATTCTAACTTGACTTCAGTTTGGCTCCATCGTTCAATCGAGGCCTCGGGCGGCCCACCGCGTAGCCTAGGGTTTAAGCCGCACCTGGTAATAACTGTGTACTAATGATTTTAATACCGTAATATCGGTCTTAATTGCTAATTAATATATGACGATCTCAGTTGACTATGCATGTTTAAAAATAAATAGAATAGATTTCGACCGAAACGTTTTTCCCGAAATTGTTTTTAATAGTTGCTTCGCAAAATAGAGGAATATTCATGCCAACGCATTTACTATAACGTTCTGAGCTACATAACCAGAAAGGCTGTCCCTATTCCTAAAGCAAAAGGCGGTCTTTTTATTTTCAAGGACTAGAAAACAATAGCAGTGTTTGTTCTAATAGAAAGTAATAGTATATTTTTGATAATACAATAACAGTCCATGTAAAAATACTGTAAGGCCGACCTATTTTTATATCATTGTGAAGGATATAAGTTGTGGGATAGGCAATAATTTGTTTTGAGCAAAAAATATTTTGTATTATGCCCCCTACAAAATATATTTTTTCTATTTTTATATTAAATAAATTGTGATTTAATTAAGATTATGTCTTATTTCTTCATCCCACTCTTCCTTTCCTGTGGTTGTTAATTACAATTTTATTAGTTTAAACTTTCAGTTAAATTCTAACGGAATAAAAGTTATACAATCTCAAGATTATAAAGTACGGACTAATTAAGTCCAAAATGACTTGAAGATTTTAAGTATCTAAACTTGTTGACAATTAATTGGTAAGTCAATAACGGCTGGACTACAAGTATATCTACTTTCTCATACGCGTTTTCACCTGTTAAATATTGTGTCTATTTGGTTCATTAATTAATCATGACCGGTGGAGTTTGGGAAGAAGGGGGAATGATGTTCCAATGCTTGTATTTCCAAAAGGTGCTTTGATCGTCCATTTATATGATTTTTCTTGAATCCATATTTCGCCTTTCTTCGGTGCTTTTCCTGAAAGTAAATATATCCGGAAATTTAGACATTTATGCTTTCATTGTTTGGTCCACTTGTCCGCATTTTTGGAGATATTTTAAGTGTTTGGGGTGGGTGTTCTTTGTCTGGAATGTTCCACCATATATGTTAAGGAGATTGAACATGTGGGGTCGAATTGCCTATTTGACTGCCCGAAGTTCCCAATGTTATATATTACCTAAATTCCCTCTTAATGGGATAACCAAATGTATAGGTGGGTGTGAATGTGTACAGTATTAGCAATGGGCACAAAAACACTCAATTATTTAAAAAAAAAACTTTTTTTCTAAACAGAACAAAACAGCAGTTGGATCACAAGTCATCAAAATCGTCAAACTGATCGCCTAACACAAATAACATTTTGGAACAACAGTTATGAAAACGGCTAACGTTTTCATATATTAACATATAAGGGATATAATGGTGGTAAATAAAGTGGACAGAGCTCTGTATTTTCATGCAGTAAGTTTAGCTAAAATTAATGCATGATATAGCATTTTTATTATGTAATGTGTTTAAAAGTGTCTATATATAATTTTGGCAAAAATCCCTATTTGTCAATGCGGAGAGTTCAATATATTTTGTATGTGTTCCTTATATGTTAAACACGAATTAATTGTGATCGCAATAATTGGTACACTATTGTCTAGTTGAATGTTTTACGTCTTTGTATTTGAATGTTCTGTTTATTGATGGGATTTTCTATTTCAAAATTAATACGTTTCGTTTTTGTAGTGTTTAACTCAAGTTGGTTTGTGAATAACTCAAGTTTAAAGGTGTATAAGTTGTTATAGTTTATAGTATTAAGTTCATTAACAGTTTTGAGGTCATGTGGAACCCACAGTTTTCTAAGGAATATAAACCTCTTTTGACTAGGGAACCAAACCCCATGTTACGATGAACCGAGGAATGGCACGCTTTCTAAGACACTTTTGAAATCAAACTAGAGTTAGTAGCACAAAAAAAAGAATGCATCTCTACTACGTCGTCGTAGGGTTACCATACCTTCATCCCAGTGTAATTTAAGTTATACATATGAACTAACGTGCTAAAAACACTAGCTGGATCCACGAAATTTCCAATTTCTGCGCTTTTTTTGTGGTGTGATTCAAATTTCTTTACATGAAAGTCCGATAATTACTAGTTTATATTGACTAGGTTTTAAGTATTTTAATGTGGAGATGGCTGAATGACAAAACTTAACAAGTTGTCTTTGAACTGGCATAAAGAAAAATTAACTTTGCAGGAACAATTGATTCAGCTAAACATGAAATATTGTCTCAGTTTTTTTAATAATATGATAAATAGTAGGAAGCAAAAATGTTATTTACAGTTACACTATATTATGATTTCTGATTATAATAATTATGCTTTCAGTGTATCTTAATGGAAATATTTTTGAATAACCAGGCTTATAACAGACTTCATCTCTTTATAATGTAGTGTATGGATATTTTCAACAGGAAATGGTTCTTACAACGTAAGTATGTGACTAAAGAAGGCAGAAACTTTTGAATTACCCCAATTATAGATTTACACAAATACATCAATATATCGTACCGTTCGATATATTTCTTATGATGTATCAAATGATACATATATCGATATGTTTTCAAATATTGCTATCCTTCGTTCTGCCTAGAGAGTTTGCATAAAGTTTAATTTATACAAGATCCTTTAGAGGCTTTCTTTAATGTTATTACTTAATAACTGATAAACTACGTAATCAATATTAAAGTATATTATTACTCATTGATTAATAAATTTATTTGAAAATATATTACTTACTAATTAAGCATTAATGAATTAATTTATTATTTAATAAAAGGATTACTAATCGTGAGGGGTACAAATTTCGACAGTAATTTTGAAAAGTCTACACCTATGAAAAGAGAACTGTTTAAGTAGATTTTGTTACTTCCTCAGTTACGAAAAATACAAAAATTAAAAGGAAAAATGGAATTGCATTATATTTTCTGATAAAAATAAATTCAATTTAGATTTCTCGGACGTTGATTAATGCTACTGATACATAAAGAAAAAGATCATTCTTTAGTCAGAAATTTACTGGTTGTGGTATACAGTCCAATGGTTCTCAAACTTGTTGATGTCGTGGCACACTTGCAGTCCTACAAAAAATCGTAGGCACAGTATACACAAAATGCTATTACATAAGATGTAAAAATTATTTCTATTTATATTAATTTTATATTTAGTAATATTAATTTTATTTTAAGTAATATTAATTTTATGTTTAGTAATATTAATTTTATTTTAAGTAATATTAATTTTTATAGGTACGTCAACTTTCATATAGCCCTGTATTTAACTATATAACTAAAAAAAGCATTTTCATAATAATCCAACACATCTATATCTGGGATTTCCTAGGGCTCACCTAGAAATGTCACCGAGCACACCCTTCGAGAACCACTGAGATAGTCTTTGGTGCAAAAGATACGTCGTCTGTTGCTTTTATAAGCTATCTTTTAAATTCTTAGCGCTGCCAAACTGTTCTGGAACGACAGTCAATATTCCCGCGCTGTACTTGGGAAGTCAAGAGAAGCTTTTCTAGTAAGATAGCGTCTCTTGTCATGTTTTGCGTGAAGAGTTTAGATAGTTTAATGACTTAGTCGGTCCGCAATCCCAATCTCAATCCAATGAAAACTCTTTAAGAGATAATTACCGCAAAAGTAGCATGGAATTTTGGTATATAACTGCTTTGAAGCACTCCTTATTTAAGCGGAGGCTAAAGGGTCATGAAAGATAGTTTCTGGGTTAAAACATATAAATTAAAGGATTTTAAGTATCGTCAACGTATAGGGGCGATTTACTAAATGTTAGTTGGTTTCAGCTTAAAATTTCTTTCTATTGTACTTCTAGTTAACATTTCGCAATTTATTTCGAGAGCTCCCTCTAGTTACTGAGTAAAATAAAAAACTATCTGTATAAACACAGGATCATTATTTTCTAATTTCTATGCGCTATAAGAAATAAAGACATAAATACAAAGCAATCCAAATACGGCGGGTCGAAAATTTTTCAGCTTCGAGAAGTAATATAAAAAATAATGGAAATTTCTTATGATGCTTGCAAAAAGAAAATCATTTACTTTTTATCCTTCCAGATATTCAATTTTTTTATTAAAAAAGTCTATTTTAATACCTAGTGAATAAACTAAGTTATCAGACATAAAAAGAAAACAAAATTTAAATTTTGCGACAGAAGTAATATGTAATATGCGATAGGAAATGTACACACAAAAAATTAAAAAAAAACACTACAGGGTGTAGTTTTAAATGTTAGTTTCAACATCGAAACTTACGTCTTATAAAATTACGCCTAACTTTTATTAAATTTGCGTAGTGTTAGCTCACATTTCAATATGCAGTACTTAAAAAAAAATATGGAACTTTTAATTCTTTAACTTCACACTGAAAGATTCTGGAAATCTGTAATCACATCTAAAAGTTATATTTCTTATACGTAATAATTCCGACACCCACGTGTTTTAGCTCAAACTAGAGCTTTTTTGTTTAGAAGAAAAAGAGGCCTCCGAGCTAGAGTCGAAATAAAGTCTCTTTGTCGAGCCTTGCACATTTAGCCTTGACCGCTGGGCCATCGAGGACCAAAACCAAACTCCCTTTCTCAGTATATAAGGTTGTAAGATATTATTACCCTTCTCAGGAATAACGCAATTGCCAAATAATGGTCAATACACAAAGCCTCCGGAGCAAGTTTTTTGTGTGTTTTTTCGTGGGAAATTTATTATACGTAATTATTCCGACATCTAAGTTTTTTAGCTTAAAGTAGAGCTTTGTTGATATAGGAGAAAAAAATAGGAGAGAAAAGAGTTATATTTCTTACACCAAAAAGGGTAAATATACATATATTTTAAAAACATAGGATGAACAAAATTATAATTATCACACAACCTTCATATACTTATACATGCGTTTTAAAAGAAACTTCAGGGAAGAAGAAGAGCGTAAAAACTCTACCTTACAGAAATAATTCTCGAATTTTGTCAATAGTTAGAATATCTTCTTTTAGTAATCTTCATTAACTTCATATTTAAAAAGGTTAATTATACACATGATTTGAGCACACTTTTTAAGTTCTCTCTTAGCATTTTATAATTAATTCCAATTCTTCCCTTCTCTAAAAGCGTAGTCTTCTATTCAAGAATTTTTACATAAAAAAATTCTCCACGGTCTTTCCAAAATCACTAACCGCTGACAGTTACGTTAAAGCATTACTTGATTATTTCGCTGTAATAAAATATTATATGTCTGGTACTTGTATTATTTGTCTTGTAGTATTTGTTCTTTCATTGTCTGTGTGTTTACAATTCTTTCTAAAACTAATGTATGCAGAACCAATATTTTCAGTGCTTATTTAAAGGCAAGATAAAAGTTCAGCATTACTTAATTTCATGTTGATGGCAAGAATAAAATAACACGGCAATAACTACTTAGGCGAAACTAATGATATATGCAGAGGCGCAGAGAGTCAACGCGGGACCCGGGCTCACTTTGATCGGCCCCTTAACCCCTTCCCGAAGCCGCTGCCCCCCCCCACCACAGCATATGTTCTTGCCAGCGCGGGCACCTAGATTTCATCCGAACAACCGGGATGCAGCCTCTGCTTCCCCCCTCTCGTCGACTCTAGATATATGTGTGCAGTATTCGGGAAAAATTATAAATGAGTACTACAGACTAACGAGGATCTATCACTTTTCAAAAACACTTGGATAACATGCTTCCAAAAATCCATATCGATATACAGCCCTCCAGAGTTTAAGTTCACATTTATATCTCTATCAGTTCCTGACATTTTATTAAAAAAAAAATAATAGAGAAGGACCGAACTAATTCCTATTTCATACAGCTGGATCGTCGAGCATAAAGAACTAGTTTCACAATAAAATAGTGCACTTTGAACTAAGTCGTCAAAAATGAAACAAAGATAAGAAATATTGCTAAGTTTGTTCTTAAAAGTTATACTTGGTCCAAATATTTTTCGAATCTAATGCGTTTCCGAATTTAAAGAAGAGATTGGGAAGTCTCATAGGAAAAGAAAGAAATCAGCTATACTTTTGCGCCGATTTGGAGGAGGGGGAAAAATAAGCCATCCGAAAAAAAATATTGTTTTAGGGAATATTTTTTACCTGTATAAAGAAAACTGGAAAAATATATATCTTATCGAAGTTACTAAAATACTTTTAAAAACTATTTATGCATTTTCAATCGTTGTCGAATATTAATGAAGATACAGAACTTTTTCTTCGCAGCACAAAACACCCATAGACCTTCTCTCTCTCATGCCCTGCACGTAAATTATGTTTCGAAATTTACAAATCATATTCCGGGTGTGATTTCCTAGACAACAGACTATCAGATCGCTTAGGAAACTGTATTTCTACGCGTAAATAGATTTTAAGTGTGCTCGCATCATAAAAAAAAGATTGTAAGATTGTCCTAAAAATTATTGTCTTCCCGTATGCTGCAATATTTGAAGAAGCAATCATTTACATACAAAAGGTTAACCACTGGTAAAATAGCAATGAAAAAGATCACCCAAGCTTTCGGACGCGTCAGCAGCAGTCCTTCATCAGGAGTAATGACGATGTTATGTTTCTGTCTCTTTTTATACTTGAAATTTCTGGAAAAACCCTTCATCAGAGTAGTCCCGCAGAATGGAAAAACCCAGTGGGAACCAATGGGAGGCCTCTAATAAAAATCATGGAAAAACCCAATGGGAACCAATGAGAAACCTGTACTGTGGGGCACCTAATGTTGGGAAATCCCATATATTTCAGAGTAAGAGTTGTTTGTAAGTTTCTGGAAGTGGTTGTGATGTATTAATGGCTTTCCCATGTAGTTTGTAAGTTTCCCAAGATTCTAAGAAGAGTCTACTATTCTTGTTTGTGATGTGCCGGTGTATAATTTTTATTGAGCCCCAACCGGGTTCGTGTCCGTGTTATAAAGCGTGTTCTGCCAGACGTGAGGCTATGTCTCCTTTCGCTAGTGCGAGAAGTTTGAGAGAAAAAGAACACAAACAAGCACTAATATTATTAAATCAAGAATTTTTTTCATATTAGCCGATGATGTGGCAACAATAGATGTTAACTGACATAATAGCTAAGATGATGCTGCGTCAAGACCCAGGGGTTTCCGAAGAAGCAAAACATCTGTCGCTTAAGGAATTAAGCCTCGGACAACAAATCAGTAAAATAACGGCAAGCACATTCGCTACTATTTATATTCGAACAAGGATTTTTTGCATAGTAGAGGAACGAGTTACCACTGAACTACCATA
Organism: Dysdera silvatica; assembly: GCA_006491805.2. Lineage (NCBI taxonomy): Eukaryota > Metazoa > Arthropoda > Arachnida > Araneae > Dysderidae > Dysdera > Dysdera silvatica. Next base: position 98,670,466 of record QLNU02015360.1, read on the forward strand.
GAGTCTATAGACCTACCTTTAGCATCTATGATAAATCAGCAATATCAGCATAGCACAGAGCGGAAATTGACTATATCATATATGCTGCACGCAATATTTTAGATCGAGTGTCAGATCAAATCGCTTTCGACATTAAGAAATTGATCAATATAATACGTGCAACGTAGCCTTCTATATTATACTTTAACTTGGAAAGCTCAACTCTAGTTTAATAAAAAATGTTTATTTATACTTTATACCGAGTATACTTTATACTTATGTGAGTAATACTTTCTAGCTTTGCAACAGAACGTGGTATTGAAAGCGCGCATGGCAATACAAGCAAACATTAATAATATACTACACTCGTTAAGTAAAAATGGAGTTTGCAGTGGCAATAATAATAAACCTATGAATCAGCAGGTTTTAATAGGTTTCAAATCAATCACTGAAAGCATTGCTAAAAGAAAAACATCAGAAGGACATGTTACTCAACTGACACATTGTGAAATTAACTGCTCTGAAGCCATTGTTGTGTCTATAAAGAAATCACCGATAAACGACAGAGAGACAATTGTGAGGGATGTGAGAGAAAAACAGACGCAAATAAAGTAATGATTGATTTCAAGCAAAATAGCAAATCGTAGCAATAAAAGAAAAGTACCTAAATTGGAAATCTTCGAGCATTTCAATCTTTCCAGGTGGCTGGCATAACAGATTATGCATTTGTTCGATTCATATAAATCACAAAATCAACATTGCTTCTTAGCTTCAGATTCAACGGGAAATAACCACACAAATCAATATTATAGTTGCGTAAAATCATTTAATATACTGCAGGATATATGTTGCTTCAATGAATGATTGCGTGAAGTAGGAAAGAAATTTCGGCTAGCGATTTTGCTTTAATTTTTTACGTTTAAAGTTTACTTAAAAAATTATTTGAAAATAAACACAGATTTTGACATGACTTTTGAATTACTACATGCGATGTATTTTATAAACATCCATACCGTATTCAGATTAGGAAATAAAACCCCGATATATATTGTTGATGCATTTAAATATTACGCTAGAAAGGTCAAATAGTAGTATAATTGGCCTGTATGTGATCACCCTCTAATGTAAGAGCTAAACCCCTGTAAAACATTCTTAGACTCCTATATGCTTATGATTTTATAAATTATATCTGATATAATAAATAAACATATTCATACAATCAACGCAAAATAATATCCTGTTTATACAATGAAAGTAAAATAAATTATTCCTCTACGGCAAATTGCACGATACTATGTTATAATAAAATCATGAACTCGTTAATAAACCTCGCTAACAGTTTTTACATAACATTTTAATTAATTTTTTTCGCGGCTTAAAGCATTTGTTAATTTTCTCAGCTCGCGTTTCAAAACAGAGACGATTTTTCATATGAAGTCAAATTCCACTATTCTTAAAATTTAATGACATAAGAAAAACAATTTCTTCCTATCATTCTATCCTATATATTTGCCGTATTATGGTGTTTTGCAGCTCAATTTGAATTTTTTTTAAAAATTCACGCTTTAAATGTAAAAAAAAAAAAAACATTCACCAATATGACTCGCTTACTCATTTTGTTCTCTAAAGTCAACAACTAGAGATTGCTAAAAATGTACAATGTAAAAACCACATCATCGCAGTAAAAAAATATTTAAAACGATTTATGGTCATTTCGAAAGTGTGCAAGCTTCCTTCTTCAGAACCTGGATAACAATGATGGAGTCCATGCGCGAAAAGTTAGCTGATACCAGACACTGGCCATAAGTTAATTCCAGGTAACCGATTATAGTTCCGTAGCCGTGCCTTTTGCTATGGGACGAATGAAGTTTCTCCAAGTAGAGGACATAGCGTTAAACGGGGATTCATCATTAACTGTGATAGTGACATTTGAAAGAACATGGAAGGCTTCAAAGAAATTGAGGTCGGCTGGTGAAGAAACTTTCTCTATTAGATGGGCCTTGTCGAAAGAAAATTTGTGGCCAGCTTCCCAGGCGTGTTTGGCTAAAGCAGATTTTTCCAGTTGTTGTTTACGCACGTAGGCTTCATGCTCTTTAAGACGAAACCGAATGGCACGTCGTGGTTGGCCGATGTAAACTTGGTCACATTGACGTGGAATGGAGTAAATTCCCCAAAAGTTGCAATCAGGAAAAATATCTTTCAGTTTGCAATAGTGAAGTTAACTGGTTGGTGTAAATGTCACCTGAAAATTAAATTTACGGAGGATGGAAGCAATTTTTGAAGAAATTCGTGGAACGAAAGGAATGCTGATAGGTTTAAAAGGAACTAAAGATTTAATAGAAATAAAATACAGGGTACCAGGGAGGAAATTACATAAAAAGGTTAAACACTGGTAAAATAGCAATGAAAAAGATCACTCAAGCTTTCGGACGCATCAGCAGCAGTCCTTCATCAGGAGTAATGACGATGTTATGTTTCTGTCTCTTTTTTATACTTGAAATTTCTGGAAAACCCTTCATCAGAGTAGTCCCGCAGAATGAGAAAACCCAATGAGAACCAATGGGAGGCCTCCACACTGCGGGTTACCTAATTTGGGGATGTCTCATACATTTCAGAGTAAGAGTTGTTTATAGTTTCTGGAAGTGGTTGTGATGTATTAATGGCTTTCCCGTGTAGTTTGTAAGTTTCCCAAGATTCTAAGAAGGGAAACTGGGTCTTTAACTTTTGTAAGTTGTTTGCGAAGTGTTGTGACAGGGGAATAGAATGTTTGGATATTTGCCTCTTTAAGGATGCGAGAGATTGTTTCGGAAATGCCGTGAATATATGGAATAGATATGCGGGTGTGAGATGTATTGTTTAAAGATGTACTATTGGGTCTACAGTTTCTGAGAATGAATCGTTTAGGGTATCCATTATTTTTACCCGCATATCTATTCCATATATTCACGGCATTTCCGAAACAATCTCTCGCATCCTCAAGGAAGCAAATATCCAAACATTCTATTCCCCTGTCACAACACTTCGCAAACAACTTACAAAAGTTAAAGACCCAGTTCCACCAGAAGATCTCACAGGCGCCATATACCAAATACCATGCAAAGACTGCAACAAACATTACATAGGACAAACAAAAAGAATGATCAAAACAAGAAAAAAAGAACACAAACAAGCACTCGCGAAAGGAGACATAGCCTCACGTCTGGCAGAACACGCTTTACAACACGGACACGAACCCGACTGGGACTCAACAAAAATACTACACCGTCACATCACAAACAAGAATAGTAGACTCTTCTTAGAATCTTGGGAAACTTACAAACTACACGGGAAAGCCATTAATACATCACAACCACTTCCAGAAACTTATAAACAACTCTTACTCTGAAATGTATGAGACATCCCCAAATTAGGTAACCCGCAGTGTGGGTTTCTCATTGGTCCCTATTGGGGTTCTTCCATGATTCTATTGGAGGCCTCCCATTGGTTCTCATTGGGTTTTCCCATTCTGCGGGACTACTCTGATGAAGGGTTTTCCAGAAATTTCAAGTATAAAAAAGAGACAGAAACATAACATCGTCATTACTCCTGATGAAGGACTGCTGCTGATGCGTCCGAAAGCTTGAGTGATCTTTTTCATTGCTATTTTACCAGTGTTTAACCTTTTTATGTAACTAAAGATTTAATTTTAATGCTTGATTCATTTCCGAACACAAATTGCCACTTTTTTAATATTAAGAGTACCACTTCCAAATTACTTCTGAAATAGCTATTCTTTCATTTTAGACATAATAAGAAACTAATGAAATATCAGATAATTGTGTTCGAGATTAAAGTTAACCAATGGCATTTCAATGAAAAACGTATTTTAATTCATTGTCATAAAGCAATTGGTTTCCTAAACGAAATCTATCATTTGGACTAAAATTACTGTTTTAGTGTTGCGTGATAATGCTTTACCGAGTAGAAACGTTAGCCTTAATGCTAATCTTATGAATTTTTTCTTGAATGACTACATTATTACAAGCTCAAAAAACTATTAGGGTTTTGTATGATTTGAATGTTCATTGCAAGTAAATCTTGGTGCAAAATCATCTTTTCTTAACGGATATTTCTCGACAGCGCACATATATTTATCCATACGTGGCCCGTAGCAGCTTACAGATGACGAAGACGAAGTTTATTCCACACTATTTATACAGCTATTGACAGTTCGTACATATAGCTGGTTGTTTAAAATAACTAAACTGCATTTAAAGCGATATCGTATGTCATAAATCATAAGCTAGACTTAAAAATAATGTCAGAGCTTTAAAATCATGTGACAGAGCATGTCCTGACAGTATATAAATATATTCTTATACACTAGAACAGATCCTGTCGGCCGAAAAAAATAATGGTGTAAACCGGTCAAGACATTGCCAGCTATATAATCGAGAATATAATACAAAACTGTCAATTTTGAAGCTGAATCTTCGACGTAACGCAGAACCTCGATTTCCGCGAGACAGCGTCTAAATGTTATAAGATGTAAACTTCGTCTTACATGAAACTATAATATTATGTGAGATAAAAATATACGAATGATTACAGGAAGTAATCTCGACACTTAATTGATAATCCGAATGTGATCCGAACACGCAGATTTTCTGATCTGGAATCAGTAACAAAATTCGTAGTCAATAAGTAATAAAATGCGTAAGGTATAGCCTATAAAAGGTTCGGAATACGTGCAATATTACTGTAGTAGAAATAATGTCAGAAAATATTGTTTGATGTAAAATAAGTACATCGACAAAATCTGAAAACATACCTCCATAAAATTCCTTGTTCTGTTTTTTCTCATTTATCTCGTAAGTGCTTCATTTACACAGAAAGGTATTCCTTTTCATAAATAGAACGTTGCTTCGTCGTTGAATGTAAATTGTTTAGTTTCACTCTACCACTACCTTTTGCCATATCTCGGATTAGTAAGCATTCTTCAATAAAGTCAGGAAATGCATAAAAATCCGATCATCGTTAGGAGCGAATTTGACCCTTTGCTCTTTGCACGAAACTTAAATAACCTGGAATCCTATCCGACATCCGAGAGTTGAGTTTGAATGAGCTGATCAATATGCAGTTCTACTATCATCCTTGGTTGTATCACTATAAAGTAGTTTTCGTCCGAACTGGGAGATTGCCTTCCATAGATGTTTCTTGGCTAGCAATATTGACGACTTGCCGTCTCCCCTATTTTCTCACTAGTTTCATGTATTGAGCATTATTGAATACAAGGAGGAAAAGAAAACCCGATGATGCTATGGTGCCTTTTAGTGTTGTTTCACTTTTCACCTGTATTCCAACAAATTTGGCGGTATCAACAGCATTGGAGCGACTGAGGCATGATGGAAGCCTGGAAGAAAGAACTAGCCTTAGTCCGGAAGAGATATATTGCCTGTTCGAGTTCTGCTTGAATTCCACGGTTTTCGGCTTCAAGGGTAGATTTTACCGACAGAAGAGGTGTACGGCGATGGGGTCACCTGCTTCGAGTGTGGTGGCAAATTTGTGTATGGAGGCATTTGAAAACAGTGCTTTAGATGAGTGAATTTACTGTGTCCAGGTGTGGAAGCAATACGTCGATGATACTTTCGTTATCCTACCAAGGTCTTCAGTTACTGATTTTCATCTCTATTTGAACAGCTTGAACCCTCATATTCAATTTACATTAGAAGAAGAAGATAGCGGTTCATTACCCTTCTTAGATGTTCGGATAAATAGAGATGTGGATGGGCGACTGTTGACTACGGTGTTTAGGAAACCAACACATACTGATAGGTATCTTGACTTTCGTTCTCATCACCCGGCATCACACAAAGCATCTGTCATTAGAGCCTTGCACCGACGAGCCTTTACACATTGTTGTAATGATGACCTTCGCAATGTTGAATTACGACGCAACAAAAGCGTGTTGAAAAAGAACGGTTACCCGACTAAATTTATCGCTCGTAACCAATGTGGTGTTAGTGGTGGAAACAGGAATGTAGAGGATGAGACTAGGAAGACATCAGTGGTTTTGCCATATGTGGCGGGTGTCTCAGAAAAGCTGTCTCGAATTCTCAGTTGTGTGAATGTTAAGACCTACTACAAACCTGTCTACACCCTGCGTGATCTATTACTTAAAGTTAAGGATCGCGTCCCTGAGGAGGAAAAATCTGGTGCTATTTACCAAATACCGTGTGGAGACTGTGACAAGGTGTATGTTGGACAGACGGGAAGATCGATACGTCTACGAGGGAAGGAGCATATGCGTGCGGTAGCTAGGGGAGACAATTCAAACCAGTTGGCTGAACATGTCTTCAGGGAGGGTCACGAACCAGATTGGCATTCGATGAAAATATTACATCAGAATGTGACGAATCTGGGGAGTAGACTTTTTCTGGAATCATGGGAAACCTACGGTTTGAGGAGTCGTGCAATAAACATCGCAAAACCTCTACCAGAACCTTACAGGATTTTTGCAAAACCTCGAGTTGGGGGTGTTCATCTGACATCGTCGGGTGCGGGGGCTTTCCCGGCGAGGGTTTCCCCGATTGGGGTTTCCCCAGCTGGAACTGCTCCGCACCAAATGGCGTCAGATGGGGATTCCCAACATGCGGGTATATAAGCTTAGGACTTTCACGAACTCTTCATTCTGCCTTCACTTGACAAAGGGAGCAGTTGGCTCCCGAAACGTCGTGTTTTTAAACCTTACGCCAGTGTCAAAATAACTGTTTGTTATGAAAACCAGATGATTTCCACTGACGGATAGGAAATTCTCGAGCTGATGGAAAGAGAGATCAATTTTGCGGGTGAAGCTGATCACTTGAGTAGGAATGATGTGTCGGTTCTATACATACACGCCATTATCATCTTCAACCACTCTCTGTCCACATCATTATAAAGGTCTCTCTCTCCAAACCTTCTCCACACATGTCTATTTTGATCTCTTTTTTTGAATGACCTCAATCTATTTTCTTATTTCATCTATCCATCTAGTCTAAAGACGCTTTTTGTGTCCTTTGAAATCCAGTTGAGAATTTCATGTACATATTACAGATTTAACGCTAGCTCCTTCATATTCAGCTTAAATTTGATAAAAATGATAGTGAAATCTCAATGTCACATTTAATAAGGAATCATTGGATTAAGTAGAAATACCGTTAATTGCTAAAATAACCAACTTATTCTATAAGCTGGTTAACTATGGTATTTAGTTTAGCGCTTTATAAAGATTACAACTATCGCCTCAATTAAATGAGCGTATTAAACTTATTTATAACATATAAATTAATAATTTATAATTATCTAACTATAATATCTAAGAAAATCAATGCATACATTGGAAGAGCTGCTGGCGAAATTTGACGTTGAAGGGTAGCGGAAACAATTTACGCAATAAGCTTCTCACCTTTTCCCGATAGCACATCCCCATGAAATGTCTGGTATTCTCAATTATCGTTGTAGTTAGGAACAATTCTAAAGCATTATTTCGTAACTCCATTGCCATCAGTACACAAATAACTGAACTCGAATTCCATCATTCGTTTCATTTTGCACTATCTTTTGAATTATATTTGCAATGCAACACTTCGTTTTGATTGCTATCTAAACGAAATACTGCCCAGTGTGTTATGGTTACTTTAAAATTTAATAAACCTCTGTGCATATTTTAAGAAGAATTGTGATGGTTTCTCATGATCAAAAAATATTTACTATTACTATATTTAGTTGGAATATCATATCGCTTCCTCATAGTGATAAAATTTTCACTTTTTAATGCTTTCGTCAAATAAATGAACTACCTCATATATAGTGTCATTGATACTATAGGAATATGTATAATGATTTTCTATGTTTTTAGTGATATTTTGATACTAGACTTTTCGAGTTCGTTAGAACTGACTGCTTTGACAATCTAATTTAATATGTATTACATAAGTAATTATAATGAATTTTATGTATTATCGTTATATATATATATATATATATATATATATATATGAAAATAGATATTAATTATAATATAGAAAATCCACACAATATGAATTTCAATACTAAAATTTATATCAAAAATTGCTAAATTGCGATTTTAGCTATAAAAACTGACGGCATGACACACTATAGAAAAAATTAGGATAATTTTTCTATTCAGATGAAATTATGTTCAGGGCAGCAATGGCATTGACAAAAAAACAAAAAAAATATTGCGATAGTTATCGTTAGTTGCAAATAAAAATTATCAACTTTCTTAACCTGTAGCCATCACAATTGACTCGGTATGTTAAAGCTATACAAACATTAACGACATATGAATTATAGGATTTTAGACATTAAAAAGAAAATGCTTAGATCTTTAATTACTCGTTTGACTTACCGTCATTTTTGAAACATACAATTCTCTTAGCATAGTCCCAAAAAAAGTCACATCAAAGTTTAAAAGACACAAATATTCATAAGTCTTATAGCTATATAATCAATTTCATAATAATTGAATAACATATTTGAAAACACAAGTATCCTATATAATAAAATACAATTGCAAAAAAAAACCAGATTAGCTTAAAAGAGAGTTATTTATGATTCTTTTATGAAAAAGTAAGCTCAAATTTATCATAAAAAGTTACTGTTTCAAAGTTTTATTTTCTATAAAAAAGTAACCTAAAGTGAAAGAAACAGAGAGCATCTTCCTTTATATACAATATAACTTACCTGAGATAAATAGATCAAGGGAGAAAATAAAAATTCTAAATCGTTATAGTTTGGAAACGCTATGGTCAGAAAACTACAGAAGCATAATTTCTCATTCCATACAAAGTTGTTTATGTGACAAATATTTTATATGCCTACTAAAAATATAAAAACTCACCATCTCCTTCGGTCATCCCATACCAAGCTTCTTTGAAAAATTTTACTATCCTCTGACACAGGGAAAGTTTGGGTCCATGAAGGACTGCTGTTGCTGGGTGGTCGGTAGGAGCCTGGACAGAATATCTGCGTGTTTTGGGTCGGTGCCGAGTCGGACCGGAATGGGAGGACACCATCCCATACATGGCGATGCTTAAAAAATCTCCTGCTACTAAACCTTAATAAAATCTTTACTTGCAGGAGGAGCGACGCCATCGCGTCCATAGCAATTTTGGGGTGAACGCGAGATTCGTAATTTCATAGGAGCACGTAATGGTCTTCATAGACCGAAACACAAATAACTGCGTTTGGAAATGTCCTCAATACCTCTCTTACTTTGAATGATATACTTCGTAGTACGTCAAGGCATATATTGAAAGAAGGATATAAACTTAGAACTTGATTTGTACGTAATTATCACAACCGGTCAACTTGTTCCGGATCCGAAGTCTTGAAACGCAGAAGAGGTCACGGCTCAATTTCTGTTCAGTCACTTAATGTTCACAAAACGAAGTAATTTCGAGGATTAAAGAAATTGTAGTTTATAGGAGGGAAAAACTCTAAGGATATGTGATGGCCTGAAAGTTTACTTTGGTAACTTTGATCCTGTCCAAATGGTTGCGACGAGAGTGTATGTTTGTTGCTGCTAGGAGAATCAACAATTTGACGAAAGCGTTTGATATACGTACCACAGTCTGAAGATGTTGAACGCGGTTGGCTGACTCTTCTCATTGTAAGGGGCGTACGCAGAAAGTTTTCGCTTAAGATTTCCCCTTTCTACACATATCTACAAATTTTAGAGTTATTTTGAAATCGTGAGTCTTAAGGGGGAGGAAGGAAACACAGTATATACTTTTTTCCTACTAAGATCCCAAGTTGAGGGGACGCAGTCTCATATAATCACAATAGCGACGCGATTAACAACAAAAGACTATTTCACTCTATTCACATGGTCGTAGAATCTATTTTCCTTAGAACGTAATTATAAAAGCAATTGTAATTCTTCTGAATATCTTTGCTTTTCTGTAATTTGTTATAAATGGAGCGAATTGCACTTTCATGTCTCGTAGTCCGAAATCTGTTTTGCTCACTCGCTGTAAAATGATAACCAACTTTGAAACTGGTTGAAGACGTTTGAGCGTGGTAATTTTCACTCGATAACTGATCAAATAAAAAATGGCTCCAATATGCGGATATTATCAGCCTGTTAATCAAACTTTATTCTATTTACTTCATGACGGAAGAATATTCTAAATGTTCGTAAAAAGTAAATGAAAGTGGAGAGATTTAGTAGACTCGGTCGGTGCTATGCAGCACTATCGGTGAGGAAACCTTTAACGAGTGCAACGAAATAAAACCGGAAAATATCACATTTTCAGTTATAATTCCAGAGTATAAGCTACGCCTTCGGAAGACAGATACTTCGATTGGTTTTCAGCGACTCGCCTACCTACTGAACAACGCACCTTCTGTTCTTGTTCGCTTTTTCAGCAAATAATACGACTTGCACTTTTAAAGTTCATATCAACTTTTCTTCTTCTACGAGAAAACTGCCATTTCGTTGTATGAAGACAAAGTGTAAGAATTTCCTATAGGGTCCTGCGTTTACTCACCCCTTATAAAGAGTTATTTTTTCTGACTCAGCTGACACACGGCGAATCAACAACAACGAAATCGCGTGCGTTTCCCTTGGAGTTTTCTTGTTCTGAACGCCGAATTTTTCGTCGTTCGCGTGGCATTTCAACACCGCCGATTTTAGTGGCTAGAAGGGGTTCAACCTCCAATCAATTTTTTCCTTAATTTCATTGACGACTGAGAGTTTTTGTCCAATAGTCTGGTAATAAATCTGGAAGCGAGAAAATCGTCGGAAAGCCCGAAAAGAAATAAACCGATAACAGCGATGGGCAAATGTCAGGGAAGTACTTTAAACGGGTGTTGAGGAAGAGGTGTAGGTCCGGCGGGGGGCGGTACACATCGAGGACAAGGATCCCGTCGGCAGAAGGCCGCGGCGTCGACTGCCTGTTGATCGGTGATCTATCTCCCACTCCCGGAACCCGCGCTTAAGCTGGCCCCGGCGATTTCGTGGGATGGCTCTTCCGCTTCTCGCGCACTCCCTCGGACCGAAGCTCTAAGCATCGGGCGGCGCTCGCGTCGAAAGAATCCTTACCTTTTACGTCTTTCCACCATCCTCGCTCTTTCCATCGGCAGCCTTCCACAAATGCCGAATAACCCGGCCCCTTCACTACTGAGATCTAATGGAAATAGCTATCCCTACTTTTCTCACCTGAAAGCGTCACATTCCCTCTGAAAGAGAGAGAGGACGATTTAAGGTGTATCTTCATCGACAGCCACTTTTCTTCTTTTTCAACCGCTGCCCTCTCCTTTTTAATCAATTTTTAGAGAGGGTTTTCCTTCGATTTTATTAATAATATTTTTTCTCCCCCCCCCCCCTTTTTATGACCGAAATCACTTGCCTGGATTTTAACGACATATGAGGCCTCTGAGGATAAGGTTTCCGCAAATTTTCGTTTATTTGAAATACGGAGTTGAAAAAATAAAGAGAGGGAAAGAAAAAAAGGGAATGATATTTTACGATGTAATTCATCTTCTCCCCCCCCGCCACCTCTTTTATCACTTCTGTTAAATTGTTATTGTAAAATATGAAAAATTATTAAAATTAAATTGAATATATAGATTATTAAATTATTAAAAGTTAAGTAACGCCCATTCGATTAATGAATAAATGATTGGAATATGTGCGCTCGAAACGAGGTCAACGAAATTTTGCAGTGATTGGCAGTTTCATGGATATAATAGCCGTCATTTGAAAAGAAACTATATGCTTTCTACTGATCAGTATAGACAGTTGTCCCTTTCGCGACATGGTTTTTGATCAGTGGAATTAATACGAGCGCGGAGCTTTTGTTGGTCGGACATATTTCCAATCGAAACAATTTAGACTCTCTTTCAATCATCCCAAGTATCCATGAACCGTCAACTACACGACCGACATTGAATTTACGTCTACCTATTTTACATTCGTCGATTTCCACAGACTTCCCATAGCCTCCAATTTTTCCACTCTCCTCAATCTTTTCGAGCATATAGCTGGTTACAAGTTCTCTGCAGAAACCATACCATTCTGCAATGGTTTTTTCGAATCTAATCTCCTTGTCGTCAATACTGCTTTCTGTTACGGCAGTCCGATAATCAAAATCCATTGAAAAGCAGTACGTTATCACCATAACTTTCTGGGGAGAAAGTTTCGAATTTCCAGAAGATTGCGCCTTTGGAGCGCGTAACGCATTTTTCTTTCTTTCCGTTTCTATGAGCTTTCTGGCAGCGAAATTCTCCTACGCTTGATCTGTTCAGATTTAATTTCATTTGATGCTCATGAGAATATAACTTTCTTGTGGGTAACAATCCATTCTCTTCGCACCATTTTAAACACGTCTCCCTGTCTCTCGTAATTTCTTTGGACAAGCGATGCATATTCCACACTGGCATAACGAAACAACCATCAATAATGAAATCAAAAGGAAAAATGAGAGAATCAGATACCGGCACTGGAGCTTATATTCAAAGGGAACCATCGTTATTTACAAGGAACTCCCCTTCCCCCATAATTTTAAAACTCTACGCTAATAGTGATTGCAAGAGCCTTGTATAATTGTATTTTCACCAGAAGTGTGAAGCCTTATTAAATGGTTTATAACAGGGGTGGGAACCTGCGGCCTTAAAGCTGCATGTGACCTTTTGGGCCCGTAAGCACGGCCTTTTGGCCATAAACAAGTTGTGGCTTCGTAGCTGTATCTCTTGCTATGTAGGAGAGACTGAGGCACATTTGAACACTCCGCAATTTTAATTATTTATATTACTTCCGATATTATTTTGTTCAGTTTTAATGGACAAAAATTAACAAACAAAATCTTTAGTACATATCAACATTTTTATACACAAGAATCGACCTTATTTTATGCAGTAAATGCATTTTATGAAATTACTTTAACAAATTTGCCATACACATGAGGTACTTTTGAACATCTCTTTAATTTTTTATAAAATTTGTTAGAAACTGAATATTTAACATCATATAATTGCAATTATGATTATATTGTGTTTTGTTTGAAAATACTGAAATTAAAATCAAAGCATTGCATTGCTAGAGTCCGGATTGTTCACTTTGTACTACGGGGCTGTGATAATTCCAATATTACATTGGTTTTTTTTTATTTCTTTCATGTCGTCTTTCTGTGGAAACACGAGCTTTCACGATTCTTTCAGTTTTCGTGGACAACGTATCTTAAATGTAATCATGTGTTTTTCTTCTATGTGTTTAACAATGATAATTTCTGATTTCTTCGTCACAAAATTGAAAATAACAAAATCGCCATCGATAATGTCGGTTGTTTCTGCACATAGTGAATCTGTGAGAGCTGAGTAATCCGTGTCATCGCGGACCGAAAACTCGTTATCACTGTCACTACCAAAAGAAACTATGTAAAAAGAGAGTTCTTCCTCATTTGCTACAGTTACTGCTGCGTAGAGAGTAGCAATAGATATTTGAGGCTTGCTAATTTTCTATGTGTATGTTCGAACCATTTCCTTCAGTCTAAAAAATAGCACATAATTATTACTTTAACTATTTAAATTGTAATGAGTTACTATAGTTATTACTTTTGTGATAAACTCGGGGGGGAGGGGCTTTGAATAGTGTTCGTATGTGCCCCACATGTCCGCCATAATCAAATCTGCGCTTCACAATAAAATCTAAGAAATATTTACATTTCATAATAACAGCTACAAACATGATCGATTAGCCAATGATATTATACAACAAACTCACCTTTTCACTTTCTACGTTGTTGTTATATTCTTATAAATTTTGAAGAGAATAAATACTTTTCGAGGATGTGAACGAAGTTTTTCACTCTGAATGTTTACACAATAATGAATTGGACGGCTACCGGTATGCAAATCATCTGCAGTATTTCCACCTATGGCCAGTACTGTGAACACGACACAATATAGTATCCCTATATCGGTAAATGCGAAATGCTCAAATGTGCCCCAGTCTTCCCTACATAGCAAGTGGACCACGTTAATGTAATAAGAGTTCTGAAGAAGGAAGCCTAAAGTGTTTCCAAAATAGTTATCAACCGTTTCATCAATTTAAACCGCGATTATGTGTTTTATTTTACATAATGCTCATTATATATATATATATAATGTTTACGCGCAGTGAGTCGAACATCTTTATTAAATGAACATATTTAAAATACAACAGATCAATGAAGTATAGCAAGGATAATCTAAAAATTCCATTTTTAGAGTAAAGGAATTTAAATATTGTCCCAAAAACACGTTTAACTGCATAATACTAAACGGATATATTGATAGTAAAGAACGCCACAAAGTACATGTATGTGTTAATTAAGATATTAACTGTTTTGTAAGTAGTTCGACATCTTTGTATATGCCCGACATCTATGAAGAATATGCACATACCTTTTTTTTTTATATGCCCAATATCTACCATTTGTATCGGTTTCTCTCTTAAGGCCGGAGTACATTAGAAAGTGAATATGAACGTTTTTACTGAAAGCATTGAACGAGTATCTACTAAAATAATAATAATAAGTACAATTCATCATTTAGGTTCAACGAAGTTTGAATAATCAAGGTGATGCTATATATTTTAACAGTGGTGTAAGAAAGAGGGCCCGGAGGGCTCAGGGCACCCCGTCGGGTAGCAAAATACATTGTTCTGCTTGACGTCAAATCACGTGATCTATTAAGAAACTACTCAAGCCCCCCCCCCATAATTTTTGAACTGCTACGTTCCTGAATCTAATTGAAATTTCTTAAATTTGGCTTTCCAACATGAAAAATTCCCCCATCTCCAGTTTATAACGTTCCGTTATTACTCTCATAAATGACTTTAAATTGAAAAAGAGTGCAACTTTCTTTTCGATTAAAAGTCTTTGAAAATGTCGATTCCCCACCCCCATTTAAAAAAAATACATACCCAATCTCTGTGCATGAAAAGAAAAACAACTGATGCGAAAAAGTGTTAAAAAGCAAAAAACTAGTTAGTCCCACTGAGATTACTTAGATTCCTTGAAATATACGCCACACATACACACAGGCATTATGCGTATAAGTAATATTATTATTAAATTAGAAAAATGGGAGGCAAATCAGTTGCAAATCAAATATTTTGAACATTCCGAAAACGAAATGAAAATCCATTTTATTTATTATTTATTTGCCTGGTTTTTTTTTTGTTCTTTTGTTCTTTTCTAATTTACTTTTTTTTCAAACTTACATTTTCTTTTGTTTGTTTTTTGCAGCTGATAGTGCAAAATTATAAC
>QLNU02015360.1:98702002-98715825 GCA_006491805.2 Dysdera silvatica
GGAAATCACAATTGTCTTCAAAATCTAAACTGATATTTTCACTGACATTGTTATTAAAAATTATGTTTTCGATTTTCGACAATACTTCCCGACTTTCCTTAAGTTCTTGGTCAGTTATTAACGACGGAAGCGTGTCGTATTTATTAACGACCAAATTCAAAACGGATTGAATTATGTTCACTATATTTTTCATTTTCTCACAATCGGAAACTCGTACAACTATATTGACGTTACACTTGCGGACGAGTTTATATAGCTAGTGGAATGCGAAACTTAAATGTCCCGCCAACTCTTCAAAATTGTCGCCAAATTCGCCAAATATCTATGCTAAAAGTTCATTTTTCATATTAATTTTTTTATACTGTTTAAATTAGCTGAGACATAATTTTTTATTTTTATCCGTTAAATACGATGATCCTTCATAATCTTACCGACTTCAAACCTGTTTTTGCTCACATACAGTGCGATTAAAAAATATCAAACCTGGCGAAAAAAGTGTCATTTTTGGACTTCAAATATTCATAAAAAATTGCCATGTCATTTTTGCAGACAAATGATTACATATTCGTGATCAGAAAGTCAAGCACTATCATCTTCCATAGGTCTGATCTCAAAGTGCAGTGAACAGCGAAAGGGGTTCCCTTGTAAGTGCATTAGGAAGATGCCTAAATTGGTAGAAATTGAAAAGCCAAGAAATTCATATATTAAACTTGAAGATGAACCATAGAAATGAAGCGAAATCTTTTCAAAACAAGTCCCTATTTCGACGAGAAATATTTATTCAAAGTATTTTCATTCCACATTTGGAACAAAAATGCTCAGCATGTATACAAATAAAATTAATTTAAAAAATGCGAATACAGTCTTTGTATGATACAATTTATAAAATTAAATTATTGAAACTAGTTAAATTAAATAGTATTTATTTTATTACATTCAAATTTCAAAAATGTGTGCTATCTATAATTAAATTAGATGCATTTCTTCGATTACACTAGCTTGATTTCGAGGTTTTTCAATTTTAAAAGAGTTGTTTGATCACGTAAAAAGTAGAAAATTGTGCAAATAAAGTATTGAATTACTACTCCATATAAAAGCCAATACTGTCAGGATTTTTTGTTTGATTACAAGAGTATAAAAAAAAGCAAAGGAATTAAAAAATGTAATTGGTTCCAGTAACGATGACAGACGTAGTCCAGAAAGCAGTGTAACAAAATGTTTGTTTACTCCTGTTCTTTTTTTAAATATAGTTTAAAAATGAATGAAGGAAAGAAGAAAGAAAGAAAGAAAGAGGGAGCGAGGAATCAGGGTTTCGCCGGACTTAAATAATTTTTGTACCACCAAGCTTTTGAATCGTCTTCCTGTATTCGAGTATGCTTTTTCCAGCAAATGGCAGTAACTTTTGTTATTTTATTTTAGAAAAGTTTTGTATCGAACCTTATGTGATTAACGACAGAAAGACCACGAGAATATATCCTGCTTCGAGGGCGTAATAATTAGGATATTGATCTATACAAGTTATGACAGTTAACGGACATTACAGGCACCCTTTCTAAACATTCGTAATTCACAACACAAGCTACTACGTGATTATGTCAATGCCAACACTGGACTATGATATGCAGAAATTTGTCATTAGACAAACCTCGCGTATCCCACTTCATCATCCTAATGGGGGCAATGACATTCAGAAGAAGCATCACGAGAAGTCATGAAATTAGAATGAGAAATTGGAGTTTGGCTAGTTTGAAGCGGCAGTGCAAAGCTTTTCACGGACTATAACAGTTCCCTCGTTCAACACAGAACTCAACCCGATTTGCGCATTTATTTAAGGAGCGTCACACTGTGATCTAAATCAGTGGTTCCCAACCTTTTTCACCCATTTTTATAGTAGCCAAGTAAACAGCGGCCCCCGTCTGTCGTCCGCCGTCACATTTACCCAATAGAAGCATTTTTAACAGAGTAAAGAAAACACATTAAATATAAAATTATATTATATTAATTATATATATTACATTATGTATATTATTAATTATATATGTATATTTTATTAATTAGATATATTATATTAATTATATATATTACATTAATTATGTAAATTATATTAATTAAATATATTAATGTATATTATAGATATAAAGTTAACAACGATTAGTAGAATATTGCAATGTGTGTAGCCATGTTGAAATATAAAAGCCTTGGAAACATTTGGTATGCAATCCCTTATAAAAATAATTGCAACTAAAAATAGTTGTGGTGACCCCCAGGTTGAGAACTGCTGATCTAAATCAACCGGTCGGTATGTAAACGGAAGCAATTTGGAAAAATAGTTCAGTACCTTCACTCCATTTGCTAATACTAAACTCCTACAGCAGACATTGATATGCATATGCTAACACTTTAATATAATGCTTATCAGTGTCTCCCTAAACGTAAATGGATTATTTTACGAGCAAGACATGAAAATGCTGCGTATATAATATCAGTAGGGCTACAATTTTGTTCCCCCACCGTTAGTGCATCTTTAGTTTTCGAACAAAGGGAATAAAGGGCGGGGTTCGATTTATTTAGGAAAGCGAATATATTCGCTTTGGTACCAGAAATGCCACACACAAAGTAAGGGGGAAGAAAGGTTTAAAGGTTTTCTTTGTTTTTGCTGTTTCTTAGCGCCGCTATATATTAGTTTAATGGCCCAAAAAGATCACCAACCTTGGGAACTAGTAAAGTTATCTATATTACTTCATTTTCTAAGACCACCAATGTTGGCCATAAGCCATGCCATTTAACCTTTCACGCTATCGTTCCGGTAAAGTCGATCAGCGAAAAATTTATATCATGTGTTGCTACGCTATCCATTGCGCCTAGAGTTAAATTTACAGAGGCTATACATTTTCTTGGCTGCACATCGACAACCACAAATAAATTTATCCATTTATAGAACCGGCTTTCGCTACAATGGCTCTAAATAAAAATGGAAAGACAAAGGTCCCCAATACAAAACTTCATGCAATGTATTAACAGAGTGCCATTTGTCTATTGTGCAGGCTCGGTCCTTTTAATTCTTTATCTTTTTGTACCTTGAATTATAGGTGCCGACTTGAAAAATTATTGTGGGTTCCAAAAATTTTAAATCGATTGACCCACGCCCTTTTTAAAAGGATTCAAGTATAATTTAAATTTCATTATCAGATTATCTGGTACAATAAGACACCTGAAATATTTAAAATGAAGCAAATTATAGTTAATTATAGAAAAATATTTTTTCTCTAGATAATTATTTCATGTTCTCCTAAATGTATACACCCTTTATAGTTTTACGATTGCTTCCAAAATATTCAGACGGGTCCAGCCCCCGCCCGTCTCTCTTTAAAAAGAATTTGATTGAAATAAAATCTAGATTCCACAGATGCTCCGTGAGTGCTTAGGCGACAAAACAAAGTAAAAATAAAGAAAAGTGTGGATCCCCCAACTGTTGAAAGATAGGGCGAGTCAACTTACTGGACAACATATTTTCGCCTTTATCACTATGGCCGCTAAAGATTCTCGTCTCTGTGTGTAGAGCTACAGACTAAACTTTTGTATTTTCTATGAACCCAGACAAAATGAAGAATTTTCTTTAATGAAAGGTTCAGGGAACAGGGTATAAATAATGAAAATATTGAAGACTTGATGACGAAAAACTTCGTGCATATATTTCCATACGTGTATTTTCCCCACGAGCAAAAATATTATGGGTTCGAGGAACCCACAACAAAATTATTGAGGGTGCAAAAAGTGTCTCGAACCCATGAAGTCGGCGCCACTGCCTTGAATATTGTCACTGGTGTAACTAGGAAAGGATAAGAGTGATTTATTCCTACCTATAAAAAATTTAGCCGATATAAAAACGAAAATAAAGGAATGTTATATTCAAAGCAATAGGGCGGGGCTATAGCAACCGGTTGACAGGATTTACAGGTCCGTAGAATGTTTAGCAGATCGGTGCCCCAACCAATTATGTTTAAAAGCAAATTATGCCTGTTAAATTATTAAAGTTTCCCACTGCCCTCCCTTAAGATCCGGTCCCTGGTTCAACATTTGGTTTGGGATGTGTTCAGAATGAGATGACATATTCCCCGTATTTATATTTTCCATAAATTTTTTTAGGTATACAGCGTTATCCCACTGTTCATAATCCCAGCTTCTCAGAATACATAAAGAGAAATGCATTCATGTTATATAAAAATATTGCATGGCAATTAAGAATTAGTGAGGCTAATCAGTACGTAAAATGTAAGGGGGAAAGTAGAGAGAAAAGTATTAAATAGGGGAACACGCCAATAGGTAAAGCAAAAATAAAAGACCATAAAAACATAAAAATAAGAAAAATCAAAATTAAGAAATAAAAGCTGGTTAGAAGAAAATACGAGAACGAAAAGAAGACAACGCGTCGAAGGGAATATTTTTATTAACATTCCAGAAAGATTTTTCTCCTTGTCAAATAAAATAATTTTATCAAGGTAGCCCATATACATGAATAAGAACATCAGTCCTGGAAACTTCGTAAAACTTTCCTTGTAATTCAATTGATGTTTTCTATTTTCTCATTTCTTCCCACTTCAATTTTCCTTTCTTACTATGTAAAGTTTTTATTCTTCTTTTACTTTTCACTTGGGTTTCCCTTTTTATGCATCTTCCCAAGTTTCCTACCCTTATATTTATTTATCAAATTTTCTTCCCTTTGTTTTTTTTATAGCCATAGTTTCCCTTCTTTGCCTGTTTTTTCGTCTTTTCACATGTCAGATGCTCGTAAATGATAGTAATTATAGAAAGTATTTTTTAAGTTTTATATCGATTTGTCGTCATATACCTTAATATTTCAAGTATCAATAACTACACTGAAATAACAGAATATTAAAATTACACCCACTGCGCTTTTTTTATGAAAACAGATTACTTTTGTCTCAAAATATTGAAACAATACAGATTAATAAATACATTTTACAATTATAACCGTTAAATGTACTATAGTAAGCAAAGCAAAGTTTACAAAGCTAAAGCAATTATCTGACAAGAGTGGTTTGCATCACCGAAACCACCGCTAAAGTTTTTATTTCTCTTGAAAATTAATTCAGAATATTTCGAGAGTTCACGATTAACATGCATTTCTATGCAAACCGGATGAAATAGATAATCGTCTGAAAATAATTATACAGAGTTAAATCCTCTCACTTTGACTTATGTTAAATAGATAGAATGGAATTGAAAATATTGTATTTTGCACTTTTTATATATATCTTTGCGTTTTGTGTTTCATTTTTACACTTTAACGTTTCAGACATTAAGCGTAAAGCCCCGTTCTACATAAAATACACGCAACAAAAGATCCGGCTTCCGACGGTCTCATAATGTGAATTTAGGGATAATAGAAATGAAAAAATGAACTAACGTGCCCCAGATAAAAGACCTGCTCACCCCAACTTTCTATGGTTATTAAAACAAAAGACGTCCCCTTAACAGATAACCTTATTTCGACCTTCTTTTTGCTCTATTTCGAAGAAAAAATAGAACTCGATAAAATTCACATGGCGAGATTTGTAAAGGCGAGCTTTATTTAAGGGC
This sequence comes from Dysdera silvatica, assembly GCA_006491805.2. NCBI lineage: Eukaryota > Metazoa > Arthropoda > Arachnida > Araneae > Dysderidae > Dysdera > Dysdera silvatica. Next base: position 98,707,604 of record QLNU02015360.1, read on the forward strand.
GGATACAGACTTTCATTTTGAGGGGTTCAAGGGCAGAATTTGCCATGGTCTTGGAATAACACCCTTCATTTTTCATAAAAGTTGGAATTTTTTACAGTGAAAAAATATATTTTCGGGGTGAGTCATGACTCCTGTGTCCGCCCTTGGTTTTGTTCGTGTTAAGCAGAGGAAATTTTTCAATGTCCATTGATTATCAGTTTATGTTTTAAACGGTATTTTGCGTTATCCCACGTTCATGTTAAACGAACTAAAAGTACAGGAATCTCAATAAAAATTGGACAGGGATTAAAGAAGCCATTTGTGTTAAAAGTAGTTCACGTTAACAAATGTTCGACTGTACTAAATCAGAGTTTCAAAGGTTTGCATTTTTTTTCCTTTGCCATATCCCTTTCTCATTTAAAAAGGAGAATGATACCCAGTCTTGATATTTACGAATTTTTTAAGCTGCTGTGACAATGCTGAAGTAATGAAAGCTTTGTACTCCTTAACGCAGAAAGAAACTGGTGTAAATGAATATGTATGAAAAGAAGGAAATATAAGTTGACGTCCTTAAATAATCGACTTGTTTACAGATTGCAGCTAAAATAAACATTCGCAATTATATTAAGGAGAAGAGTAATCTAATCGCCGTAAAATGTTTCCGGGTTATTAGCTTCTCTTGCAACTCCCATCACTCATCTTCATAATGAATCCACTTAAACGTTCTAATGATATTGTGTATAGAATACCAAATATTTTTTTATAACGTGTTATGTAAATACTCACACAATAACAGCATGATTCATGAGGTAAGTCTACATTCACCTTCTAATCGTATCTTCTGCCATTAATAAGGTAACGAACTAATTAAATAATGGCAATAAGTTTACAAACACGCAATTACATACACATGTATAACTTTTATTATATGCTATATACAGCAGGTTATAGTTGTAAGGGCCCCTCATTTAGTGAGTTTGTAGGTTTAACGAGCTAAATATGGATGTCGTTTGGTACAATGATTAAGTACAATACAATTTGATTGATTTTAGTGAACAAAACATTTTACGGTCTCCAGTTTTAACAATAAATAAATAAATAAATACACTACTGAAGATAATAATACTGCCTAAAACGATGCTTTTCTCTCGGTCCCGATAGATATAGAATGCATTAGATTCAACTTTATATATAATGATATCTTTTCCCGGACAGTAGTGTATAGTCATGAACAGATTTAATTGTACACATTTAATTGTGTACATTATAAACAAAGAAGTTTTATAAGTACTGATAATTCTGTATATTGCAAAACTATACGATAACCAATCCATCGGAAGATTTGTGAAATTGTACTAAGCATCAACAAAGGAAAACAAAAAAGTAACTATCTTAGGAACGACGAAAATTCGGGAAAATAAAATGCACACTTTTCCTCCCTGACTCTATCACCATGGCAACTATATCCATTCGCATGTTTACTCTCGCCGAACTTCACACTGTGTCCTGGAAAAGACGAAAATTTGACTGCAAAACTGCAGCTGAAACTTGCCCTTTCGTAAATCAGTCCAAACCTATTTTCCCGGTTTTGTTTTGTTGTTTTTTTCCTTTACGTGACGGTATCGAAGATGTGGACAGGTTGTGACGTTAACGGATAGAAAGGTTCAAAAGAATTGGATATTGAAATATGTCTAGAGGAGAAGTGTTTTTATTTTTATTTTTCTGAACCTTCAGCATCTATCTATAACGGAAGAATTGAGAAATCGGAGTATTGTAAGGATTCCATTACAACCTCGCAGTTTAGTTTGTTCGGGAATATTTTGCAATTTCTCATACATATTTTTCTACTTTACAATGACGTCTGCTCATAGAAATTTCTTTCCCTTCGGAATGCATTTTCACAAGCTATATTTTTTTCAAGCTTTTAAAACATTTTGCTTATTTTTACAACAGAACCTAATTTAATTTCCTTAAAATTTGACACAGCTTTCTTCTAAAGTAATACACACACAAAATGGTCATTTATAACTATTAGTGTTACATAAAAATATTTTTAAATAAATATTAAGAATATTGATTTAACCCTTTTAACTGAATAATAAGCCGAAAATATTCGTAATTGTTCCTCCTCTAGGTTCTGCATAACCATTGAACTTTTTAAATGATTTATATATTCAGTTCTTTTGAACTTTAAATTGAAATAGAAAACAAATCACATATTTCTCAATGCGAGGTAATTTATTATCATTGATATGAATATAATTAAAATAAGACAAAATTATTTCAGGGTAATTCTAAAATAAATATTTTAATTATATGTTAAATGCTAGGGTATTAGAATCGTGTGATATATTTGGTGGTTAGGATAATAAAATTAGAATAGAAGTAGATATGTAAATGATAAGAAAAATTTAATTAAATAAGAAATGATAATATAAGTACTCCCTTCCTTCACTTTCATATATTTTCAAGGCTCGACAAAATAATAGCGACTAAAATTTTCATGTAGAGGAGTAGAAAATTCGGAATATTGTTCAAAATATCGAAAATATTTTATTAGTGTTATTACGTGTTCAAAATATGTTCTGTAGTTATTTTTTTACTTTTTGAGGCGGACGAGTGCCAATCTTGTCCCGTGAATACGGTTTACCTTGATTTGTCAAGTCCTGTATATTGTTAAAACAAAATAATAGATGTGAACATGTTAGAAGGACTGATCAACTAAAAACAGGTTATAAGAACTATATAACGATAAATTAGTTACAAGGGTTTCTCAGTAATGGATAAGTGGACATTTTAGTTTGAAATCAAAAGGTTATCGGGGACCAATGGAATGATTTAAAATGAAATGAGTACGTAAAATAAGATAGAAAGCACATTATAACTTAAAGGAAATACGCTCGAGATGCATACTGACAATGTGAGTGGCTGATTAATGAATTGGGATCACTTACTCAATATTCTACGGGGTCATCACGTGCTAACAAAATAATAACAATTCGTAGTGATACTGAATTGGCAAATTACGGTTTTAGTGGAATTTTGGCTCACACACGTTGAATTGCTTCTTTTGATTCCTAAAGCTTGGATGGAAGCACATCAAGAAGTCTTTCCTCTTGGTCGTCTTCATCCTATATATTCTAAACTAAATTGATACATAGGGAAGGGAGGTGTTGATAAGAAGGCAAATGTCGTAATTAGTTAAATGTTTTGTGGCGCAAGAGCAGAGCTGGTCATGGTGAGCCAAGAGGAAATTTTGTGCTTTTAGAAGTGGAAGTGTAAATAATCTAAGGAACAGAGAACCATCATACTTGGAGGAATGATATTGAAATACAGTGGCTATGTGTTATTAAGTAGTTGCTACATACGATTTAAGAAATCAATATTTTGGATTCACCTTGAGTCTTAAGTGTTTTTGTTTTGTTTTTAACTTTTATGAGTCAACGTACAAAGGTTTTAATCTGAGCCAAAAAACGTAGATGAATCTAAAATATACGATTTAAATTAACGTATATGTATATTTTTGCGAATAATTATAATTTTTTACTTTTTTACTGATGAGAAGTGTTCGCAAAATTCTAAACTTATGAAACACAATCTTTTATTTTCAATTATTTATTTATTATTTTAATTTTCATTAGTATTAAGTGTTCTTGGGTTTACTTTACATGTTCTTAGTTGCGCGAATAAAATACACGACCTTAATAAATAGAGCGAAAGCCTTGTAACTACGTGTATAAATGTCTTTCGACAAAATATGTGGAAATTTAGGATTTGTTCGTCGATGAACACAACAGGTGTTCTCAGCACGTATGAGAAGAGCACATCCTGATACCAATATAAGGACGGACAAGTTTGACAAAGTTCACCGTTTCGTTATATTAAGAAATTTGTTAAGATGTCTCTATGCGAACGCGAAAGAGAGAGATATGTGCACATTTGCAGTACGAGCAATTGAGAGAGTTTGATAGAGGTTGCATTAAAAGCTTGTGAGAAAGAGTGATAGTCATACAGACTTGTTAGCCGCCACCTTAACTGGAACGATGAGGTAGTCAGATGATGTTGATAAAAGAAATTCTGAAAGGCACATACATTTGCCAAGAAGGATTTGAACGACCCAGGGAAATAAGTGATTAAGAGGAGTGTGCGACTACACAAACATAATGTCATATTACACTGAAGTGCCAGAAAAACTGGTACAGGCGTGCGTATGCAAATAACGGAGCTTTGCAACCAATCAGCGTAACGCGATGCGGTCGGCAGCGCCTATATAAGACAAGAGATGTCTGGCAAAGCTGTTAGATCGGTTCTTGCCGCTACAATGGCAGGTTATCAAGATTTAAGTGATTTTGAACGTGGCGTTATAGTCGGCACAAGAGAGATGGGACATAGCATCTCCGAGATAGCGACAAAATTTGGATTTTCGCGTACGACCATTTCACGGGTATACCGTGAATATCAGGAATCCGGTAAAACATCAAATCTCCGACAGCGGTGCGGCCGGAAAAAGACCTTGAAAGAACGGGACCTTCGACGACTGACGAGAATCGTTAAACGAGATAGACGTGCAACACTTCCTCAAATTGCCGCGGATTTCAATGCTGGGGCATCAACAAGTGTCAGCGTGCGAACTGTTCAACGAACCATCATTGATATGGGCTTTCGGAGCCGAAGGCCCACTCGTGTACCATTGTTGACTGCACGGCACAAAGCTTTACGCCTCGTCTGGGCCCACCAACACCGCCATTGGACTGTTGATGACTGGAAACACGTTGCCTGGTCTGACGAGTCTCGTTTCCAATTGCATCAGGCGGATGGACGTGTACGGGTATGGAGACAACCTCATGAATCCATGGACCCTACATGTCAACAGGGGACTGTTCAAGCTGGTGGAGCTTCTGTGATGGTATGGGGCGTGTGCAGTTGGCGTGATATGGGACCCCTGATACGTCTAGAGACAACTCTGACAGGTGACAGGTACGTAAGCATCATGTCCGATCACCTACACCCATTCATGTCCATTGTGCATTCCGACGGACTTGGACAATTTCAGCATGATAATGCGACACCCCACACATCGAGAGTTGCTACCGAGTGGCTCCAGGAACACTCTTCTGACTTTAGACACTTCCATTGGCCACCTAAATCGCCAGACATGAACATTATCGAGCATATCTGGGATGCCTTGCAACGTGCTGTTCAGAAGAGATCTCTACCTCCTTGCACTCCTATGGATTTGTGGACTGCCCTGCAGGATTCCTGGTGTGAATTGTCTCCAAGATACCTTCAGACATTAGCCGAGTCTATGCCACATCGTGTTGCGACACTTCTGCGTGCACGAGGGGGTGGGGGTGGGACTACACGGTATTAGGTAGGTGTACCAGTTTTTCTGGCACTTCAGTGTATACTCAACCACGCTATACTGACACCCATAGAATCCACCCAAAGGCATACCTTTCTATATGTACTCTGTACTATCAAGAGACATAATTTGATTGGCAAGCTTGACGACTAACTAAGAACTTCATCAATTGTGTCCTTTATAACGCCTGAAACTGGCCACCCAACGTAGGTCGCACTGTGGAGCCATGATTATCCGAAAGTCTTGGACTGTGACCAATTTAATTCTCATTGTGTTCAGAGTTTAATCCCGTTTCTCTCCCTTGGAACTGATGATCATCGTACATGGAGCCGGCTCGCTTCATTCTGGCTCCAGCGATCAATCGGCACATTGTCATTACACCTGGGATTACAGTCTGTGGAGACATTTTCTATTACAGTCGATCTCCCTTAGTTTCACTGCAAGGTACTTTGAAAATATGGCTGTACGCTGACAACAATTTTCAGCCAATATCATTGCCTATTCTTCCACGCCTTCTATATGCTATTTACCAGCTCATATAGGACTGTACCCTTGAGTGTTTGTACCCTTGAATGGCTAATTAGATTTCCAAACCCCTTGTCAATTAAGCATGTCTAGGATATGCTGGTAAGGCAATTACAGCAATCGAAGAGTGTAAGCGAACTAAACCAAAATTGTAGAATATCCAACAGAATATTCAAGGAAATATCATTGAACTGTTATATAATTCCATGCCGCGCCATATATCGGACCTGTTTCGCCGTCAAATAAGAAGATACTACGCATTGTTTGGTTACCCTGATGTTGCTACTGCTTTGTAACTAAAATTAATCCCTTTGTAATGAAAATATAAATATCCCTTTATCTTTACCTGCTCATCACATCTGCGAAAATTCATAAAAGTACAATATTCTTCTCCAAGGTATTTTATTTTTACAACTATGTGTGTATACATTGCCTCTCAGAGAAAATGCCACACTATAAAAGAATGCTCACAAACTAACCAAACTGCACGAATGGATAACTGAACAGGTGCAGAACATATGGTTTGATTTTTACATAGATAAAAGGCTACAGTGGCCTAAAATATAAGACGGTAAATATGAAGTAGGACCTCCAATTTGGGCAATACCTTGCCCAAAATGGAGGTCCCACTTGTTTGCTGAACCCAGAGTGACATCGATCTGATAAGCGCCCGAATAATGTCCTGGGATATGGTTAACCATGTAGTTAGTGTCCGAATCCATAGTTCACCATTTTGTGGTGGTTAAAGAGTATTCAACTGACGTCTTGTTGTTCCCATAAATTCTCGATTGGCGAGAGATCGGCAGACTGGGCTTATGAAGAAAGCATTTGCACACCTTAAAACATATTTCAGCCGATCCGAGCTGTACGTGGTCTGGGATTATCCTGTTGAAGAATGGCGTTTGAGATACTTTGCAAATATGGTAATGCCATGGGCCACAGTACCTCATTAACATAACAATGTGCTATTAATGTGCCCGTAATGCATACGGGAATTGAGCGATTGTTGGTGCTGGCAGCTCTTCAAATCATGATACCACGTTGAGGGACTATGTGGCTCTCGAAAGCAGCAGAGGGGAACCCTCTGGATGGCCGCGTCGTCTCCAGACCCTTACACAGTATTTAATATTGGTGAGACAGAAACGAGATTCGTCACTGAAAACTACATTGTTTCATTCTTTACACCACGCAGCGCTAGTGTAACAAAATTGTAAGCCATGATGGCGATCACTTGCTGTTAAGGGGAGCTTTTGCAATGAACGGCTAGACAACAAACCAGCCTCAGCCAATCAGCGCGACATTGGACTACATTAGAACATCCAAAACTCCCAATACGATATTGCAGCTTTCCTTTTCTTTCTGGGGCCGCTGTCTACAAATGCGACTGAGGGTTGTGGCATCTCGTTGTGCTTTTGCTGTAATATGGTTCAAGGACAAAGGCAGTAGGAAAACCTAGGATTAAACGGCTCCAGAACTCATCCGTTTGACGAGATTGCGTACGACAACATTTCAAAGGCATTAAAACTCCTTGTTCACTCTCAAAAACCATTCACTTCTCAGAGCCGTGACAATATCTTGAAAGACATCTTCACGTGCTGGTTGTCTGCTTACATCACACGCTCGGTTCATGTGATTGGCCATAGAATTTTAATCATTTACACAACTTGCATGCATGCATCCACTCTGCAATTTGCATGGCACCGCATTCACATTTTCATCATGTGTATTTTCTCTGCCTGGCAGCAAATATATATATATATGGCCTGCAAAAGGGTTGCTGGTATCTAACTGGAAGGAGACCCACACGCTGAACGTATGTGACGATGTGTGGAACCGGCCAGGCCAGTAACCTAGTGTCCTACCCCGCCTTCAAGTGGTGCAGGCTGAGCTTTCTATTTATGTGGCAAATTAATATTTGCTACACGGATAGAAAGGCGGAAGGGGAGGGCTAATTCACCAACCCGTTTAGCCAGCGTGGTGAAATTATGGCTAATTCCTCCATTATGTTGACACACCAGAAACCATGGCCCCTAGTCTCCAGGTGCTGGAGTGCTCCTGATCAAGGCAGCGGTCAGTGTGGCATGAAAGCAGGGGGTGCTAAGAATCACTGGAATGGCCCAGGCTGCCGTTTGTTATTGACCTTGGCAACGTATAATGGACGATCCCTTGCTTCTGAAGCAAAACTTCAAGAATTGGAAGAAGAACTTGACAAGATCAAATGGGACATTGTAGGACTCAGTGAAGTTAGAAGAAAAGGTGAAGAGTTGGTGGAACTTAAAAGTGGACATTTGTTTTATTATAGAGGAACGGAAACTGGAAGAACAAGTGGTGTTGGCTTCTTAATCAACAAAAGAAT
>QLNU02015360.1:98715925-98730126 GCA_006491805.2 Dysdera silvatica
ATTGTAGTCGGTTAATTTAGTGTGATGGAGTAGGTAGAATTTGGTGGAATGATAAAAATGATTGTGGGGGGGGGTGTAGGTGTTTGTGATTGGATATGGGCGGGCAAATTTGAATTTCGTTGGTGAGCTGTGAGGGGAGAATGAGTTTCTGGTGGCCGAGGGGCCAGCCGGCGAAGTGGTGGGTGGGCTAACGTAGGACGGAGTCCTGGGTTTCGATTCCTGGATCTAGTTGAGTGGAGTCTGGATAACCTTCGACGGATTCTCTGGTGTGATAGAGTTGGAGGCCATTGTGGTGTACGGAAATGGGGGGGCGCAGAAGGTAAGATGTTGGGGTAAGAGTTAATGGGTGGGTGAAAGCGGTTTACAAATGCCTGAAGGGGACCCAGAAGTCTCCTTTGATGCGTGTTGTGTAGGATATGGGATTGTGTGATTAGTGGGTTGGGGTGGAGGTGGATGTAGTCAAAATAATTAATGCAAAGGTCTTGGATGGTTTGGGTGATTGTGGGTATTTGCAGGTCTTTGAAAATTTGGGTGTTTCGGATGAACCATGGTATATTAAAAAAATTTCTGAGAGTAGTGTTTTCAAATTTTTGGAGAGAGGTTAGGGTTTTGTTGTTAAGAAGAGACCATGATGGGGTAGCGTAAGTAAGGATAGGGAGTATAGCGGTAGTGTATAGAAGGATTTTATTGTTACTGGAGAGGGAGGAGCGTGGGCCTAATAAATTGCTTGTAAGGGAACAAGCTGCTATAACTTTATTTTTTGTAATATGTAGGTGATTGGCGAATAGAAGTTTTCTGTCTATTGTTACGCCCAGATATTTAATTGAGGTGGACCAGGTGATTGGGGTGTTGATGATGCAGAGTGTGTTTGAGGGTGAATTTCGATGTTTTGAAAAGAAGATAGCTTGTGTTTTTTGGGGGTTTACTTTGACTTTCCAGTTATTTAGCCAGCGGGTGAGTTTCGAGATGTGGTTTTGGAGGGTTTGTAAGGCGAGGTGGGGCTCTGGGTTTGAAGTATAAATGGCTGCATCATCGGCGAAAAGAGCTAGAGAAATGTTAGTTGCTTTAGGAAAGTCGTAGAAAAACAGGGAAAAAAGGGTCGGAGAGAGTTTAGCCCCTTGCGGGACGCCTGCTGTGATGTTACGGGGGGAAGAAAGTGTGTTACTGTTTAGATTAATTTGGAAGCGGCGATCTTTTATAAATGAGTGAATGAGGTTGATTAGGTATGGGGGGGTATTTATATGTAGAAGTTTCGCGATAAGCCCCTGGTGCCAGACTGCGTCGAATGCCTTTGAAATGTCAAGGCTGATTAGTGTTGTGGATAGGTCATGGCTGAGGGCGTGTTTGATGTTGTGTAGAATTCTTGATATTTGATGGGTGGTGGAGTGTTCCTTTCTGAAACCGAATTGTTCATGTTGTAAGATGTTGTTGGTTTCTAGAAAGTCGTTGAGTCTGTTAAGTAGTATTGTCTCTGCAATTTTGGAAAGTGATGATAGTAGTGAAATGGGTCGATAGCTGTCTGGTTGTTGTGGGCTTTTGCCCTGTTTGAGTAAAAGAATGATTTTGGCTGTTTTCCATGAATTTGGGAAGTATTGTAGTAAAATTATATTGTTAATGATGTGTGTAAGTGTAGAAATGGCGGGGGGGGGTGAGATGTTTTAGGGCGTATCAGAATGGATACCCCCTAATTCATTCCACGTAATGCAAATTTGGACATGTTTTCTAAAACTGCCACTAGAGGGCGCGACGAGCGATGTGCAAGGTAAAACAGGTTCCCTTACTAAGAGGGAAGGGGGTGGGGAGGAGCTAAGGTAGTTTGGTGTGGGGTGGGTGGTGGTTACCCTTTTACCAGTTGCGTGCCAGTGTAGATTTTCTTCAATCCGTCTTTTAATTAATATATTTTTCTTCAATCTATATCCTAGTCGATCTCTTTTGCATCTAATTTTGGTAAAATATTTACATCCACTTTTTACAATTTCTTACATCTATGGGATGTCGGGGAATAGGGAGAAATTAGCGTCAAGCTTTGCTCTTTCAGAAACATGCCATTTATGGATCATGGAGACACCCTATGGGCGATTCCCCTTGAAAACGAGGCTTTGAGGTGTTTCAAAGGTATTTCAAACATTTTTCCAATTGTCCGCACCTGAATTCTTTGTTGGTCTGGTCATTCGTTCATTTTTAATATCTTAATTGACTTTTGCTTTATATATATATACCTATACATACATAATACATACGTGCGTTTATACTCTACTTTTTGGTGCGACACTCAATCATACAAATCTAAAGCTAGTTTATAACTGCCAAACTGAAATTTATGTGGACTTCTCATGACATTTGAAACTTTTGTTTGTAGCCTACAGACATCCTTTAGGCGATAAAACCATACGATATTGACTAGCGCCTTTAAAACCCATTTCCAGAGACAACGAAGCTAAATTTTCGATGGAAGTGTGAACTTACGAAAGTTGCTATGTTATCCGAAGGGAAGAAGAAAACCGCATTCTTGAGATTGGATGGCTCTGAAGTGGAAGCAACGAAAGAAATAGCTTAAGAAGAGCTGGCATTGAAGGCAATGAAGAATGATTGTCATTAATGGCGACTGATTACGTAAGATTAATCTCAAGTTTCTCGAGGACACAACGACTGGCTATTTGGAAGGGTGACACATATGGGGTCTCCATCATCACTAACAGGAAGAGTAATCATTTCAAAGCTAGTCTGGAAATAATTAAAATCCATCAATTTGCTGGGTTTTAAAATATTGCTTTAGCTCTGTACTGGCATTTTATTAAAAAACGCAATTCCTATACATATTTAGAAGTTTTATGAAAGAAATGAATTTAAAAAGCATGATTCAAATTAAATTGTATGTATGACTTTGGATTTACACATCGGAACTGATCATAAATTATACTATATATTTTGCATAATTAAAATATAGGTAGTGCATGCCGGGTAAATATTTGACAATTATTTCCTAATTATTTTAAAATAAATGCTATTACCTACTTACTAGACCAAGTCTTACGTCCTTTCAATCATCCAGAAAAAAAGATTCCAAGTAGATTTAATTATTTTTACACACCTTTGTGAAAGCATTGTTGATTGACCCATGGAAAAAAATTGACTTTAATAATATATTAATGTCTATAATTCGTTTGCTTTAAGCTATCGAATCGCTAAAATTTGGATAATTCTATTTAATGAGTAATGATGTCATTAATAAGAAAATATTTCTATAATGTTTCGTTTGGTGCTTGCTTTCTTGGTTATAAAAGTGGCATTTACTGCATTGTGAAGTTTTATTAATTTTCATTTATTTGCTGATTTTATTGTCTTTGAAAATAATACGATCCAGATATATACCCGTAAACTATTAAAGGTAGGGTAGGGCGTTTCGTATTGTGTTAAATAATATTTTTTTCCTTCAGCTATATAATTTTCCGAATGAGTGATTGATTTTTGAAAAAGAATCGATGATATAGTCAAAAGTATACGGACACCCAGACTAAATTAAAATAATAGTATTTATAGTCTATAATATTAATAGCATTTATGGATGTATATGCTGAATTGTATTGCCCCTCTTTGTTTGCACAGTTTCTAAAAGAGCTGCTGTCAGAGCCGTACTTACGGTGTTAGCGGCCCTTAAAAATGTTTCGATATAACACAACGATAAAAGGATTGACCAGGGTTTAGCATTACAAAATAAAGTTCTTCACTGGTCATAATGCTGTAGGTAAGGGTAGAGGGAAGATAATTTAGTTATCTTGAAAATAGGAGATAAAAATTAAATAAAATACGAATCATTGTAATTTATTATTACTATAATGATTATAATTATAACGAATTAATGAAAAGCTAACTTAAAGAACACAGCCGCTTTTATTATCCTATTAGAACTTACAAAGTAATTTTTCTAGCGTTGCGTGCAGCCAAGGGTCGGAAACCAGGATTCACTGCAGTGGCCAGCACAATAAACATGGTAACGTACATAGGCTACTAATGCTAACTCATTTGACTAATAACACATGTATTTATTTCGACCACCATTTAGAGGTTGCATTATGGGAAGTATGACGTCAAACACGTAAAAGGTGAATTAACCAAATACTTTGTTGAAAGTATATGGGGCCGCTAAAAACTGATTTCTTGGTATTTGCACTACACTCTTCTGGTGGCCCTGGGCAACCACCCAGCTAACAGCTCCCCAAGCACTGCCCTGACTACTGTAAGAAGTCTCGCTGGCGAGATCGGGTGCTACGTTCCAGCTATTCTCATAGATGCTTAGTTGAATAAAATAGATATAAACTATAGACATATATGGGGAATGGCTATAAACTATAGACATATATGGGGAATGGCTATAAACTATGGACACATATGAGGAATGGAAGAGATATACGGGGCGGAAAATTTCATAGAAGCAAAATAGGTTGAAGTGGTGTTTTATTAAAAAGATTATATTTAAAATTTTATTTACTATTGCTGGAAGAATGTAACAAACTCGTATTCAATAACAACTACGTGTATTCACGAATTAATGTAATGTTTATAACTAAACGTTAGAGAGTCGCAGATATGTATTCAAAGAGTGGTAGATTGTCACCCATGGTGAGATTGTGAACTGCATTCCCATAACAGTTGCTTCAGTGATTACGGCCAAATATTTCGATCCATAAACGCTATTGTTTAAGACCTATGTATCATAATACTTTTATCTAGACTAGTAGTTCTTAAACTTTTTATCCAATGGAACCCGTTTCTTACCTCACGCCTAGCCACTGAACTCCTATAAGTATTTAAAAAAACGTAAAGGGCTCTTATTTAGCACTGTCTGAGCATAAATATAAAAGTAAACAATAAATCAGTATAAAAAGCAGGTAATAGTTTTCTATTGTGCTGAATATTGTGGTCATGGTAAGTTAACTCTATCTGAAGGGATGTCATTGGAGAAAATTACGGAAATTGCAGATTTTTTTGGGGATTTTCGGCGACGTTTTACAAATTGCTTACAGAATATTTGGACAGACGCCGTAAAATCCAGTATTTTTGCGGAACACACTTTGACAAGTACTGACCTGAATAAGGAATTTAAGAAGATACATAATCAGACAGGGTAAAAGTATGACGAATTTTTTCGGACGTAGATTCGTTCTAAAACGTGGATTTACTATACTTGTATATTTATAAAGGAAACAAAAATTCACGAAGTTCCTCAATTCTTCAAAAATATTTATAAATATCGAAGCATAAAACTACTTTATATTCTAAGTTTTTGCAAGAAAAGTCGTGCTTCAAAAATTTTACTTAAGGGGTTTTTGTTTCAGAAATTGTTAGCCAACATCTCAAGCGAGTTCGCGAAAAAATGGAAAATTCTCGTGTTGGACTCTATAAAATCCCTTTCAACTATTTATTAAAAACAGAAACATGTGCGGAGTGTATATATATGTAGCAGAATTCTGGAAAAGCTGTTGTATACGATATATGTATCTTCTCTCAAGGACTTGAAACCATTTGTTTGAAAAAATATTCGTATTAGTGAAGAGTTCACCTGCCGATGCAAATCACATCACTGCAAGTTCTCCAAGCTTCTGCCGTTCATATTGATGACTTTCAAAGAATGCTATATTTTGTTTTCTTGAAAAATCTCATTGATATATCAGCAAATTTGGTATGATTTGTTATCAATAGGATGTCTGATTGTTATCAATATGACGTTTGATTGCTATCAATAGGTTGCCTAGTTGTTATCAATAGGATGCCTGGTTTTTATCATGTTAACAATCAGGCACCCTATTATTAAGAATAAGGCATCCTATTGATAACGATTAGGATGCCTGATTGTTTTCAATATGTAGCCTGATCGTTATCAATACGATGTTTGATTGTTATTAATACAGAAATTTCCACGTGCTACAATTTCTTAATGTCACAATGTGTTTTAGTTCTTATTCCACTAATTGCTTTTGCAGCGTTATACAGATCTTGAATTGAGAATTCCCCACAGTGTGCAGGACATTTAAATTACATACAATAGTTTTTTTTAATGGTTCAACGGTGGTTTTGGCTAGAGCTTAGTTTTTTGGTTTAGAGTTTAGGATATTTTTAGAAGAGCTTTAGTACATCATTATTAGAAGCGTCACTTAGCACATTTAAATTGCGTATTTGAGTGTTTCTTATCCGGTACGCAGAATTTTCCACAAGGCGCATGCGTTCATTTTTCTGGAGCCAATGCGTGCATATTTAATACGGTAGAAGACCGAGGCTTATCAAAGCGAATGAAAAAAAAGAGTGAAAAATCGACCTTCAGTTGTCGACGTGCCAACTCCCTTTGGGGCGGTATCAAAGCCATTGGTGTCAGAACACGAAAGTGAATGATATTCTTCAATTAGACAATGGATATTAATAGAACTGTAAAATGCACGAGATAAGATTAAACAAAGAAAGAAAACTAATGCTATATCTGAGCCGATTCTTTCAATGATTCTACTTTCACACTATATAGTTTAGCGAATCATTTTGATCCAAAGATTCCAGAAGACGGATGAGACTACAATCGAGCAAAAATGAAAAATTCCACATTTATCATGCTAAAGTAGATAGAGCGGCTGACGATTTCCTTTCTATAAAGTTAGCCATCAGATAATGACGATGGACATACGAAATGCATTTAGTTAGCCCAATTCCACACATTTCATGGAATAAATTTTTTCGGAAGATCTTCTTACGCTTTCACGAAATTACTGACAGATCAAGCAATTAATATTATGATCCAGTGCGTGCTGCTGAACACAGTAAACTCTCAATAATTCGAGCTAAATGGAACAGAAATCTCCTCGGATTACTGAAAACTTGGATTTTCCGAAAAATAGTAAAACTGCAAAAGATGTTAATGCACTTGAAAATATCTAACAATTCACTTAGATACAGTTATTTAATAATGATGAATAGAAGATCCTATAACTTAAAGAAATTCTCCATTTTCTGTTATTTTAACATAGTGTTTCAATTCTTAACAGCAGCATCAAGTCATCGTCTCAGAAGCACAACGTCAGCAGATGTGCTTGTGCAGTCGCAGATTCGGTAATTTCGAAATATTCATCCCTGTTTAGCCATTCTTGTATTTCAAATTTACTATAATTCTCAGAGCCTGGCAATTTCTTGACAAGTTCTGATAAAATCCATTTTCCTCATCATTTCCAATGTCCTTTTCTATTGACTTTATTAAGTTGGGTAAAAGTTTAGTCCAGAACCTAGCTACCGATGTCGGTTGAATTTCATGCCATGACTCCTCTATCCGGTATACGATTTCTCGCAAACTGACTTTCTTTAAAAAGCTCAAAATATTATCACCATCATTATCAATTTGTACTAGATGTTACAACAAACTTCGACGATTGTGTTTTTTGTGGTTCTAAAGTACACTCTGACAGCAGTATAGCAATTTAAAATCATGGGGGACACAAGTGGTTTTAAAGATGATTATGTTTTTTTGTTTCTGGAACAAAATGATCAAAAAGTCATGTGTTGAACATGGATTTATCCATCCATACACTACTCAGACTTGTATAACGCACACATGTCATTGTCGGTTTATCGTTATAGGACTGGGGCTGCCAAAATTCCTGTCAAACTAAAATTCCTCGAATTTTCCTCTTTAAAAAATATCGGGAAAGAGTTTTGAAAAGGAAATTCCAAAAACTTCATCGCCTCGAATTGAACGGAACCTCGATCCTCCGAGACCCTACCGCATATTTGATTCAATTATGCACATGTTTTGACAAAAGGTGAAACCAACTCCATAAAAATTAGGTTCTCTGCTTCGTGAGTCTGGAATGTCAGTGGCTATTTTTAGTTATGTTGATAAGATTTCTTTAAAAAACATTAAAATTTATTTTCACAATTAAATTGAAAATAATACAGTAATTTCTCCCGTTAACTACTTTTGCGAGGAGGAGAAAAATGTCCTTAAACAAAAAAGGATGTTATTTGTAATGAATATAATACTATAAGACAATTGCCAGCACCTCGAAAAAGCGTCTTTAAATGGAAATATTCGTTGATGAGAACAACATTATTGAGAGAAATGTTTATATTAGCGTTTGAACCGCTTTTTATACCCCCCACAGCTTCAGCAATTTTACTTACAAAATAAATCTGAAATTTTTCGAACTCTTTTATATAAAATTACCGAATTACCACCTGAATCGATTGTAGAGCCACTTGGTGAACATTTGGACCAATTGCTAATAAATTGATTTTAGGATCGTAAATGGATCTCTACACAGTGCTGGATATAACTTTTTAATAACGTGTTGAATGCCTAACGAACATTCTGAATTGTCATTTAAATTGTGTGACACATGTCATCAGATCTGTGTTCCTCAACATATATAATATAAAAAAACAGACAACCCTTCCCTCTAATGGTAAAGGATACCTTACGAAATAAACCACTACCACCAAAAATAATGAAATAAGTCCATTTCCCACGAACGGCAGTGTGATTAAAAAATCAAAGATAAAGTCTATTTTAAATTTTAAACTTAGATTTTACTTCTGATTGATAATTTGCAAGCAATGATAATTATTTCAGCTATTATTTCATGAAATGCATGCGTGCATCATATGAATTATAAAACATTAATTTGGAAACGATTGCCTTTTCTTCGTCTTCCATTTACACTGCAAGTTGAGTTATATATATTCATGCTTTTAATATCAAAGCTTCTGACAATTCATTTGTTATCATCATAAGATAATGCTTAATAGCTGCAAAGACAGATTGTAAAGACGTATAGAGAGAAAGAATATGAAAACATGTCTTAATATTTCATCAATAACAAATAGTCTTTTGATAACAATAGTTGCCACTGCAGACGTTTTCTTGGACCTTGGTAGAATTTTCGACTACGAAACCGGGACACTAACGTCTCAAAATCTATTTCTAAACCATCAAAATTTTTGCAAGAAGATAGGAAAAACCTGGATGAGAGACTGAGAAAAATCTGGGTGCGGAACTGTCTTGGGGAAAACCCACAACATGGGTATGAATATAGGACATTCTTTCTCTAAACTTCGCTTGATAAAGAGATAAGTAGTTTTCAAAATGTGCAAATTTTCTTATACCGTTAGTAAGTCTTACTTATTTTTACCTTTACTCTGTTACATTCTACGTACCTTTTATTCCATTTTGTTTATCTTCTCTTTCTTACTTTAATCTTACTTCTAATTTATATAATTTTTTCCTCTCATTTCGCAATTTTACTATTTTTCTTTTCATCCTCATTTTTATTCTTCTGCTTTATTTATTGCCTATAATATCTACTATATTTATATCTTACAATATCTTTTTTTTCTCGTGTTTCTTCCCTTTCTTTCACATCCCGACCGGCGTCAAAATTTTACTAGTTATAGTAAGCCGTTGTCAATCATACTCGTATTTTTTTGTCAAATACAGCAGTCAAACACTGTAGTCTTTCTTTAGCAGTCAAACACTGTAGTCTTTCTTTAGCAGTCAATCTCATTCAATGGCAAATTTTTCATATTTTTTGGTTCTCGAGCCTTTTTTACAAAATCATCTGCATATTTCCATAATTTTTAATTTTATTACCTAATTTTATTAGATATATCAACTAATGTATCGTCTAGAATCAAATTACCTTAGAATCAGGAATACGTCACTGAAGACTACTCCCATTTCGTTAAAATTTATTTATACCTTTGATATCTTGATATTAAAATATGACGTTCCATTTCATATTTGAAGGGAATGCATTTAGATTAAGTATGCTTACATATTGAGTGTTCATAATGAACTTCGAATAATCTCATATTTGGAAAATTGAGAACTGCAAATGTATTGGAAATAAATAACTGCCTCCAATTCATGGTACAGTTCTATCTCAGAGTTTTGATCAATGCCCCTCTGAATAATCGTGAAACCCAAAGCCTGCGAACAGTCAGCTAATTAACACACAATACTTTATTTAAATGAGGGAATATTTGCGGTTTATTTCTACGCTCCTTAATATTTTGCTAGTTATTGCTGCAATCTTATGCTATATAATAAAATAAGATTTTATTAAGTGCATTTCATGATTTCCCAGCATGCTACCTGAGACAACCAAGATAATTCAGGTAAGTTTTCAAATCACTATACAGGGTGTCCCAAAAATTGACCGCAGTTCTAATTCCTTAAATATTGATTCTAGACATATGTATTAAATTAAAAAGTCGCATAAAAGAAGGTGCAGAATTTTATGAAATCGATTAAAATTGCAGAGGATTATTTTTCGAAAAAATACAAAATTCAGATTTTTATAAGTTTCCTGTACACAAAAATTTCCAATAAGTGAAATGTGCCCCATACTCCAATAGGCTAATATACAAAATTTCAGAATTCTAGTGGAAAAAGAACCAGAGATATGAAAGTCCAAAATAACTGACTTATACCATTTATTAAAGGAATGCCGGGAATACATGCCGGGAAGCGGGAAATTCAAGCTCTGAAAAGTCACGTTATTTTGGGTCTTCATATCTCTGGTTCTTTTCCACTAGAATGCTGAAATTTTGTATATTGACCTATTGGAGTACGGAGAACATTTGACTCACTAAAAATTTTTGTGTACAGGGACTGTATAAAAATTTAAATTTCGTATTTCTTCAAAAAATAATCCTCTGCAACTTTAATAAATTTTATAAAATTCTGCACCTTTTTTTTACGCCGCTTTCCAATTTAATACATATGTCTAAGATCAATATTTAAGGAATTAGAGCTGCAGTCGACGTTTTTCGGACACCCTGTATATTTACTAACGGCAGAGCTTATACAGTTACAAGATGAAGCGTAAACATGGATTTTTAGAGCAGTGGTTTTAATGATTACGCTACTGCAGTGGTTCCCAAATTGCGGATCGCGACCGTCAGGGGGGTCGCGAAAAGGTAAGTTTCTGGGGATCGCAGCCATTACTTTTAGTTGCAATTATTTTTATAAGGAATTTCATACCAAATGTTTCCAACGCTTTTATATTTCAACATGGCTATACATGTTAAGGTATTATTACCCTCCGCAGGGATAACACAATTGCCAAATATGGTCAACACAAGAAAGCCTCCGGGGCGAGATTTTGTGAGTTTTCGTGGGGAATCCTTGAGGGGGTATCCTGCGGAAGTAATACCTTAACATCTTTACATACGGAGAAAGAGAGCGTTGTTTCCTGTCCTCATTCGTCTAGCGGTCCAAGACACTCCGGGCTAAACGGAGGGACCCTGGTTCGAATCCAGGATGGGGAAAGCGTCTCTTTTTCTCCAAAATTACACAAGCTCTAGTTTGAGCTGTAATTAAAACGTGGGTGGCAGAAATTATTGTATAATGGCTATACATATTGCAATATTCTAGCAATGATTGTTAACTTTATTATCATGTACATTAATATATGGCCTGCAAAAGGGTTGCTGGTATCTAACTGGAAGGAGACCCACACGCTGAACGTATGTGACGATGTGTGGAACCAGTCCGGCTAATAACCCAGTGCCCTACCCCGCCTTCAAGTGGTGCAGGCCGGGCTTTCTATCCAAGAGGCAAATTAATATTTGCTGCACGGATGGAAAGGCGGAAGGGGAGGGCTAATTCACCAACCCGTCTAGCCAGCGTGGTGAAATGATGGCTAATTCCTCCAATATGCTAATACACCAAAAACCATGGCCCCTAGTCTCCAGGTGCTGGAGTGCTCCTGATCAAGGCAGCGGTCAGCGTGGCATGAAAGCAGGGGGTGCTAAGAATCACTGGAATGGCCCAGGTTGCCGTCTGTTATTGACCTTGGCAACGTATAATGGATGATCCCTTGCTTCTGAAGAAAAATTCAGGATTTGGAAGAAAACATGACATGATCGAATGGGACATTGTAGGACTCAGTGAAGTTAGAAGAAAAGGTGAAGAGTTGGTGGAACTTAAAAGTGGACATTTGTTTTATTATAGAGGAACGGAAACTGGAAGAACAAGTGGTGTTGGCTTCTTAATCAACAAAAGAATTAAAGACTACCTTCTTGAAGTCGAAAGCACGTCAGATCGAGCAGCGAGGCTCGTTGTTCAACTAACCCAGCGATACCAACTTCAGATAGTACAGGTATATGCACCAACATCAAGCCATACCGACGAGGAGGTTGAGGAATTCTATGAAGAAATCAAACAGCTACATACCAAGGGGAAACAACACATCAAGCTCATCATGGGAGATTTTAATGCAAGAATTGGACAACAGGAACAAGGAGAGACATCGGTTGGTAAATACGGATACGGGGAAAGGAATGAACGTGGCGATCAACTCATAGAATTTGCCGAAGCTGAAAATCTTAGCATCATGAATTCATTTTTTAAGAAGAAACTACAAAGAAAATGGACATGGAAACACCCCAATGGAGGAACCAGCGAAATTGACTATATACTGGCAAACAAGAAATCAATTATTGAAGATTGCAGCGTACTGAACAGATTTAATACTGGAAGTGATCATCGAATGGTGAGATGTAAAATGCACTTAAATACTAAACTAGAAAGGCAGAAGCTCATTAGGAAACAAGTATGTAAGAGGGTGGATTTAAAGAAATTAAAAGAAAATACCGAGGCATTCAAGTTGGAATTAAAAAATCGCTTTTCTGCACTGGAAGGACTTATTGAAGAAGTTGACATCTCAGAAGCAAATGAAAACATTGTTAAGACAATAGTTGAAACTGCTGGGGAAATTGGTGGTGTAACCTGTAAAAAGCACAATAGCAAATTATCTGAGAAGACGAAACAGCTCATGAAAAGGCGAAGAGATATGAAGGTGGACAATCAAAATACCAGTTCCAGGATTGAGTACATAGAACTTTGTAAAACTCTGCGCAAAAGCATGAAAGAAGACATAAGAAAATTCAACTGTGAGCTAGTAAGGAAAGCCATTGAAAATAACAAGAGCCTTAGGGTTGTTAAAGGAAGTTTATCTGTTGGGAAGAAACACATCATTGCATTAAAAGGAGAGGATGGCACCGTAACAAGAAATAGGGAAGAAATACTTAGAAGAGTTGAAGAATTCTACAAAAATCTATACGAAAGTAACAGTGGATTAAACGAAGACATTGAAATAGTCGAAGGAACAGCTCCTAAAATCTTAAAAGAAGAAGTTTCATTTGCAATAAAAAGTATGAAGAAAGGAAGAGCCCCTGGTGATGATGGTATTACATTAGATATCCTAAAAGAAGCTGGAGAATATGTAGAAGACATACTTGCAAAATTCTTTACCAAATGTCTTAACAGCGGTAACATACCAAACCAATGGGATTCTGCAACAGTAATTCTTTTGCATAAAAAAGGTGATAAAGAGGATTTGAAAAATTACCGACCAATTAGCTTGTTACCTGCTATTTATAAAATCTTCACAAAAGTGCTAACACATCGCCTGCAGAAAAAATTAGATGCAGCTCAACCAAGAGAACAAGCTGGATTTCGAAGTGGATTCAGTACAGTGGACCATATTCAAGTATTAAGAGAATTAATTGAAAGAACACATGAATATGAACTTCCATTGTGTGTGGCATTTATTGACTATGAGAAGGCCTTTGACTCTATTAAAACATCAGCAGTCATCAACTCTTTAAGATCAACAGACATTGAGGATGTGTACATTGACATGGTGAAACGTGTGTATAAAAATGCAAGTGCAAAATTTCGGTTACATAAAGATACCAAAACTATCAAAATTGGTAAAGGTGTGAGGCAGGGAGATACCATTTCTCCAAAACTTTTTACTTCAGCTTTACAGATGATTTTTCAGCAGATAAATTGGAATAACAAGGGAATAAAAATAAATGGTGAATATTTAAATCATTTGCGGTTTGCTGATGACATTGTTATTTTTTCAACGAACCCATTAGAACTCCAAGACATGGTACAGGAGCTCTCAACTAGAAGTAAAGAAGTTGGACTCAAGATGAACCTACAAAAAACTAAGATCATGTTCAATAATTTCGTAGAGGAAACAAAAATACAAGTTGACAACATTGAGCTAGAAATTGCTGATTCATATATTTACCTTGGCCAGCTGATTTCAATGGATGGCAACATTATGAAAGAACTCAACAGACGTATTAAACTTGGCTGGAGTGCATTTGGAAGAAACAGTTTTATCCTGAAGGGGAAATTGCCTTTGTGT
>QLNU02015360.1:98739580-98760673 GCA_006491805.2 Dysdera silvatica
TAACAATTTGGAAATCAAACCCATATTTATTGATTGGAGGAATTGAACTTGGCTATATATTCTATTATTCTGTGAATCGAACCTGGATGTAGAATTGAGAAATCAAACCTTTCAGAATTTGGAAATCGAACCTGGATTTAATGTTGTGAAAATCGAACCTTCAAGTGTTCATTATTGTCAATAAACCTGGGCTGTGGTTGTAGTTTAATCATCGCCAAGTTGGCGAAGACAACTAAAGTATCTTTACTCGAATTCGTAATTCAAATTTTATTATATCTACTCCCACAACCAGCGGTATAAAATTCTACTATTACATTATTCAAATATTAAAATTCCAGTAAACAACAACCAAGCAACCCACGCAAAATCCTATACAACATAGGAATGATTTCTTGAAATTCCCGAAACACCTACTTGATTTGATCGGCTATTACAGGTTTTCAATCTCCAAATAACAACATTTGCTGGTCCATTCTTGTGCCGTTCAAGAGTAGCATCAGCATAGTACTGTTAGACTTACCAAACGTGTATCTTGCTATCGCCATCTCTTAAGATGAAACGAGATTCGTTTCCTTAGCGCTACACCTCATCATTTATTATACTAGGTTGCATCGAAACGTCACCACTCGGTTCTGACATTGATGGCAAGAAGGCAGTGGTATGCGTCGTATGGAACGTCTTGCATACCGCTGTCAGTCAGTTGGAAATTATTTATCATACAATAAGTTAACTTATAACCAGTGTCACTGTTCTTTTGAGTACGCATACTGTAACTATAGGTGTAAGAGCCTGATGACGGATCAAGTGATTTCCTCTTTGAGTGGACACTACGTGCAATTTCAACATGTCGGATCTTTCCTTCCCCAAATCATTTCAAACACCTTTAAACACGATCATTTTTGTTGCCGACCGTGTATCGCTGCATACCCATAATCGACCACCCAGCCTCATGAAACCTAATATAAATTATCCTTTCTCAAAATCTTAAAAATGTTATCAAAAAATGAAATCAAAATAAAAACTTCAATTGGAAATAATTTTTGCGAACAAGAGTTTTAGGCACATATTCTTTTAATGCATATTCTGTGGTTTATGATTTCTGTTGGGATAATCGTTTTACTCAAAAAGTAGGGGAGGGTTGTACACAGTGGGACAAAAATACTTTAATTACTCTAAATTATGCCGTTGTTTTTTATTTTATTTTTTTAATATCACTAATCAAACCTTTTGCTACTAAAGTAATATATCACCGATTTGTTATTAAAAAAATCTAGGAGAAAAAAAACTTTTGATAAAGCTTGCAAATGTCCCATTGTATACTATACCTGGTGCACATTGGAAAATGATGAAATCCACAATGGGACAGCCAAGTGGATTTTTAATCGTTCATGAATAAAAACACATCTTTTTGAATTCTGATTCACTTATTAGTGAAACGTTTATTAGTTTTTAACACATTAAAGGACTTTCAACAAATTTGATCTACATTTAGCGAATTTGGCTACTTAATACCGAAAATGTGAAACCATCTACGGAAATTGGGTGAGGGCAACATTTTTTGATTTGCAAGACGAATTGCTTCCTGCCTTTTGTCAAGAAGTTCACGACGACTTCATCCCCTTGATTTCTACCACTTGTCCTGCGTAGTACAATTTAATTTTCTTCCTACCTTCATACTCTGCTAAAACCCGGGATTGGACTGCTGGATTGGGAAATTCTTCAAAAAAGTCTTCTTCATTTGTATCTGATTCTAGATCTGAGCCTACATAATCGGATACCTCATCATCCTCATTATATGTTTCTTCGACTTCTTCTTCGGAAGATTCAGAGTCCAAAAAGAGGATTTCTTTTCTGGGGGTTTTCTTTTGATTTTTCATCTCTTTCTCTTTGCGTTTTCTTTTCAGATTTTCTTTTTCAGGTATGCTGGTGATGATAGCCATGTTATAAACCAATAGCTCCAAACATGTGTGGTACACAGTGGGACGACCAACTGTGTACTTCTTGCTTATATCCCACTGTGTACTTCTTACTTATGCTCCACTGTGTACTTTCAACATGGCTACCGGTTTTTGGCTACAACTACACCAATTGTTTATTAAAGCCACTAAAGATCCCCAAAATGTAAAGCTAAACAATAAATATATACCATAAAACATAACATAGCATTCAAGTAAACTCACCTCTTGGATATTTTGTCTCAGAAATATGAAAAAAGTAACTTTTACAGTAGAAAACCTATAAAATCGCCCTGACACAGACAAGCTTCTTATGATTCCATGCATAGGCGTAGAGTTTCCAAAATTATTGGGGGCTTGGGGCTCCAATAGTTACCAAGTAATTTATTAAAAAATAAGTAAACTAATTAATTCATAACAACCAACAGTTTTCAGCAATGATTAATTAATTAATACGTGTAAGCAAACACATACATTAGGACCTATTTATAACAAGCTCGCATTTAGGGGAAAAAATATAAAATTTGTTTAGTATAATGGTTAAATGCAGAATACAATTTAATCGTGTTTAACAAACAAAACTTTTAGGATCCTAGATTTACTGAGTAAGAATGGCGAGACTTTTTAAAGAAAATTAAACTCAAAATTTTTTTTAAAAAAGTAATGATCGATGATTTGTTTTAACTGAAGCGAACCTGAGAGAGGAAATAAGCATTCCACCCTTGAAACCATCAAAGAATTTCTGAGACGTCTCATCCAGTTTACAATATATTGTAAAATATTCTATTATAAATCGATAGATTACATTGATGAATATATATATATATATAGGAACTTCGGGTATTATGGAATAGTCAGAAAATATGGAATACTAAAGTTTCTCTTTGGTAATGTGCTGCCTCCAAGAGGCAATATCATAAACTACTTCAGAACGATCTCAGAGTGCCCATCAGAACGTATTGTTCATCTGCAGGCATCAGGGCGTGTCGAGTGAATATTTGTTTTCTGTTTTTGGAAATTTTCAAGAGATAAGTTTTCAATACTGTTTATTCATTATTAGAAGTGATATGTTTACATTGAAACTAAGCATAGGGTACCCACAAATACCATCAGTTTTTCATGTAATACCCGTTTTTGCGTTCAGGACTCATCCCAATAAACAGAGGGTACTTTTCTTCCAAGATGACGGGTCGGGTTATATGTAATACCAGTATTTCAAAATACGCAACATGAAATCATACTGTTCCATATAACCCGATAAAATATTTACTACCCATTTTAACAGACTTTTATTTTATAAAAGAATAACAACAACAAAACTATGGTAATATATACCCATCCTTCCGAACTTTTCAGTTGAGTCCTTATTATTTTTTATGCTGTTTATGAGGTTCTTAACGGGTTTATATGCAAGGTGTAGATCATACAAAGAGCACAATGTAGATATTGTATCATCATAACTTGGAGGTGATCAATATAACAATGTCCAATCATCTCAATCTTATTTGCTCACCACTACAATTGCTCATATAAGATTCAACCCCTTGATAAGAATTCCATGGTTCCATTGAAATCTCATTACAGAAAGAAAATGAGAACCTTTTTAAGGAACAGCACACGACCCTTGAGTGTGTATGACATGATGGGGCTGTTTGGCCAAGCTTATCTCAAAGTTCAAAGTGGCTACACAGCAGTTAATGGCGTTAAAGCCACTGGAATATTCCATCTAAATAGGAATGTCTCAGTGAAGGTTTTTTTTTGCTTTCACAATAACAGAAAGATCTGAGCCTAACTGTGATCCTGATGATCTCCAAAATACCGATGAGCTAAGGCCTATTTTGGGCGAACCTTGTTCATCTAAAAGTCTTCTAAGCAGTTCGGTTCAACCCTCAGAGATATCGTCGCCACCATCGAAAAAGACGACTTCTAATAGGGGTAGAAAACGAGGGACATCCTGTATTCTAACCCCTTCTCTCCATAAAAAACAGTTAGAGGTCGAGCTCAGGTAAAAAACAGCCAAAGTGGACCACGTATTTTAAAGGCAAGAACCGCCAACCGAAAAATAAATTTTCTAAAAAAATAAACAAAAATTCTAAGGACGACTCCAACACTGATGAGGAATCATTCCGAAGGATCGTCTGAATTGGACTTCATGTCCTCTGCTATACCAGACGATACGGATGCAAGATGTTTGTTCTGCAACGGGACATCTTCCGAAGGCAGCAACGAAGGGATCTAGGTGAAATGTTTTGTTTGCTTTCTGTGGACCCACTTTGATTATGCTGGCGTAGAGACAAATCCTTACATTTGTGAGATGTGCAAATAAATTGAACTATATTTTGATCGTGCTTCCTTTTGTACCAATTAATGTGGGTTTTTTTCTCGTTTTCTTCCTTTTTAACTCTATTCCATATTACCCGACTATTTCATAATATCCTCCAAATGACTTTCCTTTTTTTTTTGTTTGCATATAATGAAATTTCGTAAAATAATTTTTGACTGTAAATAACTAATCACAAATTGTTGAAGTTTGTAATCGCATTTAGGTTCGAATTTTAAACAACATTGGGCTGTGATATTGCCTCAAACGTAAATGGTATTCCATAATACCCGAAGTTCCTCTCTCTCTCTCTCTATATATATATATATAGAGAGAGAGAGAGAGAGAAAGGTTTCAAATATAGTAAATTTAGAATTGGAGAAAAGAATAATAAAGAAAAATATAAAGAAGAAATAAATGTGTAATTATCTAAGTCTAGCGCTCATTGAGCCACTGCTATATAATGGATAAGTTATAGTGAAAAATAGCAAATACATATATAAGATGAATAGTGCATGTAAAAATAAAGGAATTAGATAAATAAGGTTGAATAAAATTATTATTACGTAATATTACGTCGTATTTATATGTGTGTATATATATATTTACATATTTGTATGTTTATATATATATATGTCTATGTTTGAATATTGTATTTTCTATTAATCTTTTCTCTTACCTTAATCCTATCCAAATTTATTCATCTAACTCGCCTTAATTTTTTTATTTTTATGCACTATTCATCTATATATGCTTACTATTTGCACTATATTATATATATATATAAAATCTTTCTTTTTTCTCTAAAAAGCTCTGTATAAATTCCACCTTATAAAAACTTTCTAGATGAGAAAAAAAGGTGTTTTGATCACATCTCTTTCAAAACTAGAAGTTAAAGTTCTTATTGAATTCTGTTTTATGCAGCTTTTTAACCGCATAAGAAATAGTAACATCGGAACTCGATAAATTGTATCAAAGAAAATTAAAAACAATATATCATTCATCTATAATTCATATTATTTTTATCTGTTTAATTACAATTAAAACAAACTGGTTATGTGATATATATAAAAGTTTTCCTCGCCCATTCTTGGCGGAAACAGGCTTTGGGACGGGCAGAGCGCCATGTTCCCAAGCCTCTTTTTACATCACTTCTTAATGTGCCATGTCTAGAAACTTCCTGACAATGTGACACGTGTTTAGGATTGTGGCTTTTTGTATTTCAATGTAGGTGTTTGGGTCAATGTTGAGTATCTCCAAATTCGTCGCAAGCGTTTTTGGTACTATCCCTGTTGCTGAGATGACTAACGGGATGATGAGGATCTTTTCCATACCCCATATATCTCGTACTTCATGTCTGAGATCTTGGTACTTGGTGATTTTCGTTGTGTAGGTTGTCTGTATGTTATTGGTGTTGGGTACTGCTATGTCGATTAAGTACGTGGTCTTATTCGATTTATCGACGAGGGTTATGTCAGGACGGTTATGTGGGACTGTCTTGTCTGTTATGATTGCTCTATCCCAGTAAAGCTTGTGTGTTTCGTTCTCATGCACGGTCTCTGGCTCATATTTGTAGTACGGGCATTTTTCTGTCAGAAAGCCAGCATTCGCTGCCAATTTCTGGTGGACTATTTTCGCTACTTGATCGTGTCTATGTTTGTAGTCTGACTGCGCAAGGATCTTGCATCCTGCCATCACGTGTTGGATTGTCTCCGATGCCGCATGACAGTGTCTGCATTTGTCGCTTTCTATGTCTTTTCTCTGGATGAATTTCTGATTGTTCCTTGTTGCGATCACTTGGTCTTGGATGGCTAGCATGAATCCTTCTGTCTCTGGCTGGAGAGTGCCTTTGGCCAGCCAAGAATTTGATGCCTTTTTGTCAACGTGTGGTTGTTGCAGGTCATTGTAGTGCCTGCCATGTAATGGTTTTCCGGCCCAAGTTCTCAGTTTCTGTTCGTTGGCTGTTTCCAGGACACGCTCTTCGGTACTACACAGGTTTAGTGGCGTGTAATTTGCATCTGCTTGTATTATGGCTTGGATGAGTGGCGATCGGGGACTCTTCAACTGGAAGTATTGCCTCATGCTCTGGATCTGCTTGTCATGTAAGTCTTTGAGGTCCGCTTGTCCGCGTCCTCCTTCTTCCCGGGGTAGTGTTTGCCGTTCAATTGCCGTTGCAGGGTGTAGTTGTCCGGCTCTTCTCTGGATGGTTCTCATTTTCCGCTGGAGTTGTTCTAGTTCAGTGTTGGACCATTTGATGATCCCGAAGGAGTAGGTGAGCACTGGTACCGCATATGCGTTAATTGCTTGCGTGGTGTTCTTCCCGCTCAGTTTCGTCTTCACAATGCTTCTAAGTCTTTCTTGGAATGCTTGCGTGAGCTGGACTTTGACTTTCTTGTGCTCCTGCTGCCGTTTTTGCATTATCCCTAGGTATTTGTAGGTTTCGCCCTCGTCCAAGGTCTTCAGTAGTCTCCCGTCTTCGAGTTCGATGCCTGGTAAATCTTCTTTGCTATTCTTCTGTATTTTGCACTTATCGAGGCCGAATTCCATTCCTATGTCCTTGGAGAATGTCTCTGTTATACTGATGAGTTGTCGGAGTTGGGTGATTGTTGGCGCGTATAGCTTGATGTCATCTACGTACATGAGGTGGGAGACTTTATGTAGGTTTCTCTTGTCTTTCTTCAGCATGTATCCGTATTTACTTGTGTTCAGCATCCTTGACAAGGGGTTTAACGCCAAGCAGAACCACTGGGGGCTTAGTGCGTCTCCTTGAAAGATTCCGCGGCGGATGGGGATCTCGGCCGTTTCTATTTTACTGTCTGGCGTGTTTAGCTGTAACCGGGTTCTCCATTGTTTCATGCTGCTCTGTAGGAATCGGATGATTGAGGGATGCACTTTGTATATGCTGAGTATTTCAAGGAGCCACGAGTGCGGAACAGAGTCGAAAGCCTTCTTGTAGTCTATGTATGCGGTGTTGAGTTTTCGCTTTTGTTTTCTTGCTTGTTCCAGGATAACTGAGTCGATGGTAAGCTGCTCTTTACATCCCAGAGTCCTTTTATAGTCATATATAGCTTTTATAGAGTCATATATATATATATATTTCTTTTTAATTGACTAATTAAAATGATTGAATTTAAATGTTGCGAAAAGCTAAAAATAAAATAAATAATACCTATTATGTGCCTTTGCGCTTAATCTACAGAATAGAATATTTAAAAAATAATAATAAATAAATAACAGTCAACAATACGCTCAAACAAGAATTAACCTTTTATATGTAACATGTATTTGATAGTAATAATTAAGGCCCGGATTTTCATGCATAAAATTTAGCTCAAATAATATGCAAATATGCACGAAATTATTGCAAACTATGCATGGAAATATGCAAAAATATGCAAGTGCATAGAAATCTGGACCCTATTCATAAGAGATGTTTCGAAATGAATAAAATGACAATTTATTGAAACAGTGCAGATGTTTATGAAATTAATATATAATATTTACTGGCAAGGGCGGCTTAAGGACCGGGCGACCAGGGCGGCGTTTGAATGAGGGTGCCAAACTGAAGTCAAGTTTAATTTTTTTTTTTTAGTTGGCGTTATGAGCAGAGATGAGGTCCTAGTAATATACGAGAACTGTATCTGTTAGTATCTGTGAGTAATCCTGCGATTGACGGCTAAATGCAGTAAGATTTGAAGAGGTCGGTCACGATTGGTGGTTTCCTATCGATTGAGGCGGTAAAATAAGTATAATTTCTCGCTTTGGTGAGTGGTAATCCGTTTATAGTGATATAGCTATTGAGAGCAGTATATGCCTAGAGTTGCTACCATGGAGGTGGGACCGCAGCAGTACTAGTGCCCGTCCAGTGCCAATTGATGGAGGCCTAGTGGGGTATATCACGTGACGAGGCCGCCATATGTCCAGTGAACTTAATGTCTACAACGTTGAAGACCTAGAAGTGCCGCCAGTGAGATGGGACATCAATCCTACGATTGACGATAGCGTGCTATGCTATTGATGCCGAGAGGTGTTTCCAGAAGAATCAACCGATAAATCGATGACCCGTTAATATCAGTTGGAGAATCCCTTGGCTGGACCGCGTCTACTTTTTTTGCATAAGTGTCTTCATTGTTATATAGCGGAACTTTCATTGGTTAAGCGCAAATTGATATACAGAGTAGAGACTACCACGAACCTGTAGCTTAAACTACTAATTCTGTATGTAGATTGGAATAACTCGTCTTGTTAAAGTAATTTGTTTGCATGCTTTAGTGTAGTCACGGCCTAGGCTAGTGGATGAATTTTAATTGCGATGTTTGTATGTATTGATTACGTGCCACATTCGTGTACTAAATATCAATTTTAAAAGAACCTGTATCCTTCTTGTTGAAAGTTACACAACAGTATTTTCGAAATTGTACCACATGTCTGCACCCGCTGTAATTAGGCATCCCCATGTGCTAGCCCCTTTTTCCTAGTCGAAAAACCCATTCCTTTGTGAAGGAGGAGTTCAGGATGTACAACAGCCACAAACAGTCCCATATGGTGCTTTGTCAGTTTAATGGTCAAAGTTTGTCTCCTTTGTCCACGACTCCCTCGTTTGTGTATTGGGAGGGGAGAGGAGCATGACATTCACTTAAACTCTCACAAGATCTAATAGCTTCTCTAGCTGTTGGTCAACACTTAAAGATTGTAAAGTTTGAAGGACAAATCGGATAGATGTTCGTGTAACAAGAAAAAGAAAGTTCTAAAATAATTTTTGAATAAAAATGCGCCAAAATAGTTCTCGCACACTAAAATTTGTTTTTTCTAACATTGGTAAATTATTGGGGGGGAGGCTCAAACCCTTATCAAAATTATTGGTTGGCTCGGGCCCCACGGGCCCATATAACTCTACGCCTATGATTCTATGCTATTATGGTTTTAGACATCCATCATTGGTAGCGACATTGTCCAGAAGTGATTCTGATTGGCTAATGTAATTAGTGCGAGAAATTTGTCTGATATCCTACTGTGTACAGTGTCCCATTGTGTACTATTCTCCCCTACTTTCAGCGCATAAAGATTAAGTAAAATATCTTATTTGTAAGATACTTGATTCATGTAATATTTATTTATTATATTGAAAACATTTATATTTCTTTCAATCACAGACGTTCCCGCACGTTTTTCTATGAATCGAGCAATTTTCTCAATTTTATAGAACAAATTTTAGTTGCATTTTTTTTAATTATTCAGTATTTCATTTATTTCGATTTCACAATTCACGTAAATTTTCTTATAAAAAATCATCAACTCTACAAAATCTATCAGATTTCTCTATCGTACGACTGTGAGGTACGTTTATATTTCCATTTGTATCATAAATTATAGCCAATTGCTTTTGTTTTTTTCTTGTATTCTGCTACGAATCATTCACGGCGAAAGACAGTCATCCTCACGCTATGCTTTCATTTCTCACGTCCATAAGAAACAAAACACGATTCATTCCCAGAACACAACCACATAATTTGTATTCTTTGTTCTTTCGTGTTCCTGCATGAGATCAATAATTATTGAAAGCGCAACATTTTGTTCTCGTATTTACAAATAATGACTACATGAAGTTTTGTTGAGGAATTCGCATATATGAACTTACTTTTATTGTGTCGTATTAGTCGTAGATGCGTAATATGTAATGCATATGAACTTTTTAAAAATAATTAGTTAGAAATCCTCATCGTGCTAAAAAGGCTTACACTATTTAATAATTTCTCGAAAGCCCTTTAAAGTTGCCTAAAATTGTTTTCATATTCTAGATTACAATTTTTTACATAGGTCAGCCATTTAACAAGAATTTGAAATTACATTTGCTGAATATATAGCGTTGTATTAATACGTAGGTGAGTCAAAAATTTCTAGGAAAAAACCTGTAACTATAGTTATGTAAAAAATAAATTCAAATCATTGAACAGACTTATGGAATAAACATTTGGCAACGTTTTAGTAAAGTTACGCCTTCCTGGTACGTACAGCGAATGCACAACAGATAAAAACAAATGGCGGCAACTATATGAAGCTTGTCAAACATTGAGCAACGTTCTATTGCAAAATGTCTAGCCAAAGGAAGCGTAAACCCTAACGAAATTTTGTTAAGAATACAAGTACAATATGATAACAACTGCATGAGTGAATCTGTACTTTATTTATAGCACGATAAATTTAAATCGGGATATGTAAGTATTTGCGACGCCGAGCGCTGTGGGCGACCTTCAACTTCGGTTTTATCAAACTTTTTTTGGAACTCAAAGGGAAAAATATAAATTGATTTTTGGAAGAAAACCGCACAAAAAATTCAGAATACTACTCGCACCTTCTTAAAAATCTCATACGTGAAGCTATACGTTGCAAAAGAAGAGAAAAGCTAAAGCATTGTAGCTTTTGTCCATCATGACAATGCACTTCCTCACACAGCCCAAACTACTACGTAAACATTAAGAAAAGTTGATTAGGAACTGTTAGCACATCCTGTCTATCTATAGTCCTAACCTAGCTCCAGGTGATTTGTATCTGTTTACGCATTTTAGAGATGCTCTATGAAAAAACATAGATTCTCTATGAATTTGGAGGTGGATAATTTTGCCCAAAATTGGTGTCGGCGACAACCACAAATCTTGTTTTCTCAGAGAGTTGACAAGCTTATAAAGAAATTGGAATAAGTGTATTGAAAAGGATTGTGATTATGTACAGGTAAAGACAAAAAAGTAAATTTACATTCCTTATAATTTTTTATTAACTCTTCCCTAGAACTTATTGACACACCCGCTTAGTATAATAGAGTTAACGTTTCCCAGTATAAATGGAACAAAGTTAGAAAAATAAGTATGAGTGTTTTATGACTTATTTTCTCAGTGAAAATAAACATAATACGGACAGTGGTGCTTCAATTATCTGATTCAGAAATAATGCTCACATAACCTGATGTAAATATAAAAACTGATGAGGAAAAAATTGAAAAAAAGATGTACAAACCGTGCATTGTACGTCAGTATTAGTTATTCTATTCTACTCTGAAAATATCAACGATATATAACAAAATAATGCTAATTCAAACAACTTTAAGTGTCTAAAAATCTGTATATTTATTAATTTATATAATCCGTACACTGGGGAAGCAAACATATTATGTCCACCTACATCGTGTGAAAATCGGATGACCTGGAATGCACGGGAGCAGGTGGGAATGATATTTAACGGCTGTCAGTACGTCTGAGGCATAATTCTCTCGATTATATTTGTGTGTGATGAGTAAGGCTGTTGGTATATATGAATTTGGTATATTTGTATATATCAAACATATATAATTTGTATATATGCAAGGTGGACACATGCTGCATAGACTAACCTAAAGAAAGCTTGGTTTATACTATTATTAGGATATGTATACTTACTAGAGAAAATGTAATATCATATTTATCTATTCGAATTCATACGCCGCCAGGACGCGGGCGATTCGGAAATTTGTCATTTTAGTTTCTGAATATTTTTCATGAATAAATATTTTAGTGGATTTATTCTGAGAATATGTCCGAATGCGTGAAAAGCTCAGACCAAGAACCCCGAAATAACATCAGTTCAGCAAATGCCAGTGAACAAGTCATGCATTTTTAAATATCGAAATATTCATGAACGATCGAGAATTTTCCGATATTGAGATCTTTCAGTATTCGAAAAAGGGGATACCGCTTATTATGATTGGTCATAAAAATTGCCTGCAAGCGGATTACAACGATATGCAATGGGTCCTCTATGCTTAAAACTGAACGAAATAAAATGTTAAAAATATCAGTAACCAAACAGCAAAAATGGTAGAAAGCAAAATCTGTACTTACAGAGGAAATGTACCAATACACTTCATGAATATGCTATTATTAATTCTTAATGCTTATAAGAGTTTAATACATGAATTTTAAAAAAAATTGCGAAGAAGTTATCTACGAATATATTTTTTAAAAAGAAAAAGAATTTATTCGGCCGAAGTCTCATAAAAGTTGAGAAGCACTACTCTATCATGTATTATTTTGTTCTTGTTTATATATACACGACATTACTAAGTATTGATATACAAGAATGTAGCTACATATTTTACAGTTATAAATTCGTACTTTGCTATGTAACGAATCTTGAGTCGTTGGTTTTTGCAACTAGAATTATAAAGTAAAGGAATATCCCAATATTTTGTATATAGGCAAACTTCCTTAACGCAAATTACTTTTAATACGAGCTGTTTCAGAAGTCTGCGTCAAATTTGGAAAACTTAGTAACACCATTCCATCCTTTGCGGATAACACGAACAGCATTTTGCCGTCGTGAATGCTTGCGTTTACAAGGTTCAACTATAGTTCGGAGGTTCTTATATTGAAGCATTATTATAGAAAAGGTCGCGCCCTACCAAATTTCAGGAACCTGTTTCCATAAAAATTGTGTTTCCATGTGTCACATATCTGTATCTATTTTGTTAATATATCCAATTAGTATTTTACCCACTTTTCATTTACTGCAAGGTAATAAGTTTTTCTCAATGTTTACAAAGAATTTCCGACTTAATTTAAACTTCATTTATTTGTCTTTTTTTCTTCTTATTTTTGAAGAGAAAGTTCCTTTCACTTTTTGGTACGAAATAAGGAATTTCCATTATCCAGAGCCGATCAATTTCTTCTTGAAGTATGTTGAATTTAATGCCAGGTAAGGGAATTTCTAATGGGAGTATCCTTAATTTTTATGTTCTTTCGAAAAAATGTGCTGAGTTTTTTTTGTAAATACCTCTTTTATCATGAACATAAAGCTCTTTGCCATTAAGAGAAATCTCATATACGCAAATATTTGAAATTTATACGAAAGGTTTTGTTTGTTTTTGAGTTAAAGCCAAATTTTTTAATTAAATGTTTTTGTGTTTTCTCTCTATTAGGATCAATACTCCATATTTCGTATTTATACTCCTCATGCACAGTTAAGTACGTTGCACTTCATTTGTATAATTTAAAAGTGTCCGCCTATGTTGTTGTTTATCGACATATGTCAGAGAAAGTATATGGTACTAAACAAAAATTTATGTCTACGGTCAACACATGCCTAGAAGACAGCACTTGTAGGGAGGGGGCGGCAGCTAAAAACCTCAAAATAAATATTAGCCATTATATAACATTATTAGTTAAAATATTGGTATGAGTCACTATGAGATAAATTACCACTTTCACATGTAAAAAGTTAGAAAGTGACATGTGTGATCTTTTTACCGTAAAGGTAGTCTTTTCTTTGTAACGGAGGAAGTGAGCGGCCATACAGCCTGTGCCTATGAGCGTCAATTTCTTAAATCAGCCACTGTCTTTCGTAGTCTGTTGAGAGTTACTGGCTTTTGTTTGCACGTTTTTGTCTTTCATTTTGTGTCGACAAAATTTTTCGGACATGCGTTCAATGCTTTCTCCTATCATTGCACCGTCGATAGGCAGCAGTTAACAAGCAAACAGATTTTAACTCTCTGATTGCTTATCCCTCGATTTCCACGGGCAACATGAAAGTAACAAAATTTGCTCAATCCCTCGACTTTCGCGGGTATGAAATTTTTCCATCTTTCATCTGTCATCATCTTTGGTTACAAAAATATGCTCCATATTTTAACTCTCAATTACATGTAGATTTGAAATATTTAATAAAAAGAAATATGCAGTTTTTGAAGAGATTGTTATAAAAAGAAAAAAAAAATTGACCCGTCAGAGGGTTAAGCAGGGAGTGGTCATTCTGCAAGTTAATTTGCATAGATCAATATTTTGTGATAGTACTTATTTACTGTTTGTCTTTTGTTGAAGGTTTACTACTGTATACTCTACCTTGAAAAGATTCCTTCACGTAACTCTAATGGTGTTATTGTGGGGAGAGTTATTAGCGGAAATTTTCTCAAGATTTATAAACATCTCTATCTGCATAAAAACGTGTATACCTGTAATTTTAATTGTTTCACACGAGAGTATGCCCTATTATATGCTACACACAAGTGCTGAAAACGAATGAAAAATTAGGACTTAAAAGTTGTGCAGTTTTTTAAAAATACTATATTTTTAAGCTACAAACTTATTTGTGGTAGAAATTTTTCATTAGTTCAAACTTATTTGTGGTAGAAGTTTTCTAATATTTCCCATGTCTCACTTATAATAATTAACAGGACTCGAGACAAATTGGATGGCCCAATCACCATTGGCGACCAGATTTTTGCAGTTGACGAATAAGAAATTTAAGCTGCTATTCAAAATATAAAGAAATCCCTATCGGTATTGTTATGAGATTGGAATATACGTTCTATATATATATATTTTTTTTTTTGGGGGGGGTGGGTGCAGATGAGGACCGCTTTTGTTTGGCGCATACGATTTGCCGCAATTTATCAATCCCCGTTAAATAAAAACATAAATTTGTTTATATGTATCATATTTAAACATAAATTTTTGAATTGTAGACCCCGTTCAACTTCTGAAGCTCATGAAAATTAATAAACTTTTCCCCACTTCAATTTATTGAGCTAAAGCAATACACGTTCGATCAAAAACACACCTTTTAAACTGTGGCGGACAAAACTCCTCGTAAACATCAATGTGAATAAAATCGCCTGATTCTGTTAAAATATGTCGATTGTTTTACCACAAACTATAAATTCTAGGTGTCGTTGGAAAAGAAGCCTCTATCAAATTTAAGCACCCATTTTTAATCCTGTGTGTGGCTTTATTTATCCAACAAACTTGTTTCTATTCTACAAAGGTTATTAACAGTTAATTACAGTTATGGAAAACATGATTGCATATCCAATAATTGGGTTGTTGTTCAATTGTATTTGCCAAAAAATCGAAGAATTTATAATTTTGTTTTACCAAATAATGTTAAAGAACCCCACTTCTTAGGAAAAGAAATTTATGCGCTGATTGATTATATGATGCCTGTCCAAAAAAGAAACCAACTTGTAATTAGAACGCGAACGCGTCAACCTATCAACCCATCTGTAATGTCATTGCGTAGCATTAACCTTGAGTTTGAACCTACTCTTTTGTCAAAAACGGCACGTTATTTTGTCACTGTTTTATGAGCGGTAGAATGAAACAGTATTTTGTGTGTTCGGCGATTATTTACATTTCGAAAATAAAAGATCTTGAAGAGCAACGCATTTGTGTGAAATTTTGCGTAAAATTGGCAAAAGCTTTTACTGAAACATTTCAGATATTTCAACAAGGTTATGGAAAGGATTGTTTTAGCCACTCATAATACTATGAATGATACTGACATTTCAAAGTGGGCAGTATATTCACCAAAGACGATCCGAAAACTGGGGGCCCTTTCATGTCAACGGACGATCTTAACGTCGAGGAAGTGCATGATTTGATCAGTGAAAATCATCATTTAACTATCCGTCAGATTGCTGGTGATGTAGACATTAGCAAAAGCTCATGTCACCCAACTTTTACTGCAAATCTGCAGATGCATCGCGTTGCAACAAAACAGCGTAGCAGCGTTGTGGAGAAACAAGATCTGGATGCTTCACCATGATAACGCACCGGCACATTCGTCACTCCTTATCCGTGATTTTTTGGCCAAATAAGAGGCGACTGTTACCCCGCAATCTCCGTATTCTCCAGATTTGTCCCCTGTGGATTCATTTTCGAAATGTAAATAATCAATAAACACACAAAATACTAGTTAACTCTACTACTCATAAAACAGTTACAAAATGACGTCGTAGCATTCTCGAGAAAGGAGCAGGTATTAGCTGAAGGTTAACTCTACACAATATAATTACAGTGGTGCTGCTAGGTCGACGCGTTAACGCTCTACTTTCAAAGTTCGCTTCCTTTATTGAACTTTTCCTTTTTTTTTTTTGTGTGTGTGTTTGTTTGTTTGTGCCTGCCTGCCTGCTTACCTACCTGCCTACCTACCTACCTACCCACATCCATCCATCCATCCATCTATCTATCTATAATAGATTATTAATACGGATAACAGATTAAAATAGCCCTCCAATATATAACACGGTTGAATGATATTCATATTTTTCTTTGCTTATAATTTCTTATAATATGTGCTTATATAGTGTTATCTAAGATGAAAACAAAATAAGTGTTTTCTAAAATTTTATAAACGGTTCATTTCAGGTTAAATAAAAATTTCATTTATGGTAGGAAAGAATGGATATAATTGGCTATTGTGATATTTGTGCTACTTAAATAACTATTGCGGATTTTATTTTTCAGGTTTGCTTAATTCCTTGGGTACTCACTATAAAATATTGTATTATACTAAATGCTATATATTTGTAAATATATAATTTTTGTGCCATCACCATTTCTTTGTAAATTTAATTATATCAGTTACTTTCAAATCTCGTAATTAAATTTTAACATAGACAGATTTCTTCTTGATCTACTTTTTTGTTTCATAAAGTAGTATACAAAATTTATATTTCTATGAACTTCGGTTTAATAATTTTCGATTACTTATCAGTCAAGGCACGAGTTACATATCCTTTATATTTAAATGCAATTAAATATTATGTAATACACATATTGCATCGGTTCATTTTCTGCATATTTTATCTTTATCAAAAACCAAGTTCACTTTTCAATATGTTTTCCTCCATTATAACGCAGAAGTTCTCTTCATATAGTCATAAACAATACTTCAGTTCAATTACTGAAAAGTTTAACACAATCGAAAGCTCAATTTAGAAATACAATTTTTTTTCATTCTGTTACTCGTATCGTACTCTGTTCTCGTTTAAGCCTAGTACTCACCAATACGAATATACAATGATTTACTCTCTGACTTGTTCACTGTTTTTCAAAAATTGCCGTTTTGCATTTAGCTTAATGCATAGTCACTTTTTTTAATAACTTTTTATTATGGGTCAAATGAAACTGTTCTAGTTTGGAACGAAATCGTATATGCACAAAAAAGATCATTTTGAATAACTTTTTTGAAACTATACCCTATTTCTTCACTTTTTCCTGCTTGCTTTTAAGGTAAGCTATTTTTGAATAAAGAATTCTGCAGAAGTAAGCTACGTACGTATGTTGATATTTAAAGATTTTATCAAATATCAAGAATGAAGGTTCACATTTTTTACACGATATCCATAGAAATACGCTTGATGAAAAACCAACGCATAAAATTCAAAAAGAAAAAAACCCGAAAATTTCATCTAATTTAGGCATACATTTTTTGCCCTCATAATCTTTTTAACTGAAAGGGTTTTCTTCGTCTAATCGCAACAAATCTCTTAAACCAATTTAAAACGTGAAAGCTTCTAATGTCCTTAATTTACTTTAATAGGATATTAGCGGCTGGGAAGAATGAAAGGGAACATAAGGTGAGGGCAATTATTATCCCACTTGCCTAACATAAATTGTTTAAACACCTTAAGGAAAAGATTAAAAAGGCGAATGAAACCATGATAATTGGAGGCAAACTTCTTATTGGTTTTAGGGTACAGTTAAATATGTCTCTAACGCTATTCTATGGATTGGAAAAGATATCAGCATTTTACCGTTATAGACATAGTTGAACCTGATACACACTTAATTCTGTCGGGATCGCGGAATGTAACATTACAGGCAGTAACGTTATAAACAGATTTCACTGTACATACACGGAAATTTTTAAACCCGTATCATATCTCTCTATTATAAAAAACATTATTCTAGATTATCCACCTCTAAAATAAAAATCCACTGGCACTTACCGTCCTTTCAAGGCCTTTGCCTGTTTTTCCAGATTTTCGTAATCTGGAAACAGTGTCGATTGTTCCTACAGTGAAGTTATTAAACTTACGCCAAGAGTACCTACAGTTTGACGAGAAATTATAACCTCCGCAAGACTATTCCACTATAGCAGCGGCTTTGGCCAACAGCACACAGAGTTCTTAACGGTTTCCATCTAGTCACCTTCCCAGGTTGTAACGGCACCCACAGTACATTTTTAATTTTGATGCTCTGGCTGCAACTGCTATTACCATCATGACACTTATCATTGGTCAGTTATTCACCTTTATAAAAGAATTTTTGCTTCGCATTCTGGATAGGTATCACGTATAAATATGAAACTTTTTAAATTATATAACCATATAAGTTTACTTTCACCCTGATGACTTTTTCATATAGTTTGGAGTATGAATTTTGAATATTAATGTACATAAACACTTAAGTTGTTATACCTTTCTAAGCATCGTATGATGTTCTCATCCAAAAAGTTTGGATTCTAAGGAAAACTTGCGAATACTTGAGTATTGTGCCAAATGAAATTGAACGTCAACATAGTTATT
Source organism: Dysdera silvatica (assembly GCA_006491805.2). Lineage (NCBI taxonomy): Eukaryota > Metazoa > Arthropoda > Arachnida > Araneae > Dysderidae > Dysdera > Dysdera silvatica. Next base: position 98,758,191 of record QLNU02015360.1, read on the forward strand.
GGATATTTTAAAAACCGAAATTCACATAATCGCAGTCAGACGCACTTTTACGGTTTTTCCACCTATAGGCTGATATATTTTGCCGCCTTTCCATGTATGTAACTACATTGGGCGGACGATGGACGTTCAAACAATGAGTAATGTGCTGCATTCATATCCCTTTCTTTGTTTTCAATTTGTTTAACAGTTGAGATATTTTCGCAGAAGAAAAGACCGCCTATTTAAATAGGTGGTTCGGGTAACGAAGGAATCGTGCCGTATTTCGATAGGTAGAAAACGTTTCCGAGAAACTAAAACTTCAATTAATCAAAAAATCCAACCTTGCCTCTTCAAACACTTTTCCCATCGAAAATTTGCCGCAGTTGGCTTCATCTTACTTAGCCTGCTCGTAAATCCGCCACTGAACGCAGTTTGTAGTTAATTCACTTCTGAAAAGGAGATAGATACTAAATTGGCCATTTTGGATGTGATGGTTACACGATCAGAAACGATTTGGGAAACCAGTGTTCACCGCAAACCTGGGGCTGTTCATCTTCTACCACATGTTATTTCAGCACACCCAAATTCCTAGAAAATGAGTTCCTTATATTGGTTTAACTTCCGAGCTCTTAGGTTATCATATTCTTGAGAAGTACTCTTCAACGAGCTTACATTTTTACGTGTAATTGCAGAAAATCCTGGATATCTTCCCTCTATAATCGACCGACCATTAAAGAAACTTTCCAGAATTTCGAATTTCTCTTCCACGTTATGCTGTGAACATTCTTCTACTAAAAACTCTGCATCTCGTTCGTACCAAATAGTCCTCCCAGAATCTCTTCTATTCTCCAGAAATTTAATTTCCGGGTCGTGTTGACACCCATTAGCAAACTTGGTATTTCCAAACTAAAAAAACAGGTTCCAGACCTTAAGAGCTGTGATGTTTATGAAATTGATTGCGTGTGCGGTCATTCCTGTATTGCTAAAACACGGAGAGCACTTCGATACAGACTTAAAGAATACAAAACTTGAGTCATAGCGTAGCGTAGATTGGGCAAGGGGAGGGGGTGGGATTGGGAAGGGTGGCCGCCGAAGGCGGCACTGTAATCCCAGACAGGACGCTCGGACAGCGCAATCAACCGCCAAGACGAGTTCGGGGAAGGGGGTACAAAACTTGCGTCGAAAAGCAAGAATTTAATAAATCGATCATTGCGAAACATTCATGGAAACATTTTCATCATTTCCGCTTTTTTTTTTTGACGCTAAAATAATTGCAAATTTTTAATCACCCGCAGATCCTATGTTTTTTGAGGCTTATCACATTTTCTGCAATGCCAATGCAACAGTTGGTGATTCGTGCAAAATTATCTATTTTCCCGATAGTAACGAACATCTCGTTTCCAACCGGTCGTAAAATTCGTTTTTGCTTCGATTTCTTCACAATAGATGGCGACACAAAATTGCCGCGTTTCATAACTCTAATCAATTCTAATTTTGTGGTAACGAATCAATCTGGAAGATTCTCTAACGAAGGCAAGACATTTTCCTATCTAAACAATTCTAAAAACATCGTACCAGCTCACAACATACTGTGTTTGTGTGAATTTCGGTTTCTAATATATTGCTGGGAAATGCATCGCTCTTCTACTCATGGTTATTGAATGTTTTATCATTTTGCCAAAATGATAGATTTAACGAACCTGTTCATAGACTGTGGAAAGAAACATATTCGAGCAATAAATAAGATCTTGCACAGTTTCAACGGAAGTCCATAATATTGTATGACCAACTAGCTGTGCTCGAGCAGTTTTAGCTGAAAAAGAGCATTATTACTATGAACGTGAAAATGGATCGCCGCAGACTAACAGTGCGTAATAAAACACCATCAGTAATATTAGATTTACATGTGGGATTGGTCTTACCATCGTGAATCAAAATTTTCAGGAACAGGAGCGAAAGCTAATAATTTGTGGAAGTGCTCCAACTGCCAAAACTATATGTATAATGTTACTCAAAAAGTTTATATGACGCTGGGACAGCTAAATGAAGACAATGCAACCCAAAATATCCATAACTGAAAGAATATCTATACATTATATTTATAGCCAAATAAACCTGAATACTATAAGTACAGGCCGAATTCGTTTGCAGTACAAATTTAAATCCTTGACCAAATAAGGAATCAAGGACGGATCCTCTGATTTGGTGCATTTGAGAAACGAAAATAATAGTTAAATATCACATTGACAAACCGTATAAAAACTACGTGCGTTGTAACTATCAACAATATATTAATATATATATATAAACGTTACTTTCGTTCATAACAAGGCGCACTCATCAGATTTTAGTAAAAAATTGAATTTATTACTCTATGGAGTAAAATATTGCTCCAAAGCAAAGATTATCATTAATTTGAATCGCTAGCCATATTCATATTGCCAATTGAATAAACAAGCATGTATATATTACCGATTATTCAAGGATAAATATATTTATAAAAG
>QLNU02015360.1:98764285-98777983 GCA_006491805.2 Dysdera silvatica
AATACGTGGGTGGCAAAAATTATTGTATAATAAATTCCCCCACGAAAACTCACAAAAATCTCGCCCCGGAGGCTTTCTTGTGTTGACCATATTTGGCAATTGTGTTATCCCTGCGGAGGGTAATAATACCTTAACATCTTTACATACGGAGAAAGAGAGCGTTGTTTCCTGTCCTCATTCGTCTAGCGGTCCAAGACACTCCGGGCTAAACGGAGGGACCCTGGTTCGAATCCAGGATGGGGAAAGCGTCTCTTTTTCTCCAAAATTACACAAGCTCTAGTTTGAGCTGTAATTAATACGTGGGTGGCAAAAATTATAGTATATTAAACCCTTTCCTCACTTTTTCCAGTAATGTCCTTTAACTTTAATGTTTTTTCCTTTCTTTTTTTCATTATTGCATTCTTGGTTTTCTTATTTATGAATTTCACGACCATTACTTCCTTACCTCTCGTAGTGTCATTTAGTCTGTGGGCCACTTCAGTTTGATCATTTGCAATCGGTACATCTAAGGCCTGACATAGTTTAATAGCCATTTCTTCACAATCCTTTTCTTCACTATAAGGAATTCCCACTACTTCTATATTTGATCTACGATTATACTGCTGTAGTTCAATTAGTTAACCAACTATAAAATCCATCCCCCACTCTTATATGAATTTCCTTATGTGCCCTATCAAATTCATCAACTCTCATCTCACTTTCTGTTTTCCATTCCCTAACTTCCGATTTTAATAACCTGTTCTCTACTATTAGCCTACCAAATTCTTTAGTAATACCTTTAAATGACGACCTAATTTCGTCATAATTTTTCTGCATGTCTTCAATTACGGCATATAGTCTTTCATTACGTTTTATCTGATTAATGTCACTCTCGTCCACCTTTTTCTTTATCACTTTTAATTCACTCATTATGTTTTCAATGCTCAAAGGTAGTTTCTTTCCTTTCACCTTTTTACTAATATCGGCCTTCCCCAACTCCAACGTCTCATTCCCCTCAACGTCGCTGTCATTTTGCAGAATTTCAGTTTCCACAAATATTTCATCTTCCTCAGATTTTTTATTTCTACTCTTTTTATTCCTGGTCATCGCCGTTGATTACAATTCACAATAGATTCCCTAAATACCGTCTATTTCAGTCAATTGTTTAAATAGATCAATTTTATTAATTTTCTATGATACGCTAAATATAAAACTATAACAATAATGGAAAAATAACAACGTTTTTTATCGTAGTTGTAAGTTTAAAAGATGGTTCGACGCACGTTTCGAGAGAACAAGGTCTCTCCTCGTCTGGAACTAGCGTGCAGTAAACAACATTGGAGTGTTGCCAACTCGATGTGGTTAATACGTTGCCGGTAGCGGTTAGTGCTTTTTTTCAGGAGTACAGAGTTGTTTTAGGCGGCCAACTTACAAAGTGGTAAATTTTGGTCACAAAGTTAAGTAGCAGGTGTAGTTGAAGGAGAAGCAGTGGGGACCGATCATTTCTTGTATTGGCTCTGTTCCATACAAACTTGCAAAATTTCTCGTCTCTATCCTTGCTCCTTTGTCATTTGTCAATTCTTTTACAGTCAAAAATTCCATTGATTTCATTTCTAAACTACATCAATTCTCACCTGCGAACCGTACCATAGCTTCGCTGGATATCAAATCGATGTTCACCAATATTCCTGTAGATGGCGCCCTTGAATGTCTTGAATGATACGATGCCGCTTAACCGAATTTCATTTCGCGCAACCTGAGATTGATGAACTAATATCATTGACCTCTTTTTGTGTAAACTGTAACTTTTTCATCTTCAATGGTCAACATTTTCAACAAACCGAAGGGTTGGCACTGGGGAATCCCTTATCCTATTACTGTGTGATATTTACAATCATTACTTTGAAACCAACATGTTTTCTTAAATTACGTTTGAATTTTGGATCCGCTATGTCGGAGATATTTTCTTCATTTGGAATGGTTCACTAGACCAAATCAACTCGATTCTACCCACCATCAACTAAATTGATGGTTATTTCGAATTTTCTATTGAAGTTGAGTCAGAAAGGTCTCTTCACTTTCTGAACGTTTTAATAAAAAAGTTGGTCATCAATTCGAGACATCTGTATACCGGAAGTCTTTCGCTGTCCCTTTGCCCCCCCACATCGAAATTCTTGCCATCCTCTTCAACAAAAAATGGCGGCATTCTACACCTTTGTATTTCGCGCCTTAGATATTTGCTCTACTGAGTCAGCATTTACAGAAGAAATTAACATTTTAAAAACCATCGCCGTGGACAGAGGCTATAGTCCTAGCATCATCGACAACGCGCTTTCTAAACTCACCAAACTCACTCACCGCTCCACTCTCAACAGTAGCTCCACAGCTGAGTTTTCGGGCACAGTCATCCTTCCGTTCTTTCCCTAAGGTAGTGCTTTTGCAACGTGAGCTTGAGGGCACCGAGCAGTCATAAATCAGAACCAAGTGGATTAATTATCCAAAATTTAAGCGTTATTTTAATCTTGTTTATTTACAAATGTCTGAGAAATTTTTATTAGGGTTTCAAGTATTACGTAAGCACATTTTTTGTATGGGGGGGTGCCGTTGTGCTTATTTTCCTGTGTTGGCCAATGTTAATTTTTGATTACCGGTGAGGGGAGATGAAACAGCCAAAATATTGCTTATGTAATATTTAAACTTCCCTTTACTGCTAAACCTGAATATTGAAGATAATAAACCTTAAAAAACACGTGATTTATTAATTGAATAACACGAAGGTCATATTCTTTAGAGGCCTATTTTATTTTTTCAGAATAAGGCCTATAAAACTCTCAAACCGGCACTGTTCGGAAGTCATTAGTATAATATAATAAATATTATTCATTAGATTTGTTTTCTACATTATATACTTTAGTATTTTCTAGAATTTTTTCAATTTAAAAAAAATAAAAAGTACTATGTATTTAGTGTGGCTATAAATATAATTTAATATAAACGGAAATTAAATTCATTATAATTAAATATATTTTTATTTAATTTTAATACTAAACAGTTTAATACTTTTTACTATCAAAATAATTTATAAAATTCTAAAAGTGTATTATACTATAGGCTACTATGATTTTAAAAAGATATCGTTTATAACGACTATCGGTTATAACGACCGAATTTGCACGGTCCCTTGAAGGTCGTTATAACCGATTTTCACTGTAGTTCGAATTTTTTATCCCCCCCCCCCTCGTAAAAAAGTTTGATTCGCACCCTGTCTAAATAGAAGATATAGTTGAGTTTGAATTACTAGTAAACATATCATAAGCCTCTCAGCCCGGTTTACACCCTGTGATAATAGTTGTGCACATGTGCTGCCATCTGTTGAGTAGAAATTAAAGCAAAAACATATGCATACGGAATAAACATAAAATCAATATCCAATATTGGGAATGAAAGCAACAATGTATTTCATAGTTTTTGAACGAATTTACGATACACGTCTAATTTTGGAAATGTTGAGCTTTTACCAAATGTATCAGCAAAAGTGCGATAGCTATAATCGATAAGATAAGGATATAATTATTCAATAGCAATTTATAATGATCGCTCGTAAAATCATATTTATTCAATTAATTATCACAAATATCACACTACATATTATACTGAACATATTAATCAATCACATTTGAAATCATAGAGGTGAAGCATAACGTTTGTTAAATTCGTACGCCAAAATAATTTTAATATTCCTGGAAACACATAAAATAAAAATGACAACCAGGCCAAGCGATTTTTATTGATTTAAAAAAATCGAATATATAAAATGTTTTCTTTTTCAACGTGTTGAATCCGTCTTATCATGCTTAACATACTGAAAGTTATTCACATATTCTCAGTGGCAGATTTCTAAATAGGCACACAAAGCACAGGCCGAGCTAGGGGCGGCATCAAAGAGCTTAAAAATAAAATTTTCCAAACTGGACAATGTTGAAAATAATGTTTCTTTTTAATTATTGCCCTGTCTCCCCAATAGCGATAATATATAGACGACCACTTGAACTTGCCTGCAAATATGAACTACAGAATCGAAAGACAAAGGGATATGACCATATTGTTTGTATTACGATATTAGACACCTCCCACCAGAGAAGCGGGTGTATCTGGTATCAACACGTGTAATTTGCCATTAGTTGTTGATTTTAACTTCCTAGCTTTGAGAAAAGCCAGAACGGAAACAGTTTGCAGGCGCCATTAAAGGTAACCAAAACGCTGGCCAGTATTGGCTATGGGCATTTTGCACAGCAGATCGGTTGAAAAGAGAAATCAAGGTTTTAAGAATGGAATAAAAGAGCTTTTATCTTAAGCGACTGACGCAAGCGGCGTTTCATATCTATCATGGTTACTGTGCGGTTAATTGCAGCTTCAATATTCTTTCGTAAGTTTTTCATATTAATCGATAAACAAGATGATGTTTTTTGTGTTCTTGTTGTAAGTAGTAATCATAGGCGCCGCCTTGAAAGAATAGTGGGGATTTCGGAAATTTTAAATCGAATAACCTATGCATGTTTCCAAGGATTTAATTCTAATTTAAATTTCATTCAATCAGATTATCTGACACAATAAGACGCATGAAGTACCAAAATGAAGCGAATTATATTTAATTACAGAAAAATATTTGTCTCTTGCCTCTAGGTGAAATAATTTATAATAATTAAATATGAATTTATAAATAGAAAATATATAACCGTAAATAATAAACATATTTTTTTAAATATTAGCCATTAATATATTGGTATGAAGCTAAAAGTAGTTTCACAAACTTTTACCCAGACCCTCCCCACCTTTACGCCCAAATGCGAAAGTCGCCCCACTTACACCTACATGCGGATATTTTGCCCTCACCCCTTCTTGACGTAGTATATGAATAAAAATATTTGTTTACTTCGTGTACGTCTTTTTGTACATACACACACACACACACACACACACACATATATATATATATATATATATAGCATATGATATATATTTTAACATTTTATTTATAAGAAAATTAATATATGGTTTCAGAAATTCAAACAGTTTTGTTTAAATAAATCCAATGTCTAATTCAACACAAAATAATATTTTAGCTGTTATATAAACGTATCAGTGTTTTTTTTCCCGAATACGGCAAAAAATGCGAAATACACGCAAAAATATCAGAGATTCCAGGAAACCATACTAAAATTATTGTGGATTCAAAAACTGTCTCGAATCCAGGAAGTCGGTGACTATGGTAGCAATAATTTCGAGTTGTATCTTATTAGTTTGAATAATTATATGAAAAATCTCCTTTACATATCAAATGTTAAGAGTATGATATGCGGTTGGTTTTTTTTTAACAAATATTCCTCTCTTTGTAAAGGAGGGAGGGGGCGGCAGTACAGGCTGTGCCTAAGGGCGGCAATTTTATAAATCCGCCACTGCATATTCTCATGATTTTGTGGCCATTGTTTCGTTTTGTACCTGCAATTTCGTTTTCTCCTGAACCGATAGATGGCACTGTTCCAAACAAAGCTTACCTCGGTTATGAAAATATGTTGTCTTTTGTTTTTCGTACCAATAACTTGTTGAGTAAAAACTGAAACATGCACATGAATAAAATTTATAGATACAGCTTTAAATTAATATTTTAAAAAAGAAATATTTGATGATAATTATATTATTCTGTGTTAGAAATTCTATTTTCGTTGTCATTTATCACGATATTATAAAATATTTTTCATGTATATACAACTTTAAAAAAAAAAAAAAAGAATAAGAAATATAGAAAACAGCAAATTCTCTTCAACGTAGTTTTAGAGGCTAGAAGTAAACCCACTTCCCCACCCTAGAAAATTATATTCAACTCTAATTATTCCAACCGTTTCAACAAAAAAAGGACGCCACGATCAAGGGCGGACACAGGGGGTAGTCACAGGGGTCATGACCCCCAAATATATTTTTTCACTGCAAAAAATTCCAACTTTCATGATAAATGAAGGGTGTTATTCCAAGACCATGGCAAATTCTGTCCTTAACCCCCCAAATGAAAGTCTGTGTCCGCCATTGGCCATGATAGTTACAAATGCTTGTGTGTATGTGTAACGTCCAGGGCCGAGGACGAGGGGAAAAGGGAAAATGCTCAGGGGTCCGGGATCATAGGAGAGTCAGCATGAAAATTTAATAATATAACAAATAAAAGTTGCCATTGAACATAATTGATTTGACATAATTCATTAAACGTAATGGTTTTAACCATATTAAACCATCCAGTTCCCACTGATATGATATCTTTCAACATACTCCTGTGTACCCTCTAAATATTTTCTCCTTATTACTTCCCTATTTTCATTCACTTAAAACAAGATTTTAAATGCATGGAGGTGTGACGCAGACAGCGATGGTACTCGACAACTCAAGTATCGGTTTCGTTTGGTAATGGGTTTTTTTTGGGGAGGAGCGATCTTCTAAACTACCTAGAGACTCGTAAACTCTTTCCCCGTCTCTGATGACAGCCCTTATCGAATAATAATTGTTTCTAAAAATTTAAATGTTATGTAAATTTCTTTCCCAATGATATAAGAATAAGTTGCCACAATTTTTTAACAACTTCTTCGTTTCATAAAAAATTAAATTAATATAAAGACGACCATAATTTTCTACTAAAATAAAACTTGCACGTCAAATTCTTTTGTTTCTGAGTTTTAGAATACAAGGACAGCAAGAGTCATGCTGCGCCGAAACCTACAGTTTTTCGAGAAATCAGAACCTCTTGTGACCTAAGGAACCTACCCCTGAGTAAAGTTAATCTCTAAACATTCTTCTTTTGGTAACATTGGGAACCCGGGATAACGACGCACTAGGCGAATACTTTCAGAAGCGTATTTTTACTTGCCCGCGAGAAGTAGGCAATCGCGAATTTTAAGTTTTTTGCTGTACATAAATTTAATTTACAAAGAATTATTACTTTCTAAAACGAAGAATCAAAGAATAAATAAGTATAAATATTCAGAAATAACATACTTGCATAATACTTATTCCATTGATCAATCAATATTATACAGTAAAACCCTTCATTAGCGGACACTCACAAGACAAAAAAAAGTATCTCTGAACGAGGGGTATTATTGTGAAAGGAGTTTCTTGCCGGGGAATTTTTATCTGACCGTAAAAACGGGGTGTCCGTTATAAGTGTGGTTTTACTGTATATTATATATCAGTGGCGTAACGTTAGTCCAATACCTGCACTTCACTATCTCCCTCCAGCCCCTCCCATTCTCACATGTGTTTTGTTTTTTTTTGTTTTTTTTTGAATTCAAATTTCGTTTTCCAATTATAAAAACTAGAAGTAGCTTTAATATATATAACATTATTACTTTAATTATTATTGTTCAATAATATAAAATAATTAAAATATAAAAATAGATTAAAGCGAAAATAGGGATTAAATTTTAACACTTCGTCTTGTAATACTTTATTTGTACATGAACTCCAATCTTCTTTTGTTTTGTGTGAATTTAAGCATTACATTTTCGTAAAAAGTTTTTTCAGAGTACTTTTTCATATTTAAAACGATGTTCTTCTCTATTGAAAAAACAGCCAAGTTACTTAAGCGTAATTTCTCGTCATATTCATATTAAAAAACTTACTTTTTCAATAGTTTAGTGATGATGTCACTCATCTTAAATAACTTAATCACACAACACATATAATATCATTTAGTTTTTAATTCATTACCGCTACATGCATCATACTATTTCAAGAGCTATCCAAACAGCGAAACACGTGTTTTTACGAGCAGAAGCATAGAAACTTTTAATTTGGGCCTTTACAGAACACATTTCCGCCTTTAATGACTGTTGCCAAAACAGCAATTATCGCCATAAGCCATAAAATTTACCTTTTGGTAACTTCTCGAATATCCACTTAGAAACATGAGAATTATTATATTTGAGTAACTACATGTAGAAAAACATTTTTCCAACTGGAAATTTCTCGATAGCGGGTGCATCTAAAAAGTTAAATTTTATACATAAAACGACTCATTGTAGAATAATGCCATTCACATTGTAGAATAAATGTCCAACATTTATACATGATTTGAAATCTATTTGTAATTGGAAATATAATTCTACAACCAACGGTTAAAAAGATAATCGCCATAAGATTTACTTCGCAACACCAAATATTAGTCGCCAACTTCGTTTTATAAATGGAGGCTTTCACCAAAAAATGACAATCCTTTCAATAGACTTCCACGCTGTTACTATGGCAAAATCGTTTCTTTCCCAGGGGCGGAAAAAGGGAAAAAGGGAAAAGCTATCTGAAATACTTTGTGTAGCCTCGGTAATATATTTTTATTTCAATGTATCGTACAAGATATACTTTTGCGTATTTGGCAATACAATCACTGACACCCCTGTTGTCAATTGACTCTAATTCGTAAATTTTTATTTATCAACTTTCATTTGACGTCGCTTTTAATTTGTTATATAATCGCTGGCGTTTGCCGTTTTCATTCTCCGGGCTTCGGAGATAGCCTTGCTAGCCTGGAGAATACGCCACTGACACATAGATATGAAAAAGTGCCCACAATATCTTCATAACCACATTTCCATTCCGCACTTTTCACATATTAAGCTTTGCTTCTGATTGATTGATCGTTTGGTTTTTATGGCGCAAGAGCATCTGGGCTCATACTGCCAAATTAAGCTTTGTACTCTAGGTTTAGCTCCTTGTCTATCCCTTCCTCGAATAATACAATATCTGCATTAACGAATAAGCCAATAGATACCAATATGTTAAAGTTTAACAAAAAAGAAGAGCACTGGCATAATTCCATTAAAATGTAGAGAAGAGATGGTATCTACTCAACTACTTGACCCTTTTCAAGCTTAAGTGTGCGTGAATCCGAATCCCGTCTTCTTTATACTTTTGCATTGAAGTAAATTACATTTAATTTTGATAAGGAAGAAATCTTACTTTTTAACTCAGTGTATAAATTTCATTTTTTATAGATAAGAGATACTTTAATTAGAAAAAATTATAAATCAAAATTTTTTAAGGAGTTTAATAAGAATTTTCCGATTTTTACTTCTAAAAAGAGAGACAGACTTACTCTACCTGCCACATATAATAAAAAGCAAAATATATTTAATATTTAACCGTATACCTAGAAAGCGCTCTGATAGTAATTACATCATATAAGGTTGATGACGTATGTCACAGAGAATCTAGTATCTTTCTTGGTTTCTGGTTAAAAAGTAGACGCTAACATCTCCAGGAACAGGTGTAATCCGTTAGTTATCTGGTCCTTTTGACTATCTTTATGTTCACTATTGGTATCTAAAAATGATTTAGAAGAGAAATTCTAATTTGGTGGAAAATCTACTGTAGTTAATCCCGATTATAAATCTTTTCAAGTAGCCTATTACGATAAAACCCATCATTCGCGAACGTTCACGGGACGGAAAGATTATCTGTAAGAGGAAAATTTTACTACATTACATTTTTGGTAAATTACTTTTACCTGAAAAGGGATAAGGTATTATATATCTAATATTTTTATATCATGTCAATATTTATTGCATGCACACAAGAAAATAATGATGATTCCACGATGACCGTAGTTTGAAACTATGATCGCTATTTTGCTATCTTTAAAGCCAAATCGACTAATTATGGGTAAAATCATTTATGTTAGCTGTTCGAATTCTCATGACTATTCTGCTAGGAAACAAATGGTCTGGTTAAGCAGTTATCGTAACAATACGGCCATTAATTCTAATGTTGTGAGTCATAAGTTCTATATTACAGTTAAACCCTATTTGCAGAAGCTAGTGTGTTCAGATTACATTAGTATTGCTTACACTTATAGCTACAATATTGATGTCATTTGAATAATAAATTTCATAAACTGCAGCTTTTAAGTATGCGTTTGTAAAGGTTTTGGATATGTAAATCCCATAACCTCAAAAACAAACCTACCCAAGAGTTATATTAATTTCAAAAATAAAAAGCCGATGAACGGACAGATTCAATTCTATTCATCGAATAAGAGGAGTGGTATTTCATATTAAAATGTTTCTAATTCCAAATTATTATATTTATGTAATATTAAAACAATAATCTGATTACCTTAACTTCATTCAAACATTGATCTATTCATTAATATCAATATCAACGCCATGAAGTACAATTATGAACAGCGCCGTTCTTGGCCGGGGTGCAAAAGGTGCCCTGCCTGGGTGAACAAACACAGGGATCTCCAATGGCGTAGAAAATGGGACTTTTGGGCTCAAGGCACCAACCCCCAATGGATATCAAAACGCGTTTTTTCACATTTCATCACATAATCCTCGTTAATGCTTTTGAGCCTTCCCTCCCCCATAATTTTTCAATTGCTATGTTACTGGCGGTCGCAGACCGTTTGTTATATCGTCTTTGATCTTTATATTGAAAACAATATTAATCTTTTTTTGTATTACATTGGTTGTATGAAAACAACTGTAAGTAGCTCCAGTTTTTCTCAACGACGCTATCTGGTAATCTGTTGTTGTAGATGTAGGCGGGTAGTTCAACTCATCACCTAACGATTGAGCGGTCTGCGAGGTTGTTTAGATCAGCGGTTCTTTAACTTTCCTAGACCGCGGACCCTCTTCAGAGATCACTCGCCCTTGCGGACCCCCAAGAATTAACTCAAAGTTTAAAACCCAGAATTTGCATCATACATATTTATTTCTAGTGTTTCATCACTAATTTTCACCATTTAAGGAAGGAATTTTTCGTCCCCTCATAATTTATTCTTAGTATCGATAGTAAATGCTATTGTCTTAGTATTTTTCTGAACCTTTGTGGAACACTGGGAGGCTGTCGCAGACCCCTTATAGATTCCCACGGAACCTCGGGGGTCCGCGGCCCACAGTTGAAGAACTGCTGGTTTAGATCATAGATTTTTGGTGCTACGCACGTTTTAAAATGTACAGAAATTTTAACCATACGGATTTATTTACGAATAATTTCAAGCAAACAAACAATTTTTATTTATTTGTCACAATGGTTGTAGCAACTTTCCATTTCACTTAGAAAATAAACAAATTTGACAACAATTATTCGCTGTCGCTGTCAGTATAATTAAATTTTTGCTCCTTCTCGAAGTACCGGCCTGCACTTTTGACACACAAACATCTTTTTAGCTATTTGGTAGGCAGGGTCTTTCGTCAGAAAACGACCTGAGTTGGAGACGTCGTAGGTGTTGCAACGCGATAATGCACGACCTCACACATCGAATTTTAAGAAAAAAATTTTGGGCCAGAAAAAAATTAAGGTACTTCCGCAACCACCCTAGAGCCCAGACTTCTCTCCATGCGATTTCTGGTTCTTCCCACCTTAAAGAGAAAATTGTGTGGTCAAAAATTTGAAATGTTGAGGTTCAGATTGCGGTGCAATCTTTCTGTAGAGACCTTTGGAGCTGAAATCGCGATCCCAAACGTACCTTGACCTTTTGGTCGTTGCGCATGGGCGGTAATGCCTAAACATAGTTTAAATTGTAATATACTGTGATAAACTCTCTCTCTTCTCTTTCGTACCCTCATCGCTTGTTGCTGCTAAATGCAATGTTCGAAGTTGTTAACTCACCGAACAAGCACGATGTTACAACGAGGTTTCGTTTGATGATTACTGTTAACACATTTTGTTTGCTACGAAGCAGTTCAAAGTTCTGTTGCCGCTTATAACCTAGTTAGTATTATTAAATCGTTAAGTTTCTGCAAACTGTCTGTACGTTGCTCTTTCTTCACGCCATACACGAAGTTACGTCAATTATTCACGCCATCAATGACATGCCAGAATTCCAATCAACATGATGTTGTGGTGGCCTAGTTGCCTTTTACGTTGGTAAATCGCAGACACTACGTTTGATATCAGAGGCTTACTACCTTTCTCCCACTCAACATTTCTATAAAAGCATACACGAAGAAGAATTTAGCAAGACCGTGCTTACCAAATGGCCAAAAAGGATGCATTTGTGTGTCAAAAGTGCAAGTCGGTACTTCGAGAAAGAACAGAAATATAATGATACCGACAAGGATAGAGAATAATTGTCATCAAATTACTCGTAAAATAAATCTGTAAAAATCTCTAAAACTTTTTTAAAACGTGCTTAACACCGAAATTCATTACCTTAACTATCTCGCAGCCCCCTTTGTTGTTAGCTAATGAGTTGAACTACCCGCCTACATTTACAACAGCTGGCAAGACAGCGTTGTTCGGAAAAACTGTCACTGCTGACAGTTGTTTTGGGACAACCGATGTATTTTATGAAAAAGAACGCTTTTACAAGATAACTGTTTAAAACTATATGCATATAGATATAAAAGTAAACAATGCACATAAAAAGTTTTAATTAAATAATATTAGATAGAGGCAAAGATAATGTGTTTGCACCTGAGTTACGAATAAAGCAGGAACGTCCCTGGTTCTGGATGGTAAGGACAGACGTCTCGAAGAGTTTTATACAGATGAAACTATCCTTCAATAGTCGACTGGAATGAATTAACAATAAACACTGGTGTTGCCATGTGAACGGCAGTAACGAAGCTTTGTCATTTTTTTATAACGTTAATTGGGCGGGAGATGAGTTACCTATCTGCGTAAGAAAATTTGGTGAATTAAAAATAAGGAAAATTATTGAGAGGAGAAGTTCGGTAATGTATTTGTGTTTTTTATTTAGTGAATTTTAAAAGCCCCTTCCTTGTGTAACTGAAGCTAAAGGTAGATTTTTATTTTTCAAAATGTTCTATGAGTGTATATTAATGCAGAAAAACTTAAACGAATTTAACAATTGGGGACGTTGGTTAGCAACTACGTACTAGGTTTTTCGTTCAAATTACAAGGATGATTATTTTGCCAGCAACATTGTAAATGATCGAAAATCCACTCCTAACTTAAGTCATACATGGTTTAGTCACATTTTTAAAATTCACTCAATAATAAATCATACCGAGTCTTCCTTTTCAATACTTCTCATTGCTTAAAAAAAATTTTCCACCGGTAAGTGGCGCTGTTCCCACAACATTAACATTAGCTTGAAATGGCATACGCAGAACACTTCAATCTTTACCATTAGTTCATTTTTTTCGATTCCTAAAAGAGAGCTTCGTGTTTCTCAATTCCATCTGTGTATCACTTTTTAATACACATAAGAAGTTTTCATGGTGTTGTTATTAATTTTAATGATTGACATTCCCGATAAAGGACTGCTGTTGTCGCGTACGAAAGCGTGGGTGATCTATTTTCTATTTTGCCAGTGTTTAATTTTTGCATGTAAGTTTCTTCTCTCTAGTACTTTGTATTTTACGCTAACTTTCAATGTATTCTACGTAGAGTTACGTCAAATTTGCCCATATACAGTCGGTAACTATCGCATAAACTCCCTATCATGCGAATCTTTGGATAATTTTAAGACAAAATGGAAGAGGGACGATTTTTGCTTGAGGGTTTTGTTTATGAATTATATCCATTTCAAAATTTGTATCTAAAAGCCAATCATGCTCCAAGATAGCCTGCTTTTACGTTGTTTCATTCAACGACGAAGGACACGCCCCTTGGTTTCCCCGCCTCCAGAATAAAAAGGATTTAACTCGCTATGAGAAAGAAATTTCTTTGGTCACGTGCTATTTAAATTTAGCTACGTAACTGCATTTT
>QLNU02015360.1:98778083-98799107 GCA_006491805.2 Dysdera silvatica
AAAAGTAGAAACACACAGCTCTCTCTCTCTCTTCCTCTATCTCTTTCACAGAAAGGATCCCGTCCACCAAATTTTTAATTGAATCTCAGTTATCTCGAAAATAAATACGTCGAACACAAAAGAGGGAAATTAACACATTTATTATTTACGCGTTAAGCTAAACACAAGGCCATACGCAAGCAGATGCATAGCCAGGGGGGGTTTTGGGGTTAGTAACCCCCATCGTTATGAAAATTTGTATATTTAACATAGGAATATGTGAGTTGTAGCTCTGTAACTCCTCTCATTAAGCCTAGAACCTTCGCCTTATGAATTTTCTGCTTGCGCCACTGTGCGTAAAGAGGGATTTTGGGTTTTAAACCCGCCTCCCGCTACATTTGTATAATATTGTTAACTATAAAATAAACTTCCTTATGAGATAAAATTCTGTGTCTATCAAAATTTCTACATTTTTCATTAAAAACAGCCCCCCTTTTTAAAATCCTCTTTCCGGGCCTAATTAAACATATTAAATTCACTTTCGTATTTCACTCTGGACTTAATTAAAAATAAAGTTATTGGATACATAATGTAAAAAAATGAACAAATGTGTCCTAAGGAAAAGTTTAAATGCAGTATTTAGCCTGGGCTCATGCCCGTATCCAGAGGGGGGATCTTAGGGACCGGTCCCCCCCCCGAAACTAAATTTTTAATAGGACTTGGCTACGGCCGTACATGCTGTGATTGTATCGACATATGCTGTAAAATATTTTGAACACTCCCCACACCCCAAATTAAATCCTGGCTACGGTCTTTCCTAGACTGCTAGAAGAACTAAGTTTTTTCACTATGTTTAGGTTAAAATAACTCAAATTTATATTCTTTCACGCAATATGTCCATTTACGCTTTACAGCTCGTTGTTTTTGTTCTATTTAATCTTCTTTGCCTCATTATTACAATGGATTCTACAGTTTTAGTAGACATATTGGTTTCACCTTCCATCCATAGAAACTTTTCATGAGCGCCATCTATGAACGGCAAGGGGAATTTGTAACCTGTTGCAATTTTTATAAGTGGGAAATGAAACGAACCTGTAGAACCGTCCATGGCATTACTACGCTGAGGTAAACTATGAATATAAAAATGCCAATAAATTGTGAAATACATCAATAAATGATGCTTAAAATATTTTAAGTTCACTGTAACAAAGAAGAAAAAAGTTCGAAAACTTCCTTAAAGACATTTTTACGACGCGGGGGAAAAATAGAAAGGTAAAAGTTGAAGCAAGTTTTTCGTTCTTTGTCTGTCCCTTAGTCAACTATCCAAATAGAAAGTTTGACACATCACTGAAAAAATCTGGCTCATGAAAAATTTTTCCTAAAGATCCGCATTAGAATTTTAAATGATTTGAAAATGGAAATTTTCCCCCCATTCGCTTTCCCTTTACTTTGCTTTTCACTCGTTCGATCTTTTTTTTTTTTCGCTAACTGAAAGCTCAACGACAGCAAGTAATTTTCGTCGCAAAAGGAAAAAAATAAAAATAAAATTTTTAATTCTATAACACCCAGCAGTATTCAGTTCAGATTTCCATCATGTGAAAAGAAAAGTATTTTCTTATACAGTTTTCCGCGGGATATGCAAATTCGTCAGCTTTTATTGCATTCCGCAAAATTCATTAGAGTTCTTTTAAAAGAGTTCAAGATTTCTTTAAAAAGAGCATCCGATGAGCAGCGGATGTACGAAGTTTGTTCATAGTAATTTTTGATTCGATTTTAGTAAAAAAATATTAAGTTAAAAATAGTCGTGTTGCGAATTAAGAAATAACGATGATGCTTATTTAAAACATTCATGTTTAACGACATATATTTATGTTTTACAAATGTTATAAGATATGCTTAATTTTTAAATTTTCTTTTATAGACGTTCATGCTTCTTACAGGTTCCTCTGCTATATGTTTTCGCGTTTTTACAACACATATTTAAAAGTGCTACAATACATATTCAAAACGTCCTACAATATACATTTCAAACTTCCTATAATACATATTTCAAACGTCCTACAATACATATTCAAAACGTCCTAAAAATATATATTTCAAACATCCTGTAATACATATTTTAAACGTCCTACAATATACATTTCCAACGTCTATAATACATATTTCAAACGTCCTACAATACATATTTCAAATGCTTTATAATTAACGTTTCAAATACTTTATAATTAACGTTTCAAATGCTTTATAATACACATTTCAAATGCTTTATAATACATATTTCAAATGTTCTACTCTACATATATATATTTTTAAATGACTTCTCAGTGATGTATTTGCGTTTCACAAATATTTTCCCAATGATGTGTTTGGTTTTTAAACGGATTATCCAATACGATATGTCCATCAGAGGTTACCTTACTACTACTATTTTCAGAACGAACTATGTAAAAACTTACCGGCCGACGAGAAGAGTGAACCGAAACTGCTTTTCCGTCTTTTAGCTGACGTTGTGACACTTCGAAATACTTGTGTAACTGTTAAAAAATATTTAAAATCGCTGAAGTGCTTTTACAAATAATACATCTTAAGTTCCACATAATTGAAAAATTACAGTGGTAGACACCACATACATACAAACTCCCAGTCATAAAAATATTTGGCGCAGTATAGCCCAGATGCTCTTGCGCCATAAAAAAGCCAAACAATCAATCAATCATAAAAATATTTGACGAGAATTCATTTTTTATAAACTGATTGAAAAACGCAGCCTACTTTTATTAGCCCAGTACTTGACAGTGTGAGCTTCCTGTTCCTCTTCATCTTTTTTGTGCAAGTCCTTCAGATCAGCCTCAGCTGTAATGAAATAAGCGAAAGAATATTTTTTAAAAAACAATAAACCCTGCTTTCAAAAATTCAGAAAAATCATTTTAAAGATGTATGATGAGAGTTCTCACCATATTAAACAGTTAGTTCTATAGCCTTTGCCAAGGAAAAATTTCATCACCAACAATTAAAACAATTGGATATTTTCCTTCCTTCCGAGTATTTAAATAGTGTATTTATATAACAATTTATTATGGTTTTGCGCAGTTTATTCCCACTATGATAATTGGTATAAAAAATAAATTATTAAAAGAGCAGATGTCGATTGAAATTTTAATAAGACGCTTCGGAATTTCTTGCAGCTATTTTTGTAACACCTTGGTTTATGGTAGGGAAATCTATATATTTAAGATGACTCAGAGGAGAATCTATTGATTTCTATGATTTCACAGATAAGAATTCATATTATCACACTTAAAAGTATTCCTAAAATGCTAATGCCGAGTTTTAGAGAACAGTAATCAACAGTAACACCCATCAAACTACGCAACAAAAAGTTAAATTATATTTATCAATTTGTGGAGAAACTACACTAAAAGTTTAGAGTAATAAAGAGTATTTAAATTTACACTACACAAAACCTTTGTTATTGTAATGTCATATATGTTAATTGTAGCTGGTAGATTTTTAACTAGATAAAGGTAATAATATTCCAAAATATGCGTGTGTGACAAAGATTATGTATACAGATTTCATATCACATTTTTTTTTTCAATATTTCAAGCTTCCCTTGTTATAAAGCACTTCATTGCAGTTTAAAGGATTCATATAAGGACACTAAATTATGAAAAGTGCCCTAGAACAACGATTGCGAAAAATATGCTCTTAATAAGATATTTGTTACAATTGAATTTCTTTTAAGCGTGTAAGACGCATGAAGAAAATATAACATGTATGTAATAAAAACTGAAATTAGTTTTCTCCCATTACATAAAAGGAACTGAAAGTAAAAGAAATTCAGTGGTCATGGTTAGATATACGTGCAGCTGATATGCTAAGAAACCACTATATCGTATGCGATTTCTTTAAATATTTGCATATTAATCCTTCAATCTAACTCAAAAATTGGCTTTTCCGTCTTTTGCCACGACCTAAAAGGCAAAATGATTTAGATAAGAGTTATATGGAAGTTTGAAGACGCATATTTTTAAATAGCAACAAAATTACCATTTTCTTATAAGCAGCTAAAGCAAATTCTCAAAACAAAAAAAATTAATATTACTAGACAAATAATCAGTGCTTTTTATCCACATACAAAATTATTACCACTAAACTAATGAACTTCAAGGACCACAACCCCGAAGGAGAGGAAGAATAAAAAGAAACTAATGTAATGACGATATAAACATTTTTATGCTTATTTCGTAATATTATCAAAAAAAGTAATGCCACGTAACTGCAGTAATAGCAGAAAAGGTTTTAAAAGCAGCTAAATAAAATCGCCATGAATTTTATAAAAACTGAACACTAACAAGCAATGGAAATTTTCTCCTTCAAGCTGAGAGAGAAATGGATAATTTCCAGGCCGTAGCCAAGATTTAATTTCGGGGATGGGAATTCAACAAATTTTGCAAAATAGCATTAAATAAAGATATGTTACATTCATCATAAAGAAGAAACATAAACACATCATACAAAAGTAAATGAGAAAATACCTTTACTTTATGCTTGTCCTTTTGCTATCAAAATTTTATTTTTTATAATGTCCTCCTTTTAAAGTAAATGGTTTCTATATTTTTATTTTCTTTATTCAAAAATTCATGGTCTACAAAACAGGATCTTGTAGTCAGGATTTTAAGAATTATTTAAGGTTTAAGAGTTTTTTCTCTCCCCTTTTTACAAGTTTGACAGGTAAGTGCATACACATATTTCTGCTGTCCCATTATAAATTTAGTTTCGGAGGGACGGTCCCTAAGATCCCCCCCCCTCTAAATACGGGCATGGCCAACTTCAACAATTTTCAATGTAAACTTTCTCCCTTTTTAGACATAACGATGGTATTATGTTCACATCTTCCTAAAAATAAAACAAGCCGCTTTTTATCTTACAAGGGAACCCCTTTCGCTGTTCACTGCACTTTGAGATCAGACCTATGGGAGATGATAGTGCTTGACTTCCTGATCACGAATATGTAATCATTTGTCCTTATTATGCATTCTATATATTATGCATAATAATGCATTCACTATGCATTATTATGCATTCTATATATTATGCTTCTAATATATTATGCATATTATTTGCATTCCTTAAAAAATTAAATTCCAATTCTTAACTTAAACGCTTGAATGAGAGGGATTAGTATAAAACTGAAGTATAAACTGAACTATATACATTAAAAGATTTAATGTGCAGCAGCGTTCTGCAGCATAAAAAAATGTTCGCATCTTTAGTATATGCTTTCACAAGAAATTTTATTTATGATTTTCTGACATTCATTCAAAGGCGGATAAATTTAATATTAAGCCAATGCTGGGAGTAGAAAAAATTATTTCGACGACTAATATACTTCAAAAAAAAATAATTTTTAATATCGTTTCTAGAAAGATAGGGATCAAAAAACTAAATTCTAAAAGTTCAGAAATATATTATTTTCTATTTTTCGAATACCAAGTCCTGAAATGGTTAAAAAGACTTTGTAGAATGCTTTCCCAACTCAAGCCCTTCCTGAAATTTCATTTTTACAAACGCATGAACATAGATCCTAAAACTAGTGTGAGTTACTTTTATTGGGAAAATTTTATTGATACACATATACATATCTCTCATGGGGTACACAAAACATTATTCTTCTTCTTTCCGCTCGCAAAACTACTGCTATTAGGGTTTTTTCGCTTTTTTTTATTTGGTCCGCAAAGATAGGATTCAATCTAACAAAGGAACTCCTTTCGCTGTTCACTACACTATGAGATCAAACCTATGGGAGATGATATTGCTTGACCTCTGATCACGAATATGTAATCATTTGTCTGCAAAAATGACATGGCAATTTTTTATGAATATTTGAAGTCCAAAAATTACTTTTTTCGCCAGGTTTGATATTTTTTAATCGCACTGTATGTGAGCAAAAACAGGTTTGAAGTCGGTAAGATTATGAAGGATCATCGTATTTAACGGAATAAAAAATTATGTCTCAGCTAATTTAAACAGTATAAAAAAATTAATATGAAAAATGAACTTTTAGCATAGATATTTGGCTAATTTGGCGAAAATTCTGGAGGCTACGCCAGATTGTCGTTTGAAGTAGTTATTTCGTATTACCGCAGCCCATGTCAAGTTTCTTCTACATTTCTTTTTCCAAAATATTATCTCATAAGGAAAAGAAGCACATGAATACATATAAGCATGCATACATGAGAATGAATAAATGAAATGTATGAATGAATGAATATATGAGTATGAATAAATGATGTGTATGAATAATGAAAAGTTGCTATATTTAGGCAACCTGGATGTGGTCATTGCATATCACATGCTGTTGCAACCATGGAATTTAAAAAAATTGTGAACAAAACTTAATAGTAGGCTATTTGAAAATGCATTTATTGTAATTAGAAAAAATGTGAACAAAATTTCATGAAATGTATTTTATTTCATAAAGTTATTTAACCATAAATTGTGGATTAATTGTTGAATTATGCTCTTTATTTAAAAATGAGAAAAATTAAACTGTGTACATCTCAGGAATGTCGTAAAAGTGATACAGTACAAAAAAAGAAAAGAGTGAAGCAAAGCAATTGATCACAGTGGGCACATTTTAAGAATGACAGATTTTTGCAATTATCTCGGCTACAATTGTTGTATTCAATTTCAAAAGAAATTTCCTCAACATTTTTGAATTTTCCGAGATCATGATCGCTATAACAGCACCTAAACCAAGCATATTGTAACATAGGGCGATATTTTTTAGACTGTAATTGATTGTAAACCAAAGAATGCATTTTTATTATCTCATTTCCATGTCGTATGTCAATATCCATTTCATTGATTGCTATTCTATCGGTTATTTTTTTTTTACAAATAATGATCCTTAATAATTTTACAGACTTCAAATCTGTGTTTGCTCACATACAGTGAGATTAAAAATTATCAAATCTGGCGACAAATATGTCATTTTTGGGCTTCAAATATTCATAAAATTTGTCATATCATTTTAGCAGACAAATGATTAAATATTCGTGATCAGGAAGTCAAGCACTATCATCTCCCATAGGTCTGATCTCAAAGTGCAGTGAACAGCGAAAGGGATTCCTTTGTTAGATTAAATTTCATGAACGTTTTTGACAGAACAATGGTATTAGGTTCACATATGTCTAAAAATAAAACAAGCTGCTTTTTATCTTATATCAAGTTTCATGAAGGATTATGAAAACGCTCTTAAAGACGTTGCCTTCAAATCTTTTTTCGGCTTTTTAATACAACAACTATAAAAAGAAACCATTATTTTGCCCAACGCTCATTGTAATAAATTCCGTCGAATTTCAGCTGACTGAGTGGTTGGCACAAAGAGTTGAAAAATGTTTATAAAGGGCACAGTCTTTTCAATTCTCTCGGTTCTTATCGCTAAAAAAATAGGATGATGTCACAAAAGTAAAAATAGTATCACTAAAAATGTGAATATGCTCTTATTTATATCTTCAACATAGAATATTTATATTCGTTTCGAACTCTAACAAAACCAAAATTGAATAAGTGTTTTCTATTTTACACTAAACTGAAGAGAGAGAGAGAGATTTCTCGAAAATCGTATATCCTGTACAGAAATGCAGCCTCCAGTGCTAGTACGATAAAAGCGAAATTTCGGAGAGGATACGCATTGCAAGAAACAAGCTTGGACATGATAAATTACTGTATATCTTATTTATTGAGAAAATACATAATATCTCTTAGAAGTTTCACAACAGCCTATGGGTGTAAAAAAAGTGGAATATCTTTTCCAGGAAGTGATAGATTTGGTTCAAAAAATGCTAAACTTTTATAGCACTCTTTTAATATATATTTGTGATGTAGCCTTATGATTTCATTTTATAAGTTTTCGAATTTTAGATTTGGTTCATTTATTATAGTGCGCAGTTGTTTCATTACTTTGTTTATTTGTGTTTTTGTGGCTTAATAACCGTAAAGGTCATGCTTCAAAAGGACCTATTGTTTTCCGAGGAATTGAAACCTATCCTGCCAGATTAGGCTTGAAGACTGCATCAATAGTTAATTAACAATTAACAGTTAATTAATAGTTAGTTAACAATTGATACAGAATTGAATTCTACGACACCATTAAGAGTCGAACCCAGATTAGTGGTAACATAAATTCATTTCTGGCATTATAACACCCCACAGCGGGACAGAAACCTAAATAATAATAACCACAATTTCATAATAGTGAATTAATTTACAATTATTAATTAATCGTATTAATTTTTAAAAATTAAATAATAATTAACTTTATATAATTAATAATTAAATAAATATTAATTTACAATTATATAATTACATAACCACAATTTCAAAATAGTCAGGATATGATTTTTTTTCTTCCATATAAGTTCACTACATACCAGAACTCCCAGAGATATTTACCAACGATTTATAGTTCACTTTGTCCTCTCAGTTTAACGTTAATTCAAATAAAAAAAGCAGCATAACGTACGAAGGCAGCTGTATTAAACTCCAACTTATTTACATTTAAATGCTACGACCCATCGAATGCAGTTTTTTTTTTTTAGTCGTCCAGTTCATCTATTGCCCCGTAAAATTCAAGATAATTTGGTTATTTTAAAGTAATTTTGCCTACATAATTTTTGCTCAAATTAACTGCCAAAAATTCGAAACCAACTAAACATTCTTGATATTAGAGGCCATTTTAAAAAAAATGCACCACGGTATACCATCTAAATTTAGTTTCAATTTGAAGTAACATTAAAGAGATTTAAAATCACAACAATCTCTCTGCGCGTAACTGCACCATTAGTGCTTATTTACCACTGATGATTCTGTATGGTTTCCGTTTCTGAACGCATCAATGAAATTATTTTTGTTTATTACCAGATTCAAAATTCAGGATTTACGCCTAACGAAAAACTGAATTTTTTGCGCAAAACTGTCGCTGTTATTACAGGTCGCACCTGTAATAACAGCGAATTGTACACCAGTTAATATACCAGGTAATTGTATACCAGTTATTATTGAACGGAGCAGAAATAATAAATTTTTTCGACTTGCCAACTGATCTTTAAAAAGAGGCTCTTAAAGCATACCAGAAAACGTTCCAGAAAGCAACAAATCAAGATCTTCTCAACAGAATGCCGATCACGTCAAATTCCCCCATTTCTTCACTCAGAAAACATTTTCTATTTGAAGTGCTTTACTTTTTATCAATCTCGTTTTCGTTAATGGACGTGCATGCTGAAAATGCTAATGTTTCCGAAGAGTCAAAACTTCTTAAATAATTCTGAGGACGGTGGGGAATTTTAATTTCCAGAAAGAGCATTCGGACCCTGATAAAAAGGTTGCATACAAAAGTATTTACTTTTATGTATATAATAATAATTGATGCCTTGTCTCCGCCAACCGCCGGAGAAGTTTTTACTCGGAACCAAGGAAATTATGGTTTTGGCCACGTTTTCAGATTTCTGTCTCACATTGCACCGTAGGGTAGTGGGCTTGGGGTTTCCCGAGGAATCGAAACTTCTCAAGGCCTAGGAAATCAACTCCCGGAATACAATGGGCAATTACCTGATAAGCGTTTATTTGTAAAACGTTGAAAGTTTATCCCCAATTAACGGTACGCTAGTTGAATGCGTTACCACTGCGTGTTTTTTCCTTTTTTTTCTTAACTATTTAAATAAAATTGTTTGAAATTCGTGGACATCCAATCCTGCTGGGCATCATTAGTGTCATGCAAATATTGATTTAATTAGAAATATCTATGGTTTTAATTATATTTCCAGATATTTCAAGCAATTGAATATTATACATAACAAATAGTTAGAAAGATATATTAATATATTTTTCACACTATTTTTACTTAAATTATAACTTGTGACATGATTGTAAAAACACAAATAACGCATGTGAAATAGACTTAATTTGTATAATGCTAATACTCATAGTTGATAATATATTATATAATACAGTGGTTCTCAACCTGTGCTCCGTGGAGCTCCGTGAAACCTTTCCAAGTGCTTCGAGTGCTCCAGTGCTCAAAATTTACAAAAAAATCGCTGGATTTCCTGCTAAAAAAGTTAAAAAAGTCTATACAACAAAACTTACTTTTCTGCCTTTTGCAACAACTTAACTTACGTGAATTAGGGCTCTTAGCCTATAGGGCTACTAAAACAAAATTCCCATCGCGCCTCAATGCATAGCCAAATATTCGGTTGCAGCTATCCTAAATTCAGCCAGATATAGCCACATTATGCAAATAAAAAAAAAACCAATCCCTCTCATTAGAAACTATAAGTTCTTGGATTTCACCATTTCTTTTCGATGCCAAGTGGCAATTTTAGTTTTGTAACTACAAAAATGATTTTAGATATCATATGTATATACAGGTAAGACATTGTGAATTTAAAATATCTGCTTTGAATTTGTTTTCAAATGTTTTACCTTCATGATTTTTGTTACTGTTTTTAATGTATGTTTATGTAGTTTCCAATTTCTTTGAAATTTGAGAGAAATGTAGCATTTCGAATAAAATAAAACTTGACGTTTTACGCGCCCAAATGCTTCAAAAATACCTTCCATCGTTAATACTGCTGTCATTGGGTTTAGGACCTATGTTGGTGAAAATATCATCACCCTTACAAGAAAAGTAAAGTATAAAAAAATAGAAACATACAAGAAAGTGTATGCATAATTGATATCTTCAGAAAACGGTATTTAAAGTTCCATGTTTTAATGACTTTTAATTGGGGAAAATTAAGTATAGATTCGAATTTAAACGATTTAAAATTCGAAGAAAAGTTCGTGCTTTTACTATTATATAATGAAATGTTGATTAACAACTTGAAAAATATGGTTAAGTAAAAGCAGCCAAAAATGTACATTGTGTCTTTGGCATGAGAGGGACGATAGTGCTCAGCGAATAATTTTTCTCTTGAGAAGTGCTCTGCGACGTAAAACAGTTGACAATCGCTGGTATAATACAATCTTTGTAGAATGTGCTACTTATATTTGATTGAGTTTTACGGCGCAAGGACAGCAAGGGTCGTGCTGCACCGGGATCTACAGTTTTCCGAGAAATCCAAACCCTTGTAAGGCCTAAGGAACCAAACACCGGACTACGGTGAGAAGTCAGTCTATAAGTGTTCTTTGTTTGGCACAGTTGTGAGTCAATCCGGGATAACCCCTCGCTAGGCGAATGCGTTGCTACTGCACCACCGCAGGGCCTGAACATACAAATTTAGGGTTAAAGGCAGGCCTGTAGACAAGCCAGGGCCAGAAGGGGCATGGCCTTAGTTGCCCCATCGAGCTATTTATATATATATATAGAACAATCCCGGGAGCCCTGTGCCCCTTTGTCCTTTGCCTTACCCCAGTTGCCCCTTCATCCAGGCTACAGGACTGGTTAAAGGTTAATGAACTTAGACGTACATCATCTGTAAATTGTAGTTAGTGGAAACTGCGTTAGTTTGAAGCCACTTCAAGTGGAAAAATGCTTAAGAAGCAGCTTATTCGGTCGTTATGTTCGGCAATGGCTAGTTAATTTTAATTATTCCCGGCAAGTGCGTGGCAATTATCCATAAGTCTCTTTGAACTGAAAGGAAATAGGGTTTATGCCATAGAGAAAACTTCGGACGTACAGTGAAATCTCGTTAATGCGTATCATCAGGAGCCTCTGATTTTTATCCATACAAATGGAAGTCCGCACTAAGCGGAGGGTAAATTTCAGTAGCTAAAACTTCAGGCTATTCAGCAATAACTAATATAATAATGTAGCACACCACGTAAATGAATAAATTATTAAAATAAAATAGTGTAATGTGAATGAATACTCCAAGAAAAGTCACAATGAGACAAAGAAAAATGCAGTACTTACATACAGTGGAAGCTCATTTATTTTTACTTAATGCCGTGCAAAAAATCTCGAAGAATTTGAAAGGTTGTTTTGAAAAATACGTACCCGCACCTGGGATTGGGGACATGCTGTCTTCAATACCTCCTGAAAATTTTCTTGAAAGGGCGCCTTTTTTCTTTGCACAAAAGACTTTTGCACGCATTGTTCGATGAGCCGTACGCACTGAGCTGAGTTTTAAACATTGAATGTTTGTTTGGATTTTTTATGGCGCAAGAGCATCTGGGCTATACTGCGCCAAACATGGTAAACATTGAATGTACAGCCAGTGAAACAAACATCTGAACAGCCGTTGCCATTCGTTGAATAATTGTGCCACAGAAAACTCAAACATGCCAATCGATAATGAATAATGAAATCTATCACTCCATTTGCATAAAATTCCCGTAAGGGGCCATCTTCATATTAAAACTTGCAGCAATTTTGAAAATTCCAATGGTAATACCTAAATTTGATGTCATAATCGGATTCCAGACTATTTAATTGGGCTAATCCAAAATTTTGGCGTCATTCTGACAATTAAAACTCGAGATATTCCATAAAATGTCTACTGAGGCTTCCACCGTTATAGAAAAAAACGAATTTGTAGGTCGGGAATTCAATTTTCTGATCATATCTGTTAAAATCAAAAAGTTATAATAGCCTGCCCTTTAAATTTCCTTTTTTCCTTTCTCTCACTGATAAACTTTACCAATATGCCTGCCGAATGGTGATCAAGAAATGTCACTCGACAACAGTTTTAAAGCATAAAATAATTTTTATTTATTGTTTTCATTTATTTATTCTTTCCTTTTTACTTTTTGTAACTATGCGATGTTCCCTTAAACCGTCGCTAGAACTAATATTAAGCATAAAAAAAACTACTGATCAGATTGTGCTGAAATTTCAGTGTAGTAGGTAAAAAACCGTAAGGTTTTAATTCCCGTCAGAAAATTAATATGTTTTTATTCATATTTTTATCGAATATGATTTTCATAATTTATATTAGATATTATACATGATAATTCTGACACCCACTCCCTTTAGCTCAAACTAGAGCTTTTTGGTTATAGGAGTAAAAGAGGCATCATCACCAACCTAGATTCGAACTAGGGCTCTCCTTTAAGCCCGGAGCTCCTTAACCGCGAGGCCATCTAGAACGGGGAACGAAGCTTCTTTTCTTCGTACATATAGGTTGTAAGACAGTATTAATTAATTAATCAATTAATTATATTTTAAAAATGAAGAACATCATAAATTTTATTTGGCCTGTTGAATTTTAATGCAATAAAAAATATTGGCGAGACATAATGAATATTTCGGAAGACATTCGTAAAAACACCATGAAATATTTCAAAATTATTAGCTCAAAATTTCAAATATTAAAAACACATAAACCCTTAAACCAAATGAATTGAAATTTAGCATTTTTTTTTTCCAGATTCGAAACATTTAGTCAAAACTAGATGTTGCCACTAGAATTTTCAAAGTTGCTGCAAGTTTTAATATGGAGACGGTCCCTTATGCAAATTTTATGCACATGAATTGGTAGATTTCATTGTTCACTATCGATTGGCACCTTTAAATTATCCGTAGCATAATTATTGAGCGAATGGCAACGGGTGTTCAGATTTTTGTTTCACCGGCTGTACGTATGCCACAGACGGGAAAAGAGAAATTGTCCGCATTAACGAAAGGTCAGTCTTAAGCGAAGCCGTATTAACGAGATTTTACTGTAATGGAATAAAAAAAAACTAAAATTCTTGGAGCAGTGTGCAAATAAAAAACCTGCCAATATATATATTTATTTTATTTTATGCATTTATGCCATTTATAAATGAAGCAGATATAACTAAATATGCTCTATGTTAATGGATTGTTGCATTTACAAGAAGTAACACATTTTTCGCGAAACATTTTTTTTACAGTGAGTGCATGAAAAAATGAGGTCATGAACAACTACTTTGATTTCGATGACATAAGGAATATTTTGAGGGTTCTACCTAAAAATTCCCTTTTGGCGTTTTATCAAGTCATTGTTTGTTTGTTTGGATTTTTATGGCGCAAGAGCATCTGGGCTATACTGCGCCAAATTTTTATCAAGTCACAAGGGCCTCTTAGAAGTTGGCTGCAGAAGAGGGTGATCGAAGCTATTAATATATTAGAACGACTGCGTCAGCCTAAAGCAGGGCTACCATAATGTTTTCCACCAAGTGCCACAAGATAAGATGTGGGGCATAGTGGCAATGGTAGTGCTAACAATGGAAAGTGACATTACATCTGTCAATATCATGGTTTTTTTTAATGTAGTTTCACGACTAATTACTCTCGAGTAAAAACATGTCCTTCACAATTTTGTGAAAAGACGTTTCACATAATCAATAGCGGATTTAAGAAATTGCCACCCCTCTTCGTCCGTTATAAACGAAAGGAATACTTCTGAGAACAATTCATGCGTATCATAATATTTTACATGTGAAGATGTGATTTTTCACTTAACCATTCAAACTAATATTGTAACCAATAGTTCCTTATAGCCCCTGATTTTATGCGACAGTTAATAGTTTGCTTCCGCGCTCTCAGAGCTTCCGCTCCCCCAAAATCTTCAATCAGAATTATTATGTAAGGCATTATTACCTTTCACAGAAATAACATAATTGCCAAATAATGGCCAACACACAAAGCCACCCGGGAGAGATTTTGTGAGTTTTCGTGGGGGAATTTATTTTTACAATAATTTTCAACACCTACGTATAAACAAGCTCAAATTAGAGCTATTTTTGTTTAGGAGAAATTCCCCCACAAAAACTCACAAAAAAACTTATTCCGGTGACTTTGTATGTTGATCATTATTTGGCAATTGTGTTATCCCTGAGAAGGGTAATAATATCTTACATCCTTATATACGGAGAAAGAGAGCGTTGTTCCTGTCCTCGTTGGTCTAACGATTAAGTCATTCTGGGCTCAACGGAGGGACTCTGGTTCGAATCCAGGATGAAGACGGCGTCTCTTTTTCTCCTAAACAAAAAATAGCTCTAGTTTGAGCTTATTTCTACGTGGTAGAATTATTGTGTACGTCACGTAAAAAGTGTTTGAAATCTAAAATCATAAGGGATCTAAATTAATCTGTTCACGAATAATGTATATGTCAACACAAACATCAAATTTATATTCATACTATATGTGTGTATTTATATTGTATGTGTAGCAGAGAACATAATTTTCAAATTTGAAAAATTTTATTTTTGAACTCTTTGCTGGTTTCACCAACAGGCACAGACCCCAGGCACTCGCCTTGTGTGCCTACTTAAAAATCCGCCACTGGGCATAATATAGAATCTTTATATAACGAACTCTTCTCTTTAAAGAGTTTTTCTGTATAACAAAATATTTATCAAGACTTTGACATTTTCATTGATTTGCATTAAAAATGATCTCCATGTAACGAAAAATTTATTTCTACATAACGAATATATCTCTGTAAATTTTGAGACCCAATTTATTTTTATCATCAAACTAGGTTTTCTAAAATCACTCACGTTCGAACTTTTTCGTCTTTTTGTTAGCTATCAAAGTATGTTAAATAATGAGGCCTGGAAGATCTTGCCTATGTTTTCTCCAAATTTATGGGAATATGATGCCTGCAAATTAATTGAAACGAATAACTGCAAAATAGCACTGAACTGCGAAAAACAATGGCTGAATTCTGTAAAGCATGGTAATTTGACGTCACTGAGAAAACAATTCGTAATTCTTTTAAAATGTCAGGATGTGTTGACCTGAATGAAAAATCAAATTCTAACTATAAGGAAAAGGTTTCAGCAGATTTGGAAGGAAACTGGATACTAGTGCAGGAAAAGAGAAATGTTGAAACGAATGTAAAACTTCCTAATTTTTTAGACGTTGAAAAGATTTCATTATCTTTGGATACCTTTCAGATCTAGAGGTTTTGGAGGGTAGATTGGAAAGAGTTGAAGATAAAACAGACTAATAATAGCGAAACTGAAGAAGCCGAAGAGCAAAGACAATAAAATTAAATGTAGCAGTCATTTGAAACCATAAAAAGCGTTTTGCAAACAGCAAACTAAATGTTCCTGATTCCATTATTGATTCCCTTTATAAATGTGAAAATTTCTATGAACATGTCACTATGTTACATTTACAACAACGTAAAATTGCAGATTTTGAAACACAAAATAAATGTAAACATTTCCATTTGATATTGTAGCTAACATTTTCTTATCATAAAATTTACAAAATTTCACTAATACTGTCATTATATTTTCAAGATTTCAAAAATAACTTCAAATTATTAAGCAGATAGTCTTAATCTAATGCATGAAGTATGTAATATCTTTTTACAAAAATTACCATTCTAAGTCCAGATTTCTATATAACGAACTTTTTTAGTGGAACCAAGCAATTTCGTTATATGGAGACTAGATTGTAATAATATAGCGGCTCAAACATTGCTTAGCAATAACCTAATTTGAATTCGTTATGTTTCACTCTTCCATTTAAATATGCTTCTAGTTTGACCATTTATAAGGCTTACAAGCTTAACACCTAACACAAATGTTTGTATTTATATAGTAAAAATACAAAATATAGTAAATTATATTAAGAGACAAAAAAAATGCTCTAAACGAAAAACTAGATTACTCATTACGCTGATTGTATTTAAAGGGGTGCCTTCGAAATTAGCGAAGTACAATAATTCGAATACAATCAATCTGCTTTCATATTTGCTAAAAAACGTATCAAAGGTAACTCTAAGAGACGAAATTAAAGAAAAAGACAAAACACAAGGGGGAGAGAGAGACTGGCAAAAACAGAGGCAAATAGACACTTTTGTGAAAGCATTATGTCCCAAAGATTTCTCATGGCAGAAAGATTAATTTTATCCTACAGAACTTTTATACACGAAATTTAAGATTTTAGTCTAATAATCTAAATACAAAATTTATTCATTTTATTGGAGCTTGAATGAGAAAAATAACTGCCTTTTGTTCACGACGTGGTTATATCTTGTTCTAATTTTTATCTTCAGCGAATAATATTAGCCAAAGGAATGGTATCTTCAACGTGGTCGTTCGTCGGAGACGCCTGGTATTGCATTTTAATATAGTGCATTATTGAGAAAATTTTCTGAGATACACATACAGCTGAATATCAACAACTTGAAACTCAAACGAAAGGGATTTTATTTCAAGTTACAGAGGTTCAAAAGGAATGAGAATCACTTCGATTTATGTATACAAAGAACTTTGAGTTTCATTGATATGTTTTTTTGATTAATCGTTGAATTATGTTTCTAATTTACAAATGAAAATGTGTACTTTTCAGGGAAGTCATGAAAATGATGCAGCACAAAAAATGCAAAACAATACATCAAAGTGAACATATTTTCAGAATGATAGATTTTCACATTTATCTAGGCTACAAATTTTGCATTCGATTTTAAAAGAAATTTTCTCAATATTTTTAAATTATCCTGAATTATGATCGGTATAATAACACTTACACCAAGCATATTGCAACATAGGGCGATATTTTTCAGACTGTGATTAATTGTGAGCCAAAGAAAGGTGTTTTATTATCTCATTTCGTAGTCATATGTCATTGTCCATTTCATCAACATTGGTTACTTCGTTTACAAATTTTTGATATTGTCAAAAGAAATAAACATCCAGCAGTCCTATGAGGGATATTGTTTTAGGGGGTATTTGCAATGCCATACAATTTCCAGAAAAATCTTTATAAGTGTCTGGGTCTCGGCTATGAAGTCCATGAATCTAGTAAAACGTAAGAAAGAGACATTATGTGGGTTTCATACAACATTCTACCCACTCTCTCATTTTGATTTTGTCCATTTTTCCCGACTTTAAGCATGCTATATGCAAATTTGGAGGTCGAAATAAATTCCTTTTAACAGCAGAACCTAATTTTCTCGAAACTTTTCTTAAACATTTTCCGTCTCAAATCCCCTTTAGCTGTGTTCTGGACTTTCTGACATATGAGCTAAGATTGACTCTAATGACACTATTTCTGACAATTGCACAGTACTATTGACAATATTGGGCTGCGCGTCGTCAATATTACCTAAGGTCAAGTGTGGGAGTTAGATAAAAAAATTCCGTGTTATGTTCTCCATTCATTGATATTATTGGCATTATTGTATATGAATGTGTTCTAGCAAAATCAGACCCTATTAAAGAAAATGTCTGTTTTTCACCTTTATGCGATAGCTGCCTTTGGTTTGGAAGAAAATAATTAAAACCACTTTGACCAGAGTTAAAAATTTGTTGGCGGATAATATTAGCAGTAACATTTCTCGTATGCAAAATAAATTCTATGGCACTATCTTGTATGTTCCCCATATTCTGGGTGTATATTTTAGTGACATATTTGTTTACCTTTCGCGCAAATATTCTGTTTTGTCTCTTATAAAATTATCTATTAAACTATCTGAGCGTTTAAAATCCTCAGATTCTAACCCTTGGGATTTCAGGATCTCCCACTTTTTCAAATCTATATCATGAACCGGTAAACGATTTTCCTTCGCTTTTGTAAATTTGGTTAACATTTCATTTTTTAGATGATAAATTGCTCGCAAAGAAAAGAATGATTTTGTTGCGCCTGGTGTGCACCGAACTCACAAACTCTTGGTATTCGGCTAAATGCTCTTCCAACTGAGCTACAGACGACCGATCGTCTTCCCTTCTGCGAGCGTATATAAAGCTTTACTATAGACGAGTTTTAAAATGGGGCAGTGCCTGCACTGCCTTTTAAACCAAATCAATGTCAAGGAAGCGAACGTTCGAAAAACGAGATTGATGTGATATTAAAGTCGGGAAATTTTTTTCATCATAACCGATGATGTGGTGATATTAGTTGATAAATTGCTCGCAAAGAAAAAAATGATTTCACGGTAAGTGGGTTTGGTTCCGACCAAGCACCGTTAAATGATTCTTTTCTTGTTAGCAATTTATCAGTAATTTATCATCACCTCATCATCAGTTATGATCAGAAATATTTTCCGACTTTAATTTCATTTTTTATTATTTTATACTTTCCTACATTTTTACTCACATTTGATATATATTTCCTAAACTTGGAAATATAAGCACGATATTTTACTTTCGGATATCTCCTGTTTGTTTTTTGAAGTTTTTTTGACAAATATCAAAATACTGAACAATTGTTTGCCTCTTTTCTAAAGTACATTCATTGGCCAATTGATCGTCCTTTACGGTACAACTATATGATTTGTTACTGACTATACCAATATCACTTTCTTCGTCGATAGGGAAATCACATTTATCTTCAAAATCTAACCTGGTATTTTCACTGGCCTTGTTATTATGAATTATGTTTTCGATTCTTAACAGTACTTTCCGACTGTTCTCGCGTTCTTACAGGCGGAAGCGTATCATTGGTTTTCAGCCAATTGAATTATATTCCCTATATTTTCATTTTAGCAGAATAGGAAGCTGCAAAATTAAACTGCTCACAGATGCGAACGACTTTATAATAAACGCAGAGGTGATAATGAAATGTTATGCCAACTCGTCTAAATTTGAGCCAAATGCGCCAAATAACAATCATGAATATTGAATTTTCATATGAATTTTATAAAATTGTTTTCATTACCTGATACATAAATTTTTATTTCGCCTGTTAAATACAATATCCCTTCACAGTTTTCTCGGCTTAAAAATTGTTTTACTTACATATAGTGCGATTAAAAAGTATCAAACCTTGCGTAAAGAGTGTTATTTTTTAACTTTAAATATCAATAAAAAATTTTCATGTGATTTTGGCGGAAAAATAATTCCATATTCTTCATAAGGGGCTCGAATGTTGTCGATTTCAATAGGTCTTATCTCAAAGTGCTTTTATCAGCTTAAAGCTTTCCTCTGTTAGAAGAATGTTTATGCTCAGCGGGGCAGGGGGGAAAACGCGCACATGCACGGTTATATCTATCATTATATGAAAGAGTAATAGCTCAGCAAAACATGTTGAATATTTTTCTTTGTTTAGCTAAAACTTAAATTCTATATAAAATATTTTTTCTTTATCAAAGAAAGTACCATTAAGAATAGCGATCCTGTACGCACATTTAAAATTCAGTATTTGGAAATACTTCGTTTCAAATTAAAACAATTTTTACATATAAATATATTCCTCTTTCTTTGCTTTATGCGAAAATAGAAATACAAAATTGAACTCGAAACTGGAAATCTAATACACAATTCAATTTTTTTTTATTTATGCGCGCGCCCACCCGAGATGACTTTTGCGCCTCAAAAGATTAATGTGATCTACTCTACTAATATTAGTCTTTGAACAGGCATTTGTTGAGTTTAAAAAAGGTAAGTGGGGGAAATGACTATATTTCCTCACATGCCTCGAGCTCGGATGTCCCAAAAGTATAAGGGATCTTCGAAGAGATGGGTTGCCATGTCAACGATGGAACTACTGGTTTATCTCTCCCCTCCTCAACCACTCTGATACCGGCTCAGATAAAGACGATCGATCGCGTTCATGTTCTGAAAAGGCATTTCACGCTTCACTTTTCTAAAGCTTTTCCTTTCTTCCTCTTTGCATCGAATACGAAATGCGACTTCATTAAGGGTTTGAGGACTTTTGTTTACGCATCCCAAAGTACCAAGTGTTTAATTTTCCCCGTGGCTCTACAGATTGGTCATCGTTCGTTAGTCCTCGCTAACGAAGGCTTGCATTTCTTCCTCAAAAAAGATACATTCTTGGCCCTTTCTTCCAAATTAGGAACTTCCACTTTTTTATTCAGAAAAACCGACGCTTTTATTCAGAGAAAGAAGGAAATTTCTGTTAATTGTACTTAAGATGATTTGTTTGTTTGTTTTTTGGTTTTACGGCTCAAAGACTACAGTGGTCATGCTGCGCCGGGACCTACTGTTTTCCGAGGAATCCGAACCTCTTAAGGCCTGGGGAACCAAACCCCGGACTACAGTGAGCAGTGCGATCTTTTATGAGATCTCTGAGTAAGCGTTCTTTTTGCACTGCTGGGAGTCGAACCCGGATTAGCCGCGCAATAGGAGAACGCGTTACCACACTGCGCCACCGCA
>QLNU02015360.1:98799207-98819115 GCA_006491805.2 Dysdera silvatica
CGGCGAGTTAGGCGGCCAGGACATAAGCTGAAATTCATCTGCATGCTCCTTGAATCATTGTAGCACCATTCCGGCCTTGTGACATGGAGCGTTGTCCTGCTGGAAGACTCCATTAATCCATATATACGAAGTGGTTGTAATGAAACCTGGCTTACTTAAAGAACCCTGCAGCTTAAACCGCCCGGCGGATTGACACCAAAACTGATATATAGACTATCCAAAGGATGTGGAAAAATGAATTTAGCAAAAACGAAATAATTCGAAAACGTCCGTCACAGGGTGCCTTTTAGTAAAATGAACGGATTGAATGACCAACACTAAACAAAATTAACGTTGTTAATATTTGATGACAACAATTACTAGGTACGTATATCATTACGAATGAAATTGTGGAAAAAAGTACGTACGAATCACGTCCGTCGATATGAGCAATGGAAAAACGAACATTGTTTTGAATGCGCGCAAAAATATGGACATTTCATGCCGTTCTTCCTGGAGAAAATTACTGCGAATGTGACCCTGTGACATGTTTTGTGACAGCCGTAAAGCACCATAACATGCTACAGTCGTTTGTTTTACCACAACTACAGCAACTAGTGTGCCTCATATCTTCAATTCTCATGAAAGATGGCGCACCTCCACAGGTAGGACTGTGCGTAAAACGTTTTTTACTTAAACATCTCACCAATGGGCGTATTATTAGTCGTACGTTTCCTAATTTCTGGTCATCACGTTCGCCGGATCTCAACCCATGCGATTTATGGTTATGGGGATGTTTAAATAATTTGGTTGGTTTGTTTGTTTGTGGTTTTACGGCTCAAAGACTACAATGGTCATGCTGCGCCGGGACCTACTGTTTTCCGAGGAATCCGAACCTCTTAAGGCCTAGGGAACCAAACCCCGGACTACAGTGAGCAGTGCGATCTTTATGAGATCTCTGAGTAAGCGTTCTTTGCACTGCTGGGAGTCGAACCCGGATTAGCCGCGCAATAGGAGAACGCGTTACCACACTGCGCCACCGCAGGGCCTTAAATAATTTGGTGTATTGTGGAAGTGTTTCTACGTTGACAGATTTGAAGGACCGCATGAATCTGCATTAGGGATGAGCATCGATGTTTTACTTTCGATATTCGATGTTTTCACCATCGATGATGAATGGCCGAAGTTTTGAAACCATCGATGGTGAATGACGGATGTTTTGAGACCATCGATGTTTTTACTGTAACGTCAATTTGTTTTTTAATGCAAAGGACTTATAATTTAATCTTAGGTTTGGATGATTAAAATTGCTAATTAAAAAAAACAACCTAGAATCATGGATTCACGATCGCATATGTTTAGTTTACGGTAGGGGGGTCCAACCTGTCATCTTCGGTTACATTCAAGAAGAAGTTAAATGCCTTAAAAATGTGTGTCTGTTTATTTTAATATATGTTTAATTGTTTACATAAATTTTTATAGAATTAATGGTCTCGTTGAATATCCACGTATTTATTCGCAAAAAATATCAAAATCAACAATTACAAAAAATGCAAGTATGATAATTTTGAAATACCTTTTGAGTACGGGTATCAACAGCAATATAACGCAATATAATCAATGCGGGGAACCCTGGTTCGAATCCGGGATGAGGACGGTGTCTCTTTTTCTCATAAACAAAAATATCTCTAGTTTGAGCTACTAATACGTGGGTGTCAAATTTATTTGTAATAAAAAATCCCCCACGAAAAACTCACAAAAATCTCGCCCCGGTGGCTTTGTGTGTTGACCATTATTTGGCAATTGTGTTATCCCTGTGAAGGGTAATAATATCTTACATCCTCATATACGGAGAAAAAAGCGTTTGTTCTTGTTCTCATTCGTCTAGTAGGTCAAGACACCGCGGGCTCAACGCGGGGACCCTGGTTCGAATCCAGGATGAGGACGGCGTCTCTTTTTCTCCCAAACAAAAATAGCTCTAGTTTGAGCTAATAATACGTGGGTGTCAAATTTATTTGTAATAAAAAAAACCAATATAGCCGTTAACACGAAAGAACATAATCTGTCTTTATATTAAATTTGTTTAATAATTAAATCGTTTAATCGCGCATTTGATTACATATTTAATTAAATATAAAAATTGTGTATATTAAATATATTGCGAACACTTTCATTTACGATATTGAAATTTAATTCGATGTGTGGCCCATAGATTTTGTGTTGAAGTACTCGTGCGACCTCCTTGGCATGAAAAGTTGGACCAGCCTGGTTTGTTTAAATGGCTACGGTATTGGGAATCGGCAAGCCTGCACATTAAGTAGCTCGCACATGTAATTAGGTTGGCGACCACTGGGTCTTATAAGGGGGGATTTCTTATGTGGGGGTTACTAAAAAGGCAGAAGTGTAATGCGTTAACGTCATTTGAAATAAACAATGGTTTGTTGCTTTTTAGAACAGTCATATCCATTTAATTTTGTAGGCGCCATTGGAAGTAAACAACTATGGCCGGATTTCGAGGGGAAATTATATGATATAATAACTAATTTTCTTGCATCTCATAAATGATTCCTTGTGGTGATTTTGAATTTTATATTTTTTTTAATAAATAATTTGATTTATTTCTACAACGGTATACCAGAAGATATTTCTGCACATAACAATTCAGCTATAGCTCAATATAGGCTACTGTTATACAATATATTCGCTACTTCGTTGTAATTTATTTTAATTTAAAATAATGAGTTAACTGTTATTTTTCCTGAAATAGATTAGTAATTTTATACTTATTTCATAATATTGGATTTACCTTACCTCATTGATCATTAAACATATTTATGTTTTTAGTTAAAACAACTTCTATATCTTTGAAATTGGAAACCGATGTTTTTTGGTTTATAAACATCGATGTTTAGAAACCGATATTTTATATTCTTTTTTTCTTAAAAAGGAATAATAGAAAACATTTTTAAAACGTTTTTAAAATAACGATGATTTTAGTTCATATTTTCTTTTAAAAACAATGATAATTTTAGGTTATATAAAGTTTTTTAAAAAACATCGATGTATCATCGAATAATCATCGATGTTTAGAGAGCGATATTTTTCAGATATCGTGGTATTTCGTCGACGTTGACATCGATGTTTTGCTATTAATGCTCATCCCTACTCTGCATCATGAAGGACCAGTTGCAATCCGCTATTGAACACTCTGTCCATCGGCTTTAAATTCTACAAGTGCACGATGGCGAACACATTGAGTAACATTCATCACATTGTTCTGTACGAGAGTAATAGGAGGGGTGCGCAAATTCTTTTTCTTTTTATGATACCTGTATTTGAAACGTTTCAATGAAACGTTCAATTCAATGACGTTTTTCAATGAAACGTCAATGCCTGACCAAAAGATATTAGCGACGTTATTTTTGTTTGGTGTTGGTCATTTCATCC
Source organism: Dysdera silvatica (assembly GCA_006491805.2). Taxonomy (NCBI): domain Eukaryota; kingdom Metazoa; phylum Arthropoda; class Arachnida; order Araneae; family Dysderidae; genus Dysdera; species Dysdera silvatica. The sequence continues at coordinate 98,802,634 of QLNU02015360.1, forward strand.
GTTCGTTTCGCTAAAAGGCGCCGCCTAGAGCATGTTTTTAAATTGTATATTTTTTTCTAAATTCCTTTTCCACATCCCTTGGATAGTCTGGATACCAATTTTGGAGCCAAACGAGTTAAGCTGCAGGGTGCATTAAATAACATAGATTTAATTATAACCATCTTGTAAGTAGGACGTTCAAAAAAATTTTAGATACTCGCTAGAAAATCATCAAACTCTTAGCTTTTTATGTCATAGTGTAGCTTATACTTTCAAAAGTTAATATGTGTTGGCAGCAGAAGCGTAGCCAGGGGTCGGTTTGGGGTGTTGTAACCCCCATCGCAATGAAATTTTGTATATTTAACATAGGAATACATAAGTTGTAGCTCTGTAACCCCTCCCATTAAGCCTATACCTCTCCCTTATGAACTTTCTGCCTACGCCACTGGATGACAGCACCCCAACAGAACGGCCTCATCATATTCTGTACTGGAAAGAAGAAAGTACTGGCGTGGGGAAAGAGTGAAGGTCACGTGCATTCTTGTTTTAACGATCAGATTAAAGAGACAAGCTTAGTGTGCTATTATTTCTTATAGTTTTCTAAAGAGTTAAATGCAAAGGTGTCTTTTCGAAGTTTTCCCTCAACATTTCAAAACGTTTCTCCTTGACGTGCCACAATTTTTACTTGGTACACTGGGTTTAGGTTTGGGAAAAACATCATTAGAAGCTGACACAAAAATTGGAAGACCGAATACATCAACTACAGAGTCAAACGTTGATATTTTTTTAAAAATTTATTAGACCTAGGTATATTGTAAGTAATAATACAATGTATAGGCAATGTCTATACATTATATTTATTATGCCTATTAAGCATTATGAATAAGTGGCCTAGTGGGAGACCGGGAAAATATTGATATGGCGATTTCACGATCCCCGGGCATCCAAACAGAAATTTATCCTATAAATAATATAATAATCGGACAAGACAAAATAAAAGGAAATACTAAATAAATAATAAAAATACAACAAAGGAACAAAGCAAATTATCTTTCAATATACAAAAGATAATGTTTTAATTTAATTTTACACAAATCAATATTTTGAAGAATCCTTGTAAGTTCAATAGGAAGATCACTCCAAGTACAAGGGCCAATATTGTTAATATGAAAAAAAACAGAAAGTTATTTATAACGGCAGAAATTCAAAAATTGATATCTCGCCGAGAAGGAAATAAAGAAGGACGCGAATGAAGAACAACCGAAGATGAAAATTTATTTACGTGAATACGCTTAAACATAAAAATAAATAAATTAAAAATAATCAATTGCCGAAAAGGTAAAATTCGAAAATACAATCAGAGTTTAGGAGGAAAGGAATTAGCCCTATGTTGGAGAAGACGAAGAAACTGAATTTGAATAGGATGAATTCTATTAACAGTAGTAAACCAACATGAGCCCAGACATTAGAACAGTAAAACAAGAAAGGAAACAAAACAAAACGTAGTAAATTGATCTCTCGTGAAAGAAGGTTCACGAATTAGGCATAAGGAAATTGCCAGGACCCTAAACATCAGTTCCGGGGCCTTGAATTCGCTACTTCATGAAAACCCTTTTCTCAGAAAGCGATGTTCCTTAAAGGTCATTCCACGTCAAGTGGTCCAATGACTTTTACCTTACTATTTTCTATCGCTTTCATTTTTAGTATACTAAAACTAGTATAAGAGATCGTTCCTAATCTTAGCTTTTTTTTTATCCTATTACGTTTTTGAGACATGATGGTTTGAGATTGCCAAAAATGGGGAATTCTGACTGTATTTAAACCAAAAAATCTCACTTCAGAAATGAGATATTTCAAAAATAAAAATACCAGTCTTCAGCATTTCATGAACTTTAATGATATGCCACATGATGGATCACTTTTGAATTTTCAAATTAATTTGAAAAATTTTAAATTTTAAGAGTGATTAAAAAATTATTATGAAAAAAAAATGTTCAAAAAGTGATGACTTACTCCATATTTGTAAAAGCTGTCTGCAAAACTTCAGCTGGAGATCTCAATGGAATCATAGTTTTCAAAAATATTTTATAGATGCGTCCATGCCCTATTATTCTATGTTTGGGGTAAAATCCATACATTTTGGAATAATATCCTAAATAAATCCCTATACAACGGATTTTTGAAAAAAATCTCTTTCGTAATAGGGCATGGATGCGCATATAAAATATTTTTGAAAACTATGATCCCATTGAAATCTCAAGCTGAAATTTTACAGACAGCCTTTAGAAATATGGAGTAGGTCATATAATTAATTTTGTTTCCATATTAAATTTTTTTAAACACTTTTAAATTTTTCAAATTTTTAAATTAATTTGCAGAGTCAAAAGTAACCCATCATGTGACATATAATATTGAAGTTCTTGAAATTTTAAAGATAACTTAATTTTTATTTTTGAAGTATCTGAATTTTGAGATGAGATTTTTTAAGTTTAAATGCAGTCAGGTAAGGTCAAAATTACCCATTTTTGGCAATTTCAAACTACCATAACTAAAAAAAAACGGTATATGGTAAGAGATTCAAATTTTGGAGTTAAACAACATTCCGACATTCAACAAATGTATAAAATTTTAAGAAAATTAAAAAACATGAGGTAGCTAAAAAATCATTCAAAATTGGATCACTTGACATGACCCCTTTGTATCCCTCCATTAATTGATAGTGGACCAAATGAAGGCTTGTGTGAAATAGTGACATTTTATGAAAAAAATTAAATATGGGAAAAGAAAATGTATCTGGGATATTGCAACTGGTTATGAATCATGGATTTACCAGTTTGAACCAGAAACTAAGCGTCAATCCCTGATATGATGCTTTTCAGATCAGCCTTCACCCACCAAAGTTAGATATGTTAGAAATGTTGGGAAGAAAATGATGGCAAATTTTTTCTCCTATTCTGGATATTTTGCTTCAGTAAACTTAGAAAACCGAAAAATGATCATAGCAGACTGGTATGTTGGTGTATATCCTCCACAAATGCTCCCAATGTGGCATAAGAAGCGGCCAAAGAGAGGAACTAAAGGAATGATCCTGCAACATGATAATACATTATCGCACTCCGCCAAGCGAGAAAAGGATTTCTTAGAACAAGAAAATATTGAACTTTTACTCCACCTATCCTATTTACTTGACTTGGCTTCTTGTTACTTATTTCTGTTCCCAATCACGAAAAAAAAAATTGCATGGAACTCGTTTTCCAAGTCCCGAAGAAGCAATGTAGAATCGATCAACTTGAAAGCTTATAAAGAGAAGAGTGGTGAATATTTTGAAAATTAGTTTATGCGGATGGAAAAATGTATAGCATCTGGTGGAGGTTATTTTGAAAGACTATGAAATATTGAAGCTTTTAGCATTGTAAACTTTTTGTATTTAAAACATTTTGAATCGCCGTCGTATATATGGAAAAATTTTATATCATGGATACAACTAAGCATTTAACAGTAGTATAGGCGAAACGTTTTCAAAATTTAGATATGACCTAGAATTGTAAAATAAAACAGAAAATATGTATCTAGTTCTATTCGTATCAACTTCAAGCATTTTTTTCACATCGCTATGGGAATTTGAAAATCGGTAAATTTCAAATTCATCGAATTCAATGAATTTGAATATTCAATTTAGACATTTTGGTTTTAATATTTGATGCTCTTGCATATAAAATTTATCGCCGTTAAATATTTTATTATGCAAATGTATACATTGAGCTTTGACTACCATGTTAACAAAAGAGGAATTTTGTTTGCATTAAATATTTAGTTATCTTTTTAAAATAAGCTGAAATTTACATGCATGTCAAATTGAAGAACAGTAATTTTTTTAAAATTGAGCATATGTTGCTTACGACTTTTGTAATTTAAAACTCTCTGATTTTAAGATAAACCATTCATCAGCACGTTTATTTCATTTAGAAGTTTGACGTCAAATGTTATTAAATTTTGTGGGCTTAAGGTCAACGTACTTTTAGCTAAAAATCAACTAAAAATCATCAACTAACACACACACACACATGAACTGCATTCCTTAAAAAATTAAATTCCAAGTCTTAACTTAAACACTTGAATGAGAGGGATTAGTATAAATATATAAAAACTTAACTATATACATTAAAAGATTTAATGTGTAGCAGCGTTCTGCAGTATGAAAAATGATCGCATCTCAATATGAGCTTTCACAAGAAATTTTATTTATTATTTTTTAACATTCATTCAAAGCCGGATGCATTTAACATTAAGCAAATGCTGGGAGTAGAAAAATTGTTTCGACGACGAATATATGTCAAAAAAATTTATTTTTAATATCGTTTCTAGAAAGATAGGGATCACAAAAGTAAATTCTAAAAGTTCAGAAATATATTATTTTCTATTTTTTGAATACTAGGTCCTGAAATGGTTAAACAGACTTTGTAGAATGTTTTCCCAACTCAAGCCTTTTCTGAAATTGCATTTTTACAAACGCATAAACATAGATCCTAAAACAAGTGTGGGTTACTTTTATTGGGAAAATTTTATTGATACACATGTACATATCTCTCATGGGACACACAAAATATTCTTCTAATTTCCTTTCGCAAAACTACTGCTATTAGGGTTTTTTCGCTTTTTTTTATTTGGTCCGCAAAGATAGGATTCAATCTAACAAAGGAACCCCTTTCGCTGTTCAATGCACTATGAGATCAGACCTGTGGGAGATTATAGTGCTTGACCTTTGATCACGAATATGTAATCATTTGTCTGCTAAAATGATATGACAATTTTTTATGAATATTTGAAGTCCAAAAATGACACTTTTTTCGCCGGGTTTGATATTTTTTAATCGCACTGTATGTGAGAAAAAGTAGGTTTGAAGTCGGTAAGATTATGAACGATCATCGTATTTTACGGATAAAAATAAAAAAAAATATGTCTCAGCTAATTTAAATAGTATAAAAAAAATTAATATGAAAAATGAACTTTTAGCATAGATATTTGGCGAATTTGGCGACAATTTTGAAGAGTTGGCGGGACATTTAAGTTTCGCATTCCACTAGCTATATAAACTCGTCCGCAAGTGTAACGTCAATATAGTTGTACGAGTTTCCGATTGTGAGAAAATGAAAAATATAGTGAACATAATTCAATCCGTTTTGAATTTGGTCGTTAATAAATACGACACGCTTCCGTCGTTAATAACTGATCAAGAACTTAAGGAAAGTCGGGAAGTATTGTCGAAAATCGAAAACATAATTTTTAATAACAATGTCAGTGAAAATATCAGTTTAGATTTTGAAGACAATTGTGATTTCCGTATCGACGAAGAAAGTGATATTAGTATAGTCGGTGACGAATATTATAACTGTACTGTAAAGGGCGATCAATTGGCAAATGAATTCAGTTTAGAAAATATGCAAACAATTGTTCAGTATTTTGACAGTTGTCAAAAAAATAAATTCCAGAAAACAAACAGGAGATATCCAACAGTAAAATACCCTACTTATATTTCGAGGTTTAGAAAATATATATCAAATATGGGCACAAATATAGAAAAGTATAAAATAATAAAAAATGAAATGTTAGCCAGATTTACAAAAGCTAGGGAAAATTATTTACCTGTTCATGATATAGATTTGAAAAGATGGGCGATCCTGAAATGCCAAGAGTTAGGATTTGAGGATTTTAAATGTTCCGATAATTTTATAGATAATTTTAAGAGCCAAAACAATCCTTGCAAATACCCCCCGAAACAACATCCCTCATACAACGATGTTTATTTCTTTCGACAATATAATTTTTTTTAAAAAAATAACCGATAAAATAGCAATCGATGAAATGCATATTGACATACGACATCGAAATGAGATAATAAAAATGCATTTTTTGGTCCACAATCAATTACAGTCTAAAAAAATATCGCCCTATATTACAATATGCTTGGTTTAGGTGCTGTTATAGAGATCATGATCCCGGAAAATTCAAAAATCGAAGAAATTTCTTTTGAAATTGAATATAACAATTGCAGCCGAGATAACTGCAAAAAATCTATCATTCTTAAAATGTGTCCACTGTGATCAATTGCTTTGCTTCACTAATTTTTTTGTACTATATCACTTTCACGACTGTCCTGAGATGTGCACAGTTTAATTTTTCTCATTTTTAAATAAAGAGCATAACTCAACGATTAATCCACAATTTATGAGTACATAACTTCATGAAATAAAGTACATTTCATGAAACTTCGTTCACACTTTTTCTAATTACAATAAATGCATTTTCAAATAGCCTACTATTAAGTTTTGTTTACAATTTTTTTAAATTCCATAGTTGCAACAGCATATGATATGCAATGACCAAATCCAGGTCTGGTAAATATAGCAACTTTTCATTATTCATACACATCATTTATTCATACTCATATATTCATACATCTCATATATATATAGATACTCATATATTCATACATCTCATATATATATAGATACTCATATATTCATACATCTCATACTCATATATTCATACACCTGATATATGGATACTCATATATCCATGCATTTCATTTATTCATACTCATATATTCATACATTTCATTTATTCATACATTGCATTTATTCATACATTGCATTTATTCATACTCATATATTCATACTCATATATTCATACTCATATATTTATACTCATATATTAATAATCATATATTAATACCCATATATTCATACATTTCATTTATTCATACATATATATTCACGCATCTCGTATATGAATACTCATATATTCATTCATTCATTCATTCATACTCACATTTCATTTATTTATACTCATGTATGCATGGTTCTATATAGTTATGTGTTTCTTTTCCTTATGAGATAATATTTTGGAAAAAGAAATGTAAAAGAAACTTGACATTGGCTACGATAATACGAAATAACTATTTCAAACGGAAATCTGGCGTAGCCTTCAAAATTGTCACCAAATTCGCCCAAATATCTATGCTAAAATTTAATTTTCATAATTTTTTGCACGGTTTGAATTAGCTGAGACATAATATTTTATTTTTATCCGTTAAATACGATGATTCTTCATAATTTTACAGACTTCAAACCTGTTTTTGCTCACATACAGTGCGATTAAAAAATATTAAACCTGGCGAAAAAAGTGTCAGTGTTGGATTTCAAATATTCATCAAAAATTGTGATATTATTTTAGAAGACAAATGATTACACATTATTAATTAGGAAGTCAATCAATCATCTTCTATAGGTCTTACCTCTAAGTGCAGTGAGCATCGAAAGGGGTTCCCTTGTTAGTAAAATTAGGCGTATAAAATCGGTTTCTTTTTTTAAGTAAGCGATAATTCTTTCTATCTCTGAATTTTTAATTCAGAACAAATTTATTCAAGAAGAATCATTTTATATCATGCGATTTGCACGAATTGTACGACAATTTACTTTAAAAATTTCAAATTTATTTTAGCTTAGACAGCATTATGAAAAATTATCTGGAATGACAAAGCAGATTCTTCCTGAGGGAAGGAAATATTATTTCAATATTTAATCGAATATAATGTTAAAATAACACATTAACATAATCATAAAGATAGCGCAATATATAAAATTGAAGACAGCTAATTTTCTAAAACATATTTGGGGACATATTTTTTAAAACAATAAGTAGAATTGGGTTTATATTTAATATGACTCCCTAGAAAACATGTGAATCAACAACTCCCTTGTAAATTAACAATAACCCATTCAACAAAATAAATTTGGATTATTTGCATGCATAGAATTACACTACAAAACTGAAATTAATTCGTTGGAATAAAATAGGAATTAATGATGTAAACAAAATGATACGACAATAATTCAATAAATTGAAGCAACCTTAATGAAATGAAAATAAATTAATAAACAAAAACCGTTCGCAGTAAATGAAAATTGATTTAATTTTAAATTGGAGAAATAAATGAGAAAACTGCTATTCCGTAAACTATTCCATCTAAAATATAATTGCACTATTGGAATTTTAAAGCTCCATTGCGACTATAGCATCGATTCTTAAATATCTGATGAATTCAAAATCCTAAAAACACGAAACATCATTATAAATTAATTTTTAAATTAAACGAATCACAAAATTGTTTTCGGTATCATTCCTAACGACTGAGGATGCTCGAAAATTGCTCTGTGTACGAACACAGTTTCCATAGAACTTTCTTTTTGTTTTTTGATTAAAATCATGAAAACGTTTGTTGAAAAATTTTTATACCAAATTCTTGATAAATACATTTCTTTATTATCTCGCATTACTCTGGCCGTTACTTGCAAATGATTTATTGCGGTGGTTAGTTAATCATTACCTTCATAGTTGTCACACTATTAACCCTAAACAATATTTAAATTATATTATATTACCATGCCTGTGAAAGTTTCTTTCAAAAGGAAGGTTTTTTCATAACGTTTAATGAAATTTCAGATTTTCCTTCTTTGAAACGAAACTGCAACTTCTATGAAAAATGTGCTTAGATGTGTCCTCCACTTGCTATAAACACGCTCTAAAATTTTCGAAATTGCGTTTCAAGCACTGGTTAACTACTGGTAGTTTCGTTATCGCTCAGCAAATTAAGAAACTCTTTTTTTTTTCAAAACAGAAATCTTGTTGCTGTCATGCTAAGAGGGAAAATGATTCAAATTTTACACTGCTTAGGATATACAAAGAGTGGCAACAAGGTAGGTGTTTGGCTAACATCTCATTAAATCTGGTATCTAAAACACTTGTCTTCTAATATCTTTTCTAAAATATTAACGCCTATTATAAATTCGGGAATAAGTTAAAGCAGAAATGCGATATTTGTTGATTAAAGGTGTGATAAAACCACGCATGCTGAGTGCTGCAGATACCATTACATACAAAAATCTTATATACGAAAATCTTACGTACAAAACAACAAGTTGCTGTTTTTCTAACATCTCATTAAATTTGATATCTAGAACGCTTGATTTTGAACATAGTTTCTTAAAAATTAACGTATATTATAAATCCAAGAAGATGTTAAGGCTGTAGTGTGCTATTTCTTGATTAAACGTGTTATGAATCTACGATTGGCGACATTAAAGGGATCTTTTCATAATCAAATTTTACATAAAAAACTTTTATGTACAAAAATATTTCCGTTTTGATTATTTAATTATTTATGTTTTATTTTTTCATTGGGATGGAGCATCTTTTAAAGATTTGTATTCCTGATCCTCGCGATTATTTTCGTTTTTATTTGAATTCAATCCCTGTAAATACATTACTGAGTAAAAGGGTTTATATCAGTTTAAATACATTACTGATTCACGAGTCATAGTTCCACGACATGGAGTGGTTTTGTCAACTTCTATTTATTTCATTCTCTAAGAGTAATTTATTTCTAAAAAAAGAAGAAATTGAGATAGATTAATATTTTTTTTAAAAAAATTCGGCACAGAAGAGAAAATAGATAAATATGAAATTAATCTTAGGGAAAATGGAAAGATTACTTGAATTTGTTCTAAAATTTCTCTTAAAGTACTCATGAAGGAGTAATTAAATTTAAGCTTTTTCTATGGAGTTCATTTTCTTTTGCTCGTCTTTCGATCATGTAATCACTGGTGACTAGGAAAAAGAAATTTCGATATCAAAAGTAATTATTATAGTCGATGAAATTGACATTTATTTGAGAATGTCCCCAGAGATACACATTCGCGACATTTACAAACCCTCACTAAAACTAGCATAGTTTCAATAAATTTACAGCATATTTTTAGCACCCAGAGCATAAATTTACAAAATACTAATATTTTAATAAATTACTTTTAATGTTTAATTTTAAGAACTGTCATAAATTAATTTAAGAATGACATTTCTAAAGCTTTGTTTTTTCAAATATTTTATTATCGTAATATTCCAGACCGATCTGTACGCAGAAGAATGACAAGTTAATGGATTTTATAGAAAATAATATACATGGAGGCAATTTTAAAGTATTTTGTAAAGCACTTAAAAACAATTTAAACCGAATTGAGATAATCAGACTATATTTTGTATGAGAAATTTATTCATTTTGGTGAAAAGTACTAATTAAAATCTGATACACACACACACCATTGCCTCATATTAGCAACATCCATAAGGAAATTATTGAAAACAGCAAAAGTTTAAATAGTAATATATCAAACGCAACTAAAATAATTGTATTTTATACTAATTATAAGTTTATATTGTGTCACGGTATATGTTTTTTAAAGCTTTAAATATTGAGAAAGAAATCAAAATGAAATAAATTTAATGTTGGTATTAACTTCAAACAATTTTGAACAATAGTATCATACACGTAATAGGATTTCATGGTCAGCAGTTGTTCCTGAATAAGGAAACACTTTTAATTCGTTCATCACCAAAGCCTGAGCGTTCCTAATTAAATAAACATGTAAAAGCCTCTTCAACCAGCTGGCTCCATATCCCAGATTTCATCGAGCATTGTTGACTATGGGTATCTCAACGTACACAATAGCGGTTCTCTAACAATCAGCAGCCCATACAGTTAATCAAATCGCCTATACAAACTAGGTGCTAAGTGCTCACGTGCCAATGCATAACTTTAGACTTGTGTCGTCTTTCAATTGTGTTCTGACAGTGTACTAATACACTATACAATCCAATTAAGTGCGTCGTTTAATACGCCTATCTGTATTATAATTGGCAGAAAATTGTGGAACCTGTGTTTTATAGGCTTTATTGCAATTGGCCGAAGTGAATTCATTACCAGTGCTGTTCAGTAAATTGATATTTGCCATCGCTCCCCACTTATAGAATGATTGCATTAACGAAATAATTATAATTTGTTAGATAATTGAAGAACGTGCATACAGAGTTGAAATGTATTTACCATTACGGAAAATTTTGGAATATGTTAAATCATTATAAATTGCCTATAGAGGTCTGCAAATATTTGTATGTTACCTACATGTTATGTGGTGTTTCCAGATCTCTAAGCATGGCTTATTTAATACACGAATCAGACTTGCAGAAAAACGTTGAAGCAACCTTATCGAAAACATGAATACGGTAGTGTAGAATGTAGTGATATAACCGAAAATAAATTAATCGAAAATAGATTTTTATTTTTGTCATATTTCTAATGCATATATATACCTATATAGTACGTTCCAAAACGAATGCATCGACCTTATATAAGATGGATCCTTTTCCATGGAAAATATTCTTTATTTCATTTTCAAGACTTTTGAATGCTGTAGTGTTTCATGGGTGGTTGAGAATCAGGTGAAAGTGTAGAGAGTGTTTTAAAAAGCATGAAACATACTTTTTCTTTCATATTTTAAATTGCGGCTTATATATTATTTTATATCAAAAGAAAATTCATTGAATTACTGTTGTAACGAGAATGAATTGTTTGCGATGAATAATTAACAGGATATATTACGAGTAGAACTCAATATATTACTAGTTGAATTTCAACAAATGCTCATTGAATATCGAAGACTTTCCCGGAGGCGGGGGATTCAGCGACGTGGGTGGAAAATAAAAAGGGTTGGAACGCTCAAAGTGACCTCATGATATTTGGGGGGTGGAGCACTACTTCAGATTTCCAAGGGAGGGTGAAAATGCCACTTACAATTTCTTTTTTTTTTTTAATCGTATTTCGCGTTGTACACTGATTTTTAGAATTTTTTAAACCATTTCTGAACTTTATTTATTTATATCCTTAATTATTTAAATATTTTTGTTTGTTCGTTGAAAGTTTGTTCCTTGCCGTTAAAACGCGAGTTTAAATGCGTTGCTTTTTGTGGAGAAATAACAATTTTATCAATGTGAGCTAGTGCTGCAATCTTCTGGTCATTTTTTTAAAGACTAAAATGTTGTAGGACATTTTCTAACGATAATTAACTCAAAAACAGTCAAATTTGTGTGCATGGGAACGATGGTTCCAGTTAAAAGTAAGCGTGAGAACGATCGTTCCAGTTAAAAGTAAGAGTGAGAACGATCATTCCAGTTAAAAGTAAGCGTGGGAATGATCATTCCAGTTAAAAGTAAGCTTGGCAACGATCGTTCCAGTTAAAGGTAAGCGTGGGAACGATCATTTCCATGCGTTCCGAATAGAAATTTTTCTAAAAGATCTTTAATTGAAAGACGAATTGAATAAGGAAGCCCAAAAAATATTTTTTAACAGCTATGCAAAATCAATTTTTCACTGAAAACCTGTCCTAACCTTAGCAAAGTGTGGCGAAAAAATATTGCTTTCTACCCTCTAATAAGGTTTTAGCTGGCATTCAGCCAAAAGGGTCTTTGCATTACGGTTGAAGATATTTTGGGCAATTGTTTTAACTGGTAATAATAAAATTATAATATTTAATATAATAAATTTTAATACATTATATTTAATATTTTTTAGTATTGAATATTTTTAATATAACACATTTTTTATTGAATTAATAACGGTTTTGTTTTACGTTTTAGTTTTATTCTTCTTCTAATTAATGCATTTTGACGAAAATTAAAATTTTATTTCACCCAGAACAGATTGCGCGAATTCATGCATTTATTAAAATTTAACTCTTAATATTTCTGATTCTATTCGCTATAGAATATATTATATACTTTTCGGACTTTCTAGAACTGCGTAAATAAGCTTTCTTTTAATATAAAACAATATGTATGGTTAAAATTGAAATATGACAGAAAAACTACGTGAGAGAAATGTGAGAGGAAAAAGTGCGTTTATATTTTTAGCACACTTCCCATATTTTTATATGATTTTGTATTGCATAGAAAGATAAAAAACTCTTTGTCTATAGTGCTAAGAAAGCACCCAGAAGTCTTTAAAATGAGATATAATTGAATTTTTCTATCAAGATTGACTCCATCAATAAGGGAAACAACCCCATTTCAGGATATATTGAACATCGACAAAATTATTACAGCTGAAATGTTTGCGGAATTATTATTACAACTTTCCCTTTGTGGAAGATGCAATCGTAATGCGCAGATGTGGGAGTGGCATTTATATTTCCAACGTTAAAAATGTATTAAGAAGAAAGCAATCATAAAAATATCTAAAAATGATGGCCTGGAGAGACTGTGCCTCAATACTACACTTGGACACTAAACCAAAATACATCCATATGGTATTAGTCACTATCAAGAAAGCTTCACCAATACGGTATTTATAAAATAATAGGATACTAATTCATTCATATCGTAGCTTCTTCCATCTTTTGAAAACTTCGGGAATAAAAAATGTAATATTAAATTATTTCATAAATACGTACATTTCAATAATGCAGCCGAATTAAAAATATAGTATGGCTCGGAAACGAGTAGTATCGTATGCTCTGTTGTAACTAAAACCGAAGTTTAAACGTGATTAAAGGATGTTTCAAGTTCTAAGTCGGTGCCTTTTCATTTTACTAATGTTAAAGAGAAGTTGCTGAACAGGTTTATTTAGAAGTTAGAAGAACAATTATAATGTTATGGTTATTTTTAAAAATATTAGAAAGTTTCAGCGTGATGTCATTAGCTGCTTGATTGGTTTGTTAGCTGGTTGTAATTTTATGGTGATAGGTGCGATGCAGTTGATGGATTTTGGTGATTACGAAAAATTGCGAGAGATTTGTTTGATGATTCTGCTAAATTTTGTCAGATAGTAGAGTCCTAGTCAATTTAGCTATTGATACTAAATTCACAATTCTGTCATTTATCATTGTGTTATAAGAAGAATATAAATAATTCTTGTAACACAAGCGTTTCCTTAACTTTTTGAATATGTACTGAAATAAAAGCACTATTAGTTTTTCGCTATTTGTCCTGTACTTCATTCAATTTGCTGAATTTGGCAACGGTTTTATTTATATCTCTGTTTTGAATTTTATAAAAATTAGAATACTTTTTTTTTCAGTGTTTGCGATGAGATACCGCCATCATGAGTTCATGTTCTCTTTGCTATTGTTTTCGATTGTTTTAGCTTTGTGAGATGTATTGGAAATTGCTGTCGCAATGGGACTGATTGGATGTAAAGGGACCGTTCGAACGTACGAATAATCTTTCAAATGAATCCTAGAACCTACATATTTACTTATCACATGAAATTTCCTTAAATAAAATACATTAAACCACGTAACAATATAAATCGGGATGTTTTTATAACTTTGGCAAACTGTCAATTTTCAAACCAAACAGTTATACGGCTGTTATGCGAAGTTGCATTTAATTTCAGGAAATCTGAAAAGTCCTTTTGAAAATCATACATATAATTACATTTCTATGTATTAATCTGTTGCATTTTTCAATCTGTACGATTCAATTTTGTGTGTTAACCTTATTAATAGAATTTGTTTGCCTTAGGTAAAAAAAAAAAGCAATGAAAGAATATTCACAACAGAAAAGGCAAAAGCAGCCCCTTTGACAATAACTTTTACTCCACTATAGGCATTATATCCCTCCAAAATTGAGTTATGAAACACGAAGTAATTAAATAAGCTCGCTTATACGCTTTATTCGATGCTGAAAGAGGATTGGTATTCTTCAAAATCCAAAACTATAATACATTCTTCAGAGATATGCAGATAGAAAATATTATTACTTCCATACTACTGAAATAGGGTCTCCTCTTTCTTCCCTTTTCTTTAAACGACTTTCTCTAAGAAACGAGATGAACTGTACGGTTAAAAAATGCGCTAACCCTAACAGCACGTGGAAAGAAAATCCGGAAGGGTATTTGAGAATAATGCATGTCCTGCTATGGCCAGTGCATGAACTGGAAGTTATGAAATGTTTGCAATTCTGATCTTGTAGTTGTGCCGCTAGGATTGAACGCATTTTTTGAATCGAATATTCATTCCTTTTCTTGGAAAATGTCATTTCGAAAAGAGAAATGCTGTTTTCATCCAGGTGGGTGAGTTTGGGCTCCAAGATTAATACCCTACTCCAGTCTTATAAAAAATATCATATTCTGAATGTTCATCGGTGGATTTCTTTTTGCTAACAGCTACTAAAGCACAGTTTATATATATATTAATATATATATTCATAACCGCAAGAACACATATGCATACTGATTATAATTACATGTGATATTCTTGCATATAATATACCACTGCATATCGCGTCAGTTTATTGAATGAATCTGGAGACTAATCTAAATTGTCGGTTATTAAAAAAAAGTCAAAATTTATATATATTGCACAAAATATACACTAAAGGTATAGAATAATTATGATAAGAAATGATAAATGTAACTGTACATAAGTAAGAATAACAAAAAGAGTTGAGTATTTTTATATTTGCGTGTCGAAGAGACAACGAACCTCTTTCCGAGATAAGATTTGATACTTGCTGGCGATATTTATTATATTTAGTCTTTGATGATTATGGACAGAATATTCGACTTTCTGGTGTAGCCTCCCATAACAGAAACAATATTTTCACTTAGCAGGCTTTCCCGATTGTTGCCACTTAGTAAAGCAAAGAAAGGAAACTTAATAAGTTTAATTTCTAATATTGAAAAAATCCCAAGTTGCTTAACTTTACCTGATGTTTTCTAAATGTACGTAGGCTTAATTTTACTTCCCGTATCTGACAATAAAAATATTGTATAATTATAATTTCGAATTTTTTTTATTTGTCAACAGTACGTGAAATCGTTTTTCCGAATTCTAAAGCTAAATCAGTCTTCAATTTACAATAGACGTATGCATACTTACTAATAAGGCTCCGCCAGAAAGGCGTAAAAAAGTTCTTTTAACGTTGCATTGTAATTTAATTATCTTTTGGCGAACTATTCTAAATATTTAATGTTTTAATAAATATTATTTTAACTGAATGAAATTACTGCATTGCTTCAAAACATATTTCTACAACTTGTAACCGTGGACTAAAGAATTAAAATCTTCTGATGAATTTCCTGATCTACTTCTTGGCCAAACTGATAATTTCTACAAAAGAACGAAAAATTTCCAATAGGCATCTTGTTAGAAAATGACGTAATAATTTGCATATTTACGTCATAGTACAGCGTTTTATCTGCGGTCCTGTTTCCGATCCCATATTGTTTTTAAGTGTAGTTTGTTCATTTCTTGTTGGGACGGTTCTTCCCTCAAGAGCAAGACAAATACGTTAATTCAAACAACAATATAAATCAACGTTTATTGGCGTAGTGATACCAACGCCGATGGTATGGCGTGATTAGATGGTGAAACGTTCGAAAGAAAATGAATATTTCTGCCTTCGGTGGGACCTGAACCCACGACCTTCCACATCCACTTCAGGTCCCACCGAACGCAGAAATATTTATTTTCTTTCGAACGTTTCACCATCTAATCACGCCATAACATCGGCGCTGGTATCACTACGCCAATAAACGTTGATTTATATTGTTGTTTAATTTAATCTGCGTAGTGTTCGATTTATATAAATACGTTAATGTTGTTTTATGAT
>QLNU02015360.1:98833840-98852131 GCA_006491805.2 Dysdera silvatica
ATAAATTTTAGATTTTATTTTAAATCAATTTTAGGTCTAATTTTAAATAATTTTCGATTTAATTTCAGATCAATTTTAGATTTAATTTTAGATAAATTGTAAATAAAATATTACATCACATTTTAAATTAATTCATCAAAAAAAATCGGTAATTTAATTTGGACATTGGGTTTTATTATGAATTGACTTTAATTGTTATTAGCACATATTTTGCAAATTGCGTATTATGCATTTGTACGGCATTTAATCGTATTAATGCCCCGCTGCGGAGCGAGAGTTCCAGTTGATTAAAAAAACTTCGAAACGTTTTGATCCATATAAAAAATTATGCCAGCTTTGATCGACACAATTATTTTTAAATTGTGAAATCAATGACAAGTCTTCAATTGTCGTCAAGGATGTGTCAAAATGAGTAATATTAAATTCTTCAATTATGGATTTATCTCAATATAAGTGAAACAATATGCTAGAAATGAATTGTTGTAGTTGTTTTTGGTTTCTATAATTGCTATAAGGCAGCGGTTCTCAACTCTTTTGCTTCGCGGATCACTTCTCAAGCGAAAACTTATTCGTGGAATACTATCGTCGCCGTTATGCCAAAGACATGTGTTTGCATTTTTGGCTGCTTGTACCTAACCATATTTTTCAAGTTATCAGTCGATACTTTATTGTATAATAGTAAAATTTTTTCGACTTTTAAATTGCTTCAATTTGAATCTGAATTTAATTTTCCCAAAGTCATTATAGAATTAACTTAAATGAACTTTAAATATCGTTTTATAAAAAGATTAATTATACGTATACTTTCTTATATGCTTTTATTTTTTGCTTTTATAATTTTCTTTTCTCGTAAGGGCAACGATATTTTCACCAACATAGGTACTAAACCCAATGATAGCAGTATTGGCGATGGAAGGTATTTTTAGGCATTTGGGTATGTAAAACCTCAAGTTCTATTTTGTTTGAAATGTTATATTTCTCAAAATTTCACAGAAATGAGGAACTTACTTAACCACATAAACATAGATGAAAAACAGTAACAAAAAACATAAAATAAAGCAAAACATTGGAGAACAAATTCAAAGCAGATATTTTAAATCCACATAGATATGATATCGAAAACCATTTTTGCACTTATAAAACTAAGATTGTCCCTTGGCATCGAAAAGGAATGAAGAAATCCAGGAATTTGTTGTTGTTGTTGTTGTTGAAAATTGGATCATGCAGAGCACTTAGAAAGGTTTCGCGGAGCACAGGTTGAGAACCGCTGCTATAAGGTATCGCACGTATATCAAATAAGGTTTGCATTTTTTCGCTACAGTAAATTACAGTAAACTTCTCTTTGATCGCCCCAAAATTTTAATCAACCATCAATTCAAGCCCCATCAATGTGATTTGTAAACGATAGTTACGTGACATTTTACCATATCGAGTATGATGGGTCTAATAATGTTAAATAGCTCATTCCTGCTTCTATTCGTGTTTTGAGTTTGATAAAAAAAAAAAAGCATTGTGCTCTTCTAGAATTTGTTATACTAATATCCAGAAATTAAGGAAAAATTAAAAAATAACAAAAACTCAAAAATCTACATGTTGATTTTAATGAAATTTTGTCAAAGTATACACTAGAGGGTAAAGTGCAAAATAACATTGAAGCAAATTACCAGACGATAATGTTGTTTCAGAAATTAACATATGTATGAAAATGGCAAATCGGTTATGTTGTTTGGTATAGGAAAAGTATCTTCAATGTGGAGTATGACCACCACTAGCAGCAATACAGCACCTACTGTGATGTGTAATGCTGTCAATTCTGTGGTCTATGAGGTCAACAGGAAATGAGAGCCATTGTTCTTGCAAAGCTGTTATGAGCTTGTCAAGAATCTTTGAAGGAGGATCGAGAGCAGAAACATGCCGCCCTAAAGCATCACAAACATGCTCTATGGGATTCAGGTCCGGAGTTCCAGCTGAGTACTCCATACGCTGAATTGTTTGCTGTAAAGATAATCTTGTACGATTCGAGCTCTGTCTGCTATAGCGTTGTCATCTTGAAGGATGAAATTATCACCTAGTGCACCGGCATAAGGGTGCACATAAGCACCAAGGATGCCATCTCTATAGACTTGAACAGTCATAGTTTCAAGTGGGAAGACATAGAGGCAGGACCGGATTATAACATAGAAAAACAAGGAAAATGTTTAGGGCCCGCTATTTTTTAAGGGTTCGGCGCAGTAAAGACTAAACTCTACTTCAAAATCGTCAGTCAGACCTTATGACTAGGATAGTAATATTGTCGCGGTACTAATTTTAGAGTTTTTTATATATACGTTGCATGCAAATATGTTACCTGTACCTAGAGGTGTAAAAAACCCGGGAATTTTGGACACATTGGAAACTTTGATGGGAAGAAACCAAGATAGCTAGAATAAAGATGGTATTGCCATCCTCACCTTTCTCCCTATTGGTCGATTGTGTCGAATCGACCAATAGGAAGAAAGGACTACCTCCTTTATTCTAGCTATTTTCGTTTCTATATTCAAAGTTTCCAATTTGCCCAAAATTCCCGAGTTTTTTACAACTCTACCTGTACCGATTTTATTTTCAAAGTTTAAAATTTAAATTCCAGTGCGGATTTAAGGAACAATCGGATATAACGAGCCTTTTTGTTGGTCCCAAGAACCTCGTTATATACGGGTCTTACTGTAATTACACGGGCTTAATTTATACTATAAAAGGCTTGGGGGAAAAAATTTATCTAGAGCCCCACGAAACTTTAATTCGACCCTGCATGGAGGTCTGTGCTTCCACTCAAAGATATATCACCCCAAACACAGGTATTGCCTCTTCCGTTTGATTCTCTTTCACAGATATTTGATGGATAATAACGGGTTCCATATTCTCTTCACGTCAAACAACGCCTACTATCGCTTTGCAAGCTAAACCTGGACACATTCTTAAAAAGCACAGACCTCCATGGATCTGTCGTCCAGTGGACATGTTGACGCGCCCACTTCAAGTGTTCCCTTCTGCAACGCAAGGTTAGTGGAACACAAATATGGCTGATCGCCTCAAGTACATGCATCTTTTATGAACCCTTCTGCGCACAGTAGACGGTGGCATCATTATTTCGGTAACTATAGCATGGGTAAATTTAAGTTGGGCTGAGGTTGATGTTCTGTTTCTTCATGCGCATAACTGCAAATACCGGTCATCAGCGCTTGATGTGACTCTTGACCGTCCTCGACTGATCCTTCTGGATACCGAATCTGTAATTAGAAATTGGCCCGCCCCTAATCTCTCAATGGTTTTCTATCACAATTCTTCCAGAAAATGCTGCCTCGGAGTCATTGGCTATCAACAATTTCTTATCTCACTATCACAGAGCAAACTCCCGTTTTACTCCCATTCATGCATTTTTATGATAGTTGCAGGTTACGTATTCCGATTGCATCGCCACTATTTTACGTATTGTAGTTTTGTTCAGAACCTTTTATTAAATAACATATTCAAATTTCATAGCAATTGGTCCATTTTTGAATGGGTTACGGCTGATTTTGTGATTTCTCCTTAAATCGTGGAAACCAATGTAGTACAAAAACAGATTAGATCATGCTACTGAAAAACTTACAGTTTTGTGAGGAATCTACATTTCTGTGGTCTAGAAAACCACATTCTAGGTGCATTTGGCGCAAGCCAGAACCCCACCGAAAGGCATTATACCGCAGGATATGAGTGTCACTACATGAGGGTTCGTAAATTTAAATCATAATTTAAATTATGATTTAAATCAGCTGATTTTTTAAAAACACCATTGATTTAAATCAAGTTGTATGCACGAGAAAAAAAATGACCACATTATTAAATTACTAGTTTATTCTAATTTAGGCAATATATATTTTCACAAAATGAAATAATACTAAATTAAGAAGAAAAAAATGTTAATTGGTTTCTTAAAACTGGCTGAACTTCACACACACATATACAAAGTATATTTATAGTTTTAGAACTAATAACTTTTTCACAAGTCTTAAAATACACTATCTGACAGTGAAAATACAACACTAGGAAGGAGTGGGGGGAAAAGTGACGAAAATCGGCAGAGAGAGACAGCAACAAATGATCAGTGATGTTTATTGCAACATGATACACCTATACACTGAGCGATAACACTGTCAGACATGAGCGCCGATATGGAGGCAGAGGGGCGCTCGAGTCCCCCTAGCCATTTAAAAATTTGATTCGCCCGAACCTGCTACGCATTTACTTTCAAAAGTTTTACAGTCACATTTTAAAATAAGGTACTTTTTAGCTCATTACTAATTGTCAAGCAGTATCAATTATTTTTGTAGCGTTTTGGTATCTTGTACATTCACTAAAATTCTCGACAGCTTTGAGAAGGAGGTAATAATTTTTATTATGTTCCCCTTAGAAGTACTGATTAATTTTTCTCAACCCCCCCTAGAAATACTCGTATGAGCACCCATGCTGTCAGATCAGTAGGTTGCAGGACCACCGCGGGCGGCGATACAGGCAGCAACAAGTCTGAATACAGGATCAGTGAGCATGCGGATGGTATCCTGAGGGATGGTTGCCCGTTCCTTCTCAAAAATTTGTCAGAGTTCATCTTCTGAACGCGGCGGTGGCAGCACACGCAAGTGACATCCAATCGCGTCCCAGACCCGTTCGATTAGTAAGAGATCAGGGGAGACTGGTAGCCAAGGAAGCATCTGGATACCTTGCAAGGCATGTTGGCCGATGCGTGTCGTATGCGGTTGGACATTATCCTGCTGATAAATGGCATTTAGCACCCCCCATGAAGGAAGGGTAGTGTCACGACCGCAGCCCGTCATCTACGTATTGTTAGGCCGTCGTAGTGCCCTCAATACAGACCAGAGGTAACATGCCATCGTAGGCAATGGCGCCCCAAACCATCATGCCACACTATCGCGCGGTGTGCCGTTTCACAGATGCGGCCGGATTGGACCTGTCACTACATCGGCACCAGATCAGTATACGGCGACTGTCGTTGATAAAACAGAAGCGTAACTCGTCTAAAAATACGACCCTGTGCCATTTCTCCACCCACGCGGCTCTATCCCGACACCATGGCAAATGGAAGCGTCTAGGCTGTTGGGTTAAAGGCAGCTTTCTTAACGGGTGCCATGGGTGCAAGCCGTCGGCGACCAATCGGTGGCTAATGGTCCTGGTTGATATGGGAGCATCAAGGGTGCCCTGCGCATGCTGCAAAAGGGCTATGGAAGTGGTCTGTGGAGCCGCCAACGTTTGCAGGCGGCTGCGTAGGTGCACTCATGCTGACATCGCTCTGGATGCACCAGCAATACTCATTCCTTTGTTCCATATTCCCTTGTTCCAACCATCTTCGCCACAGCTGGTGCACCGTGGACACGTGTAGGTGGTTGTCCGCTGCGATTTGACGTATGGACCAACCTGCCCGTCTAAGTCCGATCACCATTCCCCTCGTAAAATCGTCTGTCTGCTGGAACTGCCTCGTTTGGCGGCTGCCTGGCATTCTCTGCTACTACACGATTTCCCTGAGCCCAAAAAAATTGCAAGATGATTTTCCTGGCAGATAGAGTGGCACAACTATGGCCGATTCTGCAGGTTCCTTCCCTTATATCGCACTCAACGTGCACGGGACAGCTGCGCATTTTCATCATTTACATATCTCGGTGAGCTACGTCTACCCTGCAATTTGCATAATTTTCTGCCCACTCCTTCTTGGTGTTGCATTTTCACTGTCAGGTAGTGTACTTCAGTTCTCTTGTTTTCAAATTTTTATAATACTTGAAAACTTAACATTGATATAATTTAAGCATTTTGTCCCTTCCATCTGGCCATGACCTTATCCGAGAAGAACTTATGGCACTTTGCAAAGTTAGTAAGTTTTTACGTTAGGTGAAGAAAAAGATCCTTCACAATATAATTCTACGGGAAAAAAAACTTCAAAATCATTTAATTTTGTAAAAGACCCTTTACAAATTTTATAAGTTGTAACTATAATTTTCAACAGTAGTATCTTACAAATGCAAAATATATAGAAGCTAGTGGGTTACAGTTGATTTTACCACAAAAAGTTCGTTGGAACGCTGTGGTTGACTGTGTGTCTGCATACGTAAGGAATTGGCCAATCCTCATTAAGGTGTGTGAGAAAAATAGTAATGTTATTGATGTAGTTGTATATAAAAAGGTAACTAATTTTGGAATTAAACGAAATGCTGATAATCTGTTGAAACGTTTGAAACCAATTTCAGTAGCACTTGATAAAACGTAAAAGATGGATTTCACAGTAACAACTGCTACTCAGTAAGTTTTAAATCAGAAAAGATTGACAAATCATGCATGGTAAGCTTTTCTTCTCGCAAGCATTGAAGCCACCACATTTTTTGTCATATATTTAGATCCATGTTATGCTAGAGTTAACCTAAGTGTTATCTAGAAAATGGAATGTTTACTCTTTGCAAAAGAAAACTATTCACCATCAGTGATGCCTACTCCATTGAAATTTAAAGCAAAATCGGAACCATTTCATGAATTTCTTTTTTGAATCTAATATTATGGACCAAAGAACTCCAATAGACTGCTAGAAATCATATGTTGCTGGGGGTAAACTTATAGAATAAAATGTATTAAAAATGATCACACACACAAATTATTGACATCAACTGCTTCTTCAGCATCAGTGAAGGGAATTTTCTCAACGTCTGGTTCTTGTACATTCAAAACTTCGGAATCTTTTGGAAGCCGATAATAAAGCTGGAAAACCAGTTTTTCTTTTTCAATATTTTAATAGCAAAGATTAACTTAAATTATAATTATGATCTACCTTGTGTCTATGTGTGATACGTACAATACCAGTTTATATAAGATTTCAGAAACGTTTTATGCTGTATTAAAAGCTAAATGTTTTGAGGAAGTTTTCAATAAAAAAACTTTTTTATTAAATCGAAAAGATTCGTTTTTTACTAAGAACACGAGTATCTTACTTAAATATACACTCAAACAAAAATGTCTGTTCTTTACAACAAGATATTTACTCAAAACTGACTTTAATTACGCATAATTATGCAACTAAATTGCCTTTTATGTATTTTTTGTTGTATTTAAGGGAGAAAAAAATGTTTTTAAAACATTTTAGATCACTTTAATATTTTTAATAGTTATCAGGATTGAATATGCTTATATTTTTTAATTAAACATAAATTTTAATAAAATGTTATTACCAGTTTTAGATATTTAACCTGACATTGTTTACATCCAAAATAATGTGTACTTAAGAAATTGCTTTAAAAGTTTTAAAAAAAAATTTAAAAATCCGGTTTAAATAAAAACAATCTTATTTAAATCATCAAAATAGACACGAACCCTTCATCACAGTCACCTGAAAGATATTTATATTTTTATGACTTTTATATTTAGTATTACAGTATATATAAACGTAAAAATAAAAGTAAATATATAAACGAATCTGTAAAGGAAAAAAAATAATGATAATAATAAAGTAAAAGATAACTTCATTTGTCAAATGTGTTTCAACGTGTATTTAAAGTTGTACACAATGGACTTCAATTTTTCACTTTTAAATTATTTTTTATTTTAGCTTTTACAGTCTGAAGTGCATTTGCGTTTATATTTTCTAAAATAATAGTATTTACACAACTTTTAAGTTCTAAATCTTTTTGTTGCAATCGAATTTTATTTTCAAATAATGCCCTAAAAACAGAAAAAAGTTTAAAAATAAAATATTTTCGACAAATACACTTTTCAATTGTGGTATCGTATCATCAGGGAAAAGATGAAAGAGCAGAATTGCAAACATAATAGGAACGCAAACAGCACAATAAAGCATATATTACAAACGTGTCAAAATGAAGTAGTTCACACAAACCATTTGCAAATACTGGCATCAAGTTGTTCTTCAAATAAACTTTTCTATTGGGAACAAGCATCACGGCCAATCCAACATTTAACCTTATATGGACTCAACAGTACTGGATATTTGAATGAAAACATACATAGTCAACTGTTAGTATCCAACTTTTTCCTTTGGCGTGAGGATGGCTGGATAATGTTTCGCAGATGCTAACTATACCAAAACAACGCTTTTATCATGGAATGCTACAATGGACGGACACATAACACAATAGTTTAGGGTATATCAAAAACTGGCAAACCTCATATACACTTTATGACATTTGAAAATACAGTAATATGTTGATTTAATTATAGATCCATTATTATGACATTACGGTGGTAGGTGTTCTAACAGGGTGTAGTCTTTCATCATGGCAACACCTAACCACGTGTCTACATGTTGTATTGAAGTTGACATGGCCCTCAGCTTCCCTCTATTAAGCTCGCCTAGAATATTGTTAATCGACAACTGAAAGCTCTCTCTCGACCTCTCTCACCTGACCTGATCTGCTCTCGACATAAATGTTTTGCCGCCACCAAAGGTTACCACATGGTGTGACATACAAAGAAATCTGGCTAAGGCCCTAGTCTAAAAATCGGAAAAAATTATCATTATACACAACTTATCGCTACAGAACATGGACTCCACATAGGGTAAGACAACAGTTCCTCTACTCCAGGGACCTTCAACCCGCGGCCTGCCGCATGTGTTTTGCGGTCCGCTGGCTCATGAAAAAATACAAATTGTTTCACACAAAAATACACTCCTTGCTCCCTGTGAATCTTAAGTCTATGTATTTTATTTTATTCTGTTGTCATTTTCACATTTCGTAATAAATATCTTAAAACGTTAAAGAACTAAAGTAATACGCGGTCTTCCCTCAGTCGTGTTTTACATTAATTTTCTTGCGTATATCGATATTAAAGGTAGTTTTATTGATTTGCAGTGCAACAGTTATTTTAAAATAAAATTCAGCTTACGACTCACTGAATTCTATTCTAAATATGCTGATAAGAACATCTTCCCAACCATCCGACTGCATGCTCCGAAAACGATATCACTATTCGGGAACATACACGTCTGCGAACAACTCTTTTCAAGATGAAGTTAGTAAAATCAAAATTAGGACCAGAACAACTGACGTCCACCTTAAAAACACTCTTAGGGTTGCGACGTTAAAAATAAGATATGACAGGCTTGTTAAAAATAAACAGTGCTATAAATCTCACTAAAAGGTTTGATTTCGCTTTATATATTAATAACTAAAAGTATTGTAAATTTTTTTTTTTTGCTTCCATGTGTATTTTACGTTGTAATATATATATATTCAGTTACAGCGGTGGATCTAGAAAATATTTTCGGTGGGAGGTGGACCAATTTAAAGATCTAAAAAAAACCGGCAACAAAAACGAATCCGGGAGAATCACATTCTACGCCCCCCCTCGGTTCCGCCTTTGTTCAGTCTTAATATTGCCTGTACAGTAATGCGGCCCGCAAGCAAAACTGGCACTTCGACTGAAAAAGGTGGAAGGCCCCTGCTCTACTCCGTCTCTGTCATCAGATCAATCTATCCTTCTATGAGCCAGCTACTACCGTACATAATGTGTTATTTAGAATGAGAAAGCAGAGTTCCAGGCGTAGAATTCAGTGCAACTATTTACTAGATATCGTGTAAGGATTGTAAAAAAGTATACACTGGCAAGATGAGAAAAAGTGTTTGTAAAATGGAAAAGGGAACACCATCGTGCTGTGGAACAGGGTTAGGTGTCTAATCTTTTGGCAGAATATATTCGAGAGAAGAAACACGCACCTGATTGGAATGCTGCAAAGGTTCTTCATAAAAATGTTATTTCTCGCTCTTGTCGACTTTTTCTAGAATAATGATACTTTAGATTAAGAAATCGGGACATTATCATTGCAAAACCTATGCTTGAATCGTGCAAGATTTGCAAGAAGATGGGGGAAAACCGGAATAAAAGTTCGGGGAAAGCCTGTGTGCAGGATTGCTCTAGGGAAACCACGGTGCAGGACTGCTGCAGAAAACCTCAAAACTGAGGGTATAAATATAGGACATTCTAATACCTCGACACTCCACTTGATAAAGGGAACAGTAGTTCTCGAAATGATGCGAAATCTTTTCTTATACGTTGGACCAATCAAACATTTTTACTAATCATGGTAAGTCTTGATCAGTCGTTATATTCTTTGTTAAAATATTTCATGTTTTCTTGATGAACAGGTGTTTCAGAAATTAGATTTGCTTTCCGACACGTATCACCAAAACAGTGTACACAATTCGTTTCGCAAACCTCTCCGTCTAAACTAATGTCATCACTCGGCGTTCAAAATAAATCTAAATAACGACAATTATGAAAAAATAATATAATTTGCGTTTTATAGCAGGGAATCATTCGAGTTGAGCATAGTCAAAACGCCTTGGAGTTATGGTAGGTAATTGTAAACCGATATATGAACGTGAATTTTAAAATATAGAACCTATTCCAGCCTTTCTCAAATTAATATTTATACTGATAGTAGAGTATTGATATGTTGAAATTTATAGAAGGGAATTTACAGATATTTCAAAAAAGTTTCCTCTATCCCTCTTATGACATAATTAATCCTATATTGTATTAATATAAATTATGACCACAAACACTATGATGAACCACATTTTATGTCTAATCTAATATGTGAAATTGTTATTTTTAAAACATCGTCTCAAAGTCTTCTTACTGAGCATTTTAGCAAAAGGGCAAAAACATGATTTTCATAATTTTATCACGTTTAAATCTGTCTTAAAATACAATTTGTAATCAATATAATTTTTTGCAAATTTTTTTATATCGTATTTCTAATTTTTATTTCTTTCTATCTAGGTAGCCGAGGCTTGTCAAGTTACCGGTGTCGACCTCTTTCCCGGACATCCCCTAGGCTGCTTGTTTTACTTGCCTATACTATACATTGTATTGATTTTCACTATGCGCCTCGGATTAATTGATTAATAATGAACAATTTTAATTCTCCATGTTTGTTATAATATAAAAATTTAATGCGCACCTGTGAAATGTTTGTAAAGAAAATATTCTATTTTTTCCTGTCTTTCTAATATTTCCAAACAAAAAATTATTTCATATTAAAATTAACGAGTGTAAGATTCCAACGTTGAAAACAAAACTTATATAGAATTAAAATTATTCAAATAAAAATTTCCTTGGAATTTTTTTAAAATTCAAAATTACAAAATACAAAGTTATTTCTCAGTCGCCATTGATTTGGTACATGTTATTTATCACTATTTTGCATAAACAGATTACATGCTTGTACCTTGAAACAACAAGTGTTCATATAAAATCTGCAAGTTTTTGAGATAACTTCAATTTTTATATTTCAAGTTTAATAATTTTTAATCATACACATTTAGCATAAATTGTGGAAAATGTTTCAAAGAATTTTTTCCAAAATTTAAATCTTTCCTTGGAAAAATATTTCTTTGAATACTATACACATATGAATAAAAAAAATATCGCAACTGTAATGGGTTTTTCCAAAAAATTTTAAATTGTAAATTGGCTCTTGTTGTGCCAATGTACAGATGCCTTTACTTATGTATTAGAAATTACATGTCCCATAGAAACGCTTTAGAAAATAGCTGATAATTCGTTTAGCAATGAAGACAGTATGGTCCATTTTGTGTGTATGTGTATAAAAGTATATATTAATTTTTAGTGATAATGAGACGAACATACTTATCTGTTGCAGCCAGTGCCGTGTCGAGGGTGTGGTAAAGGGGACAGTTGCCTATTAAAAGCTTAAAGCAACGCTAAATGTCAAAAAGTTCCTATATATTAT
Organism: Dysdera silvatica; assembly: GCA_006491805.2. Taxonomy (NCBI): domain Eukaryota; kingdom Metazoa; phylum Arthropoda; class Arachnida; order Araneae; family Dysderidae; genus Dysdera; species Dysdera silvatica. The sequence goes on from QLNU02015360.1 coordinate 98,845,626, forward strand.
GCTTCTAAGTAGACGTCCTTGTGTTATAATTAAAAATATAAGCATAATTAATGATTTAAAATAGAAAGTGTTAAACAATATTATTTTATATTATATATGGAGCGGGAGACGCCCATTTACAAATGTGCCTCACGTTCAAAAATTGCTCGGAACGGCTCTGATTGCAGCTATCATACGATGATAGAAACTAAAATAAATATTTGATGAATGGTAAATGATCGAACGGTGGACAAACACCTGCTATTCTATTTTTGAGTTTACCTCAGCTAAAATGGAGCCAATGCATAAAGAAAAGCTCCCATTTCAAATTTCCAAATCCTAAAAATTAAACACTACAAGACTAAATTTTAATCATAAAACCAAATTGCAAAGATTTAAAATAAATTTAATAATAAATACACCCACTCATTGTTGAAGCAGATGGCAGCACGAGTCCATTTGGCAGTTCAAACTAATGTTTTCAGTTCTAATCTTACGCGCGTTGGAAAGACTAGAATTTTCTAAAATAATCAATACAATCTTATATCAGGGGAAAACACAAAATATAAAAATCGCTATAATATATCAAGATATTATGTTAATAAGCTATAAGCGAAGTATGTCTTTGCTTGTTACTACTCTCCTTTTATTATCGTCAGTGCCGGATGAACGCATAGGCCAAGTAGGCTCTGGTCTGGGACCAAGATTTTGGGGCCCCGTAAAGGCCTTGAAGGGGCCTGATATTATTTAAATTTAAGCGCCCTGGTTGTTGACAATTGCCCCAGAAGTTTTCATTACTTATAAACCTGATTAATGAAGTAATGAACTTCATGGGCAAGCTCATGATTTAGTGACTGAATATTACAAGGGTCACAGTCTTTAGGGGCCCATTCTATTTTTCCAGCATGGGGTCCGTAAAAACCTTAACCCGACATTAGTGATCGCAAGTCTTGGTGTTATAAATAACGTAAGTAGATGCTTAGTATTATCTTGTGAATAAATAAATATTTCCCCTACGCCGACTATGGATAGTAATTTTATTTATATTTTATATTTTAACCATGTATAAAAATAAGTATTGCATAAAAATAAGTATACACTTAAATAAATTTACAACGAAATAAATAAAAGGAAAATCAAAAATCGACTAAACTATTCATTACGCCTGGAAGGTCACAACTTAAAAACTGGCATTTTTAAGATAACTTATGCAAAAGATTGATAACAAGTGATAACTTTATGTGGCGGTTTTTCATATCTGTAATTTCATTATATCATCGCTAGACGGCAGTGGTGTCGTATTAGTGATTGTTGCTATTGATTGCTCTTCGATGTAGTAGAACAACATAACAGAAACTGCGTCGATATTGATTACAGAAGGCAATTAGCATATTGATTACAAACGGCGATCAGCATTTTTTGTGAAAGAACGTCACAAACCTCATCACTTACCTCGTAATCTATATATGTGTGCATTATGTAGAGCAATATGTATAATGCATGTGGTGTATGCATAGTGTAATGCATGGTATGGTGATGTAATGCGGTAAATGATCACATGAAACAAATAAAATCTATGTCCATTCATTCATTTTAAATATAGTGTCATTATCGAGCATAGACGTCCAGTAGGCCTACTTCTGTCGCTTTAGTTTTAAGTAAGGCGGTCTATTTGGCTGTGTCTATTCACTCAAAAGGTAAAGTTTAATGTAAACTTTTTGTTACTTTTTCTATCAATATGTGCTCAATTCAAGATTTGCCGTTCTTGTTCATGAAACGTGTCATTTTACATCTTAAACTACATTCTGTCGATATTGTCTAGAAAATTTTTGTATAAGGTTTTTTATTATTTTATACCGATTCTGTTTACGTCCTTTTAACCATAAAACATATCTTAATTCTTCAGTGCAAAGTTAAAAAAAAGTAAAACAAATACATGTTTTATGGTGGAATCAGACACAAGCAGAATTAATATAAAAAGTAGAAAAAAACTATACAGTCTTCTTATCAGAATCAACAAATTTGCTTTAAGGTGGGAAATAGCAACGAGTTTTATGAAACAATCTGGCCCCTTTTTGAATTGAGCTCATAACAATATAAAAGTTAATAAAACAACTTACACTATTTTCTAAATCAATAGACACAACTAGTGATAAAACTAAACCTAAAACCAAAGCAACAAAAGAACTAGATGTTTATGGTAACTAACTGACGTTCTTCCATATTGAAGAGAAATCAACAACAGCAGTGCTTAATATTGTAAAAATAGCTTTTAAAACTGATTTCTTTTTAAGTTTGAAGACATTTTTTCAACTTAAAATTGGTTAAAGCATAGCCTATAATTAGTAGTATTCCAATCGAGTACCTTCTATCAACATTAAGAAAAATACAAAATTTTCTTTAAGGTTTACCAAACTTTACAGGCTTTCATTTTACAAGTTGTTCTTTCCAAGTGCAAATAAAACCTTAAACGTCAATGTTAATTGCGATAAGTTAGCACTAAATATTCATAAATATAAATATGGTATTTACACCATGCGCTTAGTTAGACAGGGTGTCCAAAAAGTCCCGGAACTTTGAAATATTTATAAAAATACACCTGAGGTCAAAAAATAAAAAATACGTGTTCAATATGTTTAAAAACGCTATCTGATGATGCCAAAATTTACCTCCTCTCCTTCCCCAAGGGTGGAGGAAAGCAATTATGAAATCTTAAATGGGAAGCCCCATTTTTTATTGCAAATTTTAATTCTCCAGAAAAAAATACATAACTTTGACCTACGATTTTTAATTTTTACTCTTAAAAATGGCGCTATAACCGATAAAAATGGAAGAGAGTTACGACTTGATAATAGGCATATCACGAGAAATACACTTCAGATTGGAAAAAATGCATGTTTAGTATTTTTATAGATGCTGTCCGATGATGCAAAAATTAACCAACCCCTCCCGCCCTCCTCCGGGGTGGCGGGGGCAACTTTGAAATCTTAAATGTGAACCTCCATTTTTCATTGCAGATCAAGGTTTTAGGGAAATGATACGTAATTTTCATTCTAAACATTGCTTTTTTACTTTCTAATAGATGGCGCTGTTATTCCATAAAACGACAACCGTTGACTTCAGTTTAGAAAACAGCCAAAAACTACTTTTAGCACTAAGAACAACGATGTGGACGTAGTAGTTTTCTGTTACCTTCGGTTTGCTTGATTAACTTGAGTGAACTTGCCTCTCACTAAACCATTTCTAAAAAAAAATTTTATTTGATTAAATATTAGAACTGATGATTTTCAGTCACTTGACACTGTCAAAACCGAACATACATTTCATCGATTACATGCTGCATTGTTTCGGGTGTGAGAAGATTCAAACAATGCGCAATTCATCTTTTAATTCATCGACGTTGGCAGGCTTTGTTTCATAAACCTTATTTTTTAAATATCCTCAATTGAAAAAAAAATAAAGGGGATTAGATCAGGTGATCTTGGTGGCCACTCAATGCTACCTTTACTACTAATCCACCCTCCAGGAAAAATGTCATTCAAAGCATTGCGAATATTCGAAACAAAATGACATGGAGCTCCATCCTGCTGTAACCAAACTTTGTCAAATGCATCATCAACAACATTTTGAATCGCAGGAATTATCTCGTTGTTTAATAAATCAACGTATTTGACAGTTGTTAAATTAACGTCAATGGAAAATGGCCCAATTATGCGATTGCACATTCGTTAACTTTTCTGGATGTTGCGTATGACAATCAATCATCCAATGAGGATTTTCATTCGCCAAAATCTCATTATGTCGGTTAATTTCTCCACTTCACTGAAATGTAGCTTCATCCGAAAAACAAGTCCAAAATAAAAATTTCCTATTATCGTCACACCGCCCCATCATTTCCTCACATAATTCCAGTCTACGATCAAAGTCGTCCCTGAGAAACTCTTACATTGACGTCAGTTTGAATGGATCATATTTATTCTTTTTTAATAATAATATGAACAGAGGATATCTTTAAATCAATTTATCGAGAAGTTTTCCTAACTGATGAATGGACATTCTCATTCCTAAAATCTAGGTCTGCAATAAAAAATGGGAGTTCCTATTTAAAACTTCAAAGTTTCTCCTACCCCCTCAGAGGGGGAATGAGAAAGGGTTTAATTTTGCATTATTAGATAGCTTTTCTTTTTAAATATTGAATACTTGTTTTTTTTTTATTTTTCTATTCGAAGTATATTTCGCGAGGTATTCCCATTTTCAAACGTTTATACTCTTCCATTTTTATCGATTATAGCGCCATATTTGAGTGTAAAAATTAAAAATCGTAGGTTAAAATTATTTATTTTTTCTTAAGAATCTAAATCTGCAATAAAAAATGGTGGTCACCATTTCATATTTCAAAATTGCCCTCCCCTACACCCGGGGTGGTCGAGTTTGCCATCATTGGATATCGTTTTTAAAAATCTTGAACACGTATTTTTTTATTTTTCGATCTGAGGTGTATTTCTCGAGATATTCCACCGTTCTGGGACTTTTTGGACACACTGTATATTATGCAGTACTAGTGTGCGCGTGCAAACAAAAATAATTTCCCGCTTCATGAGCTTATTCACCTAGAGTTCCGTTACACAGAGAGTGCCGTTGCACCAGATTCGTCTTAACATTTGGGAGGGGAGAGCTTTCTGGAATAACTCCTCACTGCAGTCCGGGATTTTGTTCCCTGGGACTTCAGAAGCTTCGATTTCTCGGGAAAATGTCGGTCTACAACCTTACGCTGGCGTAGTGGTAACGCATTCGCCTATCGTGCTATGAACCGGGGTTCGACTCCGAATGATATCGTAGAACGCTTACCGTTTTTCTGTACACCATAGTTCGGGTTTAGTTCCTTTAGTAGAAGAAGGTCGGAGTTCTCGGAAACTTGCAGGTCCCCGATTAGCATGACCTCTGCTCTCCTTCAGCCGTAATAAACACAGGCAAACGAGTGCACGAAAAGAACTACTTAACTATCTAAATAGATAATTACTAATCTAAAGTAAAACTGTTGACTTGATTGAATTTTAAAAAAAATTTAGACTAAGTCACTTGAAAATATTTTTTGTATTGAAATCTTTATTTTTTTACGCTATAATAGTAATAATAGCTTACATAAAAACCTTATATGCGGAAAAAAGAAGCATCGTTCCTGCCCTGATGGCCTAGCAGGTAGAGGCACAATGAGTCATACGTGGGGTCCCCGGTTTGACTCCGGGTCAAAGCGATGTCTCTTTTTCTCGTATACATAAAAGCTCTAGTTTAAGCTTAAACGTGGGTGGCAAAATTGCTATCTATAATAATTTATATTTACAATTTTTTTAAATTTCATTCGAATGCATTTTTTGTACATGCCCTTATTTATGTTTATGAGTTCTCTAACATAGAGCACGATCCTCACAGTTTCCGCTACGAGAAACTAATATTTAATAACAATTATATGGCTCCCGAGCAGTGTTTTTTATCAGTATGCCACGTTTTTAGGGCAATCTCATTATCCAATCGAACGTTAGTATATGTTCCGGGAAATGAACAATAAACCAAACAAATGACGCAGAACAGTTATAAATATTTAATGCGTTATGGGACTTCATCTCAATCATTTTCGAAGGGTCAAGCTAATCGGGTAAAGTACGGAGAATCTAGTTCATAAAAATGTTCTTCATGCATAAAACTGATTTCAAAGCAACCGGGAGAAATGCTGCGACAAATGAAGACCGTGTCTTGGTTGGCTGGAACACAATGTCTTCGATATTTTTTCCCCATGCTCTTTTTGTGACGCACTTGAGATAATCGATCAACATTATTCAGTCCTTTTTTTTTTTCAATTAAAGAAAAATGTATGTCTGAGGCATTCATTCATTATACAAGGTAAATTATTCACAGCCGTTCATTCGATCAAACTACAGAGGGCGGTTGAAAACCAAATTCTAAAAATCAGAGTTTTTTATGGAGTAGCCTGCTTAAAGCATCCCTTAGTAAATAACACTAAATATTAAAAAGGGTCCTTGATTAAAGGGGTAGCTTATAGAAGAAAAAATCAAAAGTATTTTGTGTGCACGTCTGGGATTTATGATGAAACTACAGCTACGAATTAACTCGCGAGTGAAAAAATATGACAATCGAATTAGAGTTATCTGATTCATCGATTACGGAAAACCTTTATTAGTAAACAAATTACTTATAAAGAATTAGATAATAATTTCTGACGTTCACGCTTAAGTTAAAACTAGAGCTCTCTATGTGTAGCAGAAAAGAGGCACCGCCCTGACCCGGAGACCCATCATATAAACCGGTGTGCACCTGTTCGGCCACCGAGCTCTAGTTCGAGCTTGAGGGTAGGCATCAGAAATTATCTTCTATAAAATTCCCCACGCAAAATTGCGAAAAATATGCCCCGGTGGCATTGCGTGTTGACCATTTATCAATTGTGTTAACCTAGAGAAAGGTAATAATATCTTACGAAACTTTATAAAGTAGTAGTTAACAAAGGGATACGA
>QLNU02015360.1:98861572-98874345 GCA_006491805.2 Dysdera silvatica
CTGCCTTGATGGTTTTCTAGATTGCAGCTGTTAACAACGGTTAGTTTTGCTTTCGGAAGACTTGGAAAAACTTGAACAAGAAACATGGATATATGTACAACTCGGAAGACGTTATTTCTTCCATGTCCGGATATCTCTGCTAACGACAGTTGCCAAACGCTGGAAGAGTAGGGCCTGGTCAATATGGACTTTCCCACCATCAACTTTCACTGCTGTCTGAGATCCCATGGTTAGAAGCTTTCTGTCTCTTTGGAAAGATATAGGTGTCTGTTGCTTTGCCTGTCATGTCCATGAGTATACAAAAACCTACCTCCTTGGCTGCATCTACATTCACCTCAATATATGCTGTAACTCTACGACGTACGTATCTCGTACGATGGTCTGTATGTCCGAAGTATCTTTCAGTATGTGTAATTGCGATGCTTTAACGTGCTATTCTCTTGTGAAGTAGAAAAGTCCAGTAAATTCTTGCATAGACTCATTAATCTGAGCACATATCGGCATTGACAGCAGCCAAATAGACCGTTGACTATCCGTCAAACCTCTAGTTGTTTTCGAACTTCGCATCAGTTCCTGTTCAATTACTAAGTCAAGAGCAAGGCCCACCCACAGACGATCACTTTTTCTTATTATGAGGAGTCCATTCTGAAATGCAGAGTACAGATCGGGATTAAATGTTTTTAGGTCCAGCATGTTCTGTAGATATATGCAAACTGATTTAGTGTATTAGAAATGTTCTGCTGCTGCAAAGTATGGTAACATGTTTGCAACTGTTTGCAGGTACAGATACGAATTCCTACTCCTCTCGGCTTGAATGAATCGCTTTAAAATGGAGATGATGTCCATGTATTGAAGCCATAAGGCTGCAGTTCGATTGTGTTGCGATTGCAATTTCTTTTCCTTTTATTGTTCTAATATTATCTGCAGTGCTCGAAAAGAGTTAGTGTCCTCAACAGCAATTGTACTGTCAATTAGTAGACCTTTGTACAGCTCTCCCATTTTCTTGATAGCTGCAGGATACGTTTCAACGTGAAATATGTCCTCAGTTGGCATGTTATACGATGCGATGCAGCTGTGAGCATTATGTTTAGCCCTTGGTCGCAGAGCCGAAGATAGGGGCAGTCCGGGGGGGCCCGAGCTAGGAAGGATCTATATTGTGGGGGCCCGGTCCCCCCCTTCCCTGCTAATCGGAAGTCCAGAAAAATTGTTCTCTAAATCCAGATTAATAAGATTTTGTACATTTTTAATGTACAGTTTTTTAATCATTCTTCATTAGCCTGTTTCGATTATTGAAAAAATAATAATAGTAGCTTACGTTAATTTTTTCTTTTTCAGCGGTGATCTTGTAAAATAATTAAGTAATAAGTAAGTACAAAAAAAAAGCGTTCTTATTTCCTACTTTTTGTTCATTTGGGGGCTCAACCTCCCACTCCCAAAAGAATAAATATCTATGCTACTGCCCAGGGAAGGGGTCATGGGGGACCCGTTGAAGTGAGACTGGGGCCCGCGTTGGCTCGCGGCGCCCCTGCTTGATCGACAATATTATGAGCTCTCATAGCACGCGAAACAGCTTTCCCACTCATAATATGCTTAATGATGTTACCTGTATAGGTCTGTTCAAACACTTCAGCTAATCTCGCCTCTTGCACGTAGTATCCGATGCAGCCGAGAAAAGTCATCTTGGTGTGGAATCCTTCCAGTAAGACCACCGTGTCTTTAATAATACTTGATGAATGCTATTTTTACTCATAATTTTTATAATCCTTATAATTTCTATTATAAGGATTTTAAAGGTAGTGACTAAGCAACATCGACAATTCTTAGTATAGATTTGTTCCCAATTTTCCCACCATGGGCGCTGAAATCATGGTGTCTGATGGAGCATATTCATTTTACTATACCTAACTTCCATAACCGTAGATATCTTCGCTCCGTATATAATTAATCCTACATATAATAATCCCTTCAGACAGAATTGGTACACTCTACACCCTATATACCATAACCACAAACAGCCAACTAACTACCGACTCCCAAAATACGATTTTCCATGAAGCGATTTTGGTAGATTTTGGATATATTGTTCAGCTCATTCTTGTATACATTTTGATGCAAAAAGGCATTTTTGTTGCAATTTTTTCCAGGTTCCTTACTATTTTTGCTTAAAGTGATTGTACTAACACGTCTCTATAAAGATAACACGCCTCAACGGATGTATAGCCTATTTTATTTTTTTAGACAAATTTCAATATCAACAACTTCAAAGATTTTAATTTTAAAATTAAATTTTGTAGCGCTGCTAAACTAATAACTTTATACAATATGATTTTATTTATGTATCTTTACACTGAATTATCTTTACGTTAAAAGAATCTTCCCAATGTCGTGTTCAGCTACGTATTGCGTGCAACAGACGTCCATCTGATGGATAGACAACATGATAATTCGCATTTCCCATTTTGTTCCACATATTCTCTACACTTCGAGACAAAAGTTTGGCAATTTTTGAAAAAACAGACCGAGTGGGATTAAAACTAATCAGATATTTAATCAATCTTACACTGTACAAAAGCAATATTTTTTATTAATTTGCAATGTTTTGGCTATATGATTTTTCTGTAGTTTCAACATTGCATGAAATTTTTATACGAACAAAAAAGGAAATATAAACTCTACTCGAGACAAAAAATTAAGGCAATTTTAACAATTGAGACAAAAATATGGCAAATTTCTTGATAAAAGTTTGCTATTTTGTAAATTTGTGCAAATGAGGATTCTTATGTATGATACCTACGTAGTTTTCTTATCTGTTCATAAAGGATTTGGTATTCAGTCTACGTGTAAGAAGTTGGACTTAAATGCCACCCTCAAAACCAATTGCTCAAGCTATTCTTGAATTGATGATAATTGAAAAATGGAAATCAAAAGAAAACAAACCAAAATTTCCAAGCAACTGTACCTGAATGCAAGTTCGAGTCAACAAATCATAATGAGGTATAAGAAGACAGGAATTTTTACTGTACTTCCAAGAAGTTGTATGAAACGTATAACTACAAAGAAGATAAATATCTTATCAGGACCATTCTGTCATCCAGGAAAGAAGCATCCAGTCAAATTACAGCTAAATGGAATTACATTACAAAAAAATGTTTCAGCAAAACAAGCAACTCGCAGAATGTTTGTTTATGGTTTTACAGCTCAAGGACTACAATGATCATTTTGCGCTGGGACCTAATGTTTTCCGTGGAATCCAAACCTCTTAAAGAATAGGGAACCAAACTCTGGACTACAGTGAGCAGTACGATCTTTATGAGATCTACGAGTAAACGTTCTTTTGCACCATTTAGAGTCGAACCAGGATTAATGACGCATGAGTTACCACACTGCGCCAATGCATGGCCACTTGCAGAATGAAAGAGAAATGTTATCTTTTCTACAATGCTATAAAGAAACCTCTGATCACAGCAACAATGAAGGACAAACGACTTTTCCAGGCCAAAGAACATACAGTGAATGCCATAAGTATTCGTACACCTGCAGTGTGTTCTATTTAAGAAACTACTGTATAATAATTATTATATGTAGAGATATGGGACGAATGTCACCACAATTAATATAAATTTTTGTATTTACTTCATAAAAAAAGTAAAGAAAAAAATACACATGCACTGCAAATAACAATAAAAAATGAACAAACTTACGCATAGCTCATGTGTCAAAAATATTCGTACACTAATTGTTTTTTGGTCAGAAAATTCATTAATAAAATAACAATTCATTCTTAATATTTCGTTGGGTTCCCTTTAGCTTTAATCACAGCTTTCATGCGTTTTGGCAACGAATCCACTAAGTTTTTGGTGACATCCGTTGAAATGGATGCCCATTCCTCGAGAAGCGCAATTTTCAAATCATTCTTATTTGATATGCGTCGTTTTCTCATCCGCGAGTCCAGAATGCTCCATAAACGTTCTATAGCGTTAATGTCAGGTGATTGTGGAGGGATATTTAGCTGGGAGTATTGTAAAGGAGCCACAGCTTTGTATTATACGCAATACGTTTGGTTTTCCTTCAGAATGTTAATATACATTCTGTGGTCCATGATTCCGTCGATAATGTGCAATTTTCCCACTCCCTCTGCACTCATACAGCCCCAAACTTGCACACCTCCACCTCCATGTTTGACTGTTGGACACAGGTTCGTCGGTTGAAGCTCGGTGTTCTTTTTACGCCATACCATTTGCCTGCTAGCTGATCCAAATATATTAAATTTGCTCTCATCCGAGAATGTAACTCTTCCAAAAGTCAGGACCTTTATCAACATGTTTTTTTGCGAATTGCATACGCTTCTTTCCGTTTACCTCTGACACGACAAACTTCTTTCGAGCTACACGTCCATTCTACCCTGCATTTTTGAAAACACGGCGCACCTTGATTCAGCAGCTCTGTTCTTATCTTTGGAGCACTTAATTTTGGATTTTTCTTAATTAGTCTCACAACTAAACGTTTGTGCTTTTCAGTCAATTTTTGTGGACGTCCGCTTCCCGGCATATTTTGATCGTATTTCTTTGACAATGCCGGTCAGTTATGGAATGGACTGTAGAACGAGGTCTGCCGACGAGCTATGCAATCTCTCGTAAAGATTTATACTGGTTAAGGAGCCTCATTATGGGCTTTTGTTCCGCTACACTTGTTTCTTTATTTCTACGATTCATTTTTGCATACTTTCTGCAGAAATGATAGTAAACGGGTTTATTATTCATTGGCTTTTAAATGAAATCGGTGCATTTCCCGCAGATTGCTTCGGGTGCACAAACAACATTGCAGTTCTATCATTTTAGGACAGACTTTTGCATGTACGAATGCTTTTGACACGTGAACTGTGAATAATTTTGATGCTAATTTATTGTAATTTGCAGTATTATATACATAGTTTTAAGTTTTTTAGTTGAAAATAAATTATATTTTCATGGCAATCATGATGGCGTTTGTCCTGTCTCTACGTACATCTAATAGTTATTATACAGCAGCTTCTTAAATAGAACACACTGCAGGTGTACGAATACTTATGGCATTCACTGTAAAACCTGAAGCACAGAAGATTGGAAAATGGTCACTTTTATCAGAAAAAAAAAAGTAGATTTTGTCTGTTTAATGATGGTAAACAAAAAAGTAGTTCGTTGCAAGGAAAAAAAATTCTATTCATCCTGTGTTTCAAGTCAGGTCAAATTTCTTCCAAAAGTGTTGTTATATGGTTCCATGTGTGCCTATGGTGTTGTATGTCTTGCTTCATTAATAGAAATGTAAGCAGTCCCTATTATGTCGAAATTTTGGCAGATCACCTCATTCTAAGCTCAAATTTTTATTTTCCATATGGCAAGAACACTTACCAACAGAATGGAGCACCATGTCATACAGGCAAGAACACTATAGCATGGTTGGAGAAACAAGATATCACTGTTCTTAAGTAACCAAGCAATAGTCCTGACTTTAATCCAATCAAAAATATTTGAGAAAAAGTGAAAAAGGCTATTGCGAAAATGAAACCAGGTACAATATATGGTTTATGGAAAACAATTTATGATGTTTGGTATGCAATCACAGGAGATGATGATTGTCAGCAGTTAGTGGAGTACATTCCTCGTAAAATTCAATCAATTATCACAGCCAAGTGTGATTGGACCAAGTACTAGCAAGAAATTTGCCATATTTTTGTCTTGATATTTAGAATTTCCATATTTTTGTCTCGAGTAGTGTGTACATTTCCTTTTTTATTAGCATTAAAATTTCATGCATTTTTGAAACTACAGAAAGGTTATGTAGCCAAAACATTGCAAATTAATGAAAAATATTCTTTTTGTACACTGCATGATTGTTTAAATATCTGATTTTTTTTTAATAGCTCAGTTTGTTTTTTCAAAAATTGCCAAACTTTTGTCTCGAAATGTGTAGTAGTGTTTCGCAAAGTACGTTCCGTGGCAACCCTCTAGAATAGTATTTCTCTCTTCTTATTTATAACCTTTATAAGGCCAAAATTATCTAAAAAATTATCTAAAATTATCTTCTTATTTATAGCCTTTATAAGGCCACATCCCGCCAAACTCTTTTTATATAAGACAACGGCCCGATACGAACAAATTTACTCATAAATAGTTTTCGATTTTTTTAAAGTCTATACATTAAACTTATGAATACTTAATTACGGCATAACCATAAAGAGTATCAATACACTCCTTCTGTTAACATACACTTTGCTGGTTGGTCACTAGCAATTGTAATAGACATTATTTCGTTCAGTTTCAAGAAAAGAGGATTCACCGCATGTTACTGTTATCTGCTTGCAGTCACTTTTTATGACCGTCCATAATATCCTGTCTGGAATGTTGAAAGATTTGAATGTCTAAAAATTCTCTCTCATTCATACAAATTCGCGTAGTTAAAAATACACAGCTTATTCACTGGCATTTGCTGCACTGATGTTATTTTAGCCTTTCTGGGTCTGAGCATTCGCGACTATCATTCTCAAAGTATTTCCACTATAAAACATTTATTCATGAAAAATGCTTAGAATGCTAAAATGACAAATTCCAGGAGGATTTTTCGCGGCCCGGTTTAATAGATGCCAGAGACCGGCAGTTGAGGAACTGTAGGTTCCGTCAGCAATTTGTAAGACATCGCCGAAATTTTCAGGAAAATCTATATATCTTGCGTAATTCCCCTTCCCCAGTGACAACCCCTTTAGGTAGAGTTAACTAGCTGTAAACAATACTGCGTAGTAATAAAAAAGTACTACCTATCTTTTTATACCGCTTTATTGCTCATTTTTATGTCCAAGCAGTGATAAACGGTAACCTTTTAGGTTTCCCATAAAAAATATTTATAGAGAAGTTCCGTGGTTCCACATATGTGGTAAGATAAGAAGTTTAAAAAAGCCTTTACCGTATAGAATTAATAGCGTCCAATGCACTTGTGGTTACGTGAATGAGGCGAATTCTAGTTCCTCTAGCCACTTAACCATTATTCGAGTACGATGACAAAAGGGTTATGGTACTGAAATACACGGCTATTATTTGGACACTTTACTCGAACGTAGGCTTTTAAGTTCCGTCTGGAAGGATAAAACAGCTATCTCAGATGCCGCCTAATCTTGATTTATAAGAGGGGGAAGGTGGGCTCTTATTGTAGAGAAATGAATCTCCCACCCGCCACACCATGGCTTTATGATTATAGACCTACCAAACTCCAATAATGTATCTTTGTGCCAGAGCTGCCTTAGTTCCTGTGCGAGAGTCGGATTCAAATACGCACTCGGTTTTTGAAATGATGCAGCTGAAAGGCTAAATCATTGAATCCGATATTTCTTATGCGTCGATAATGCAATCTTTGTATTGTGTTGCGCCTCCTTGTACAGTATTTGATAGTAACGTAGCCAATAAGCTGCACGGTATAACTCGTGGTTCGTTTAGATATTTGGTCTTGCTGTGGGACAATGAAGGCTTCTAAAAAAGGGAGCTGGCGCATCAGGCATTTTGATTCCTAAGTTATGGTTGCAAATTGCATTTATTGGCGACATCTTAAAAGTTGCGCCAATGTTTACAATAGTCGGATAATGGCGGAGTGTTGATTATTTCTATGCCAAAATAGCGATCATTGCGCCAAAGCGGAAAACCTTTATCGCCAAGGTAAATGATACCTGAAGTGCACAATAAAATGGCGGCGGGTACGTCGGCCTATAATTCTAGGGGCTCTAGGTACGTACAATGGTAACACATTCGCCAAGTATGCCGTTAATCCAGATTCTACTGCCAACCGTGCCAAAAAAAAACGCTTACTGATTAACTGCTCGCTGTCGTCAAGAGGTTGGTTCTGTAGGCCTTAAGAGGTTCTGAGTCCTCGGAAAATTCTAGGTCGCGGCTCAGCGTAACCTTTTCTCTGTCCTTGCGCCATAAATCCTAAACAAGCAAGAATTTCGATATATACCTCTGCACTCCCATATTATGCTGAGTAATGTATTGCGAAACTATGTTACCTATCGTGATATTCTTGCTAAACAAAGAACGTTGCAGCTAATATCTCCACAATGCTACAGAAGATACCCAATAATCTCGGTAAATCTCTCCCACTAAAGGGGTTTCTTTCGTGGCAGATTATCTTTGTTTGTTTGGACTTTTTATGGCGCAAGAGCATCTGGGCTATACTGCGCCATCTACTAGTATTTTAAAAATTGTATACTCCCGTAAGCTTTGAAAAATGCCCCTATCGTCCAAATTCACAAGCCAGAAAAGTTCTATTATTCCTCAAAATTATATCTCAAGCGGTCTTCTCCCGTCACTAACCAAAACAACTGAAAACATCGTCTTAGATAAACTTAAAGTTTTTCCACAACGAAAACACTATCATCATGCCCAATCAATTTAAATTTCAAAGCCAACAATCTACTGATAAATAGTGTTTAAGTTAATACACTCTATTAAAACACATATAGAAAATAATTATAAATCCCAATAGGCCCTGCTGTGGTGCAGTAGTAACGCATTTGCTTAGCGTGCTATTGACCGCTTTTGACCCCCAACGATACCACCCCCAAAAAAATAAAACCGAACGTTTCACGATAAACTACTAACTGCAGTCCGAGGTTGGTTCTCTAGGCCTTAAGAGGCTTGAATTACTCAGAAAACTATAGGTCTCAGCACAGCATGTCCTTTGTTTTCTTGCTCTGTAAAACAAACGCACACAAATTTCAGCGTGTCTTTCGACACGCGATTGGGTCCCACATACAAATTATCAACCATAAAATTCTAAATTCCTCATTATATTCCGTATTTTCCCTCAACGGAAGGTATTTCAAGGAAATTATTCGGACACCCAGGTTAATGGACTCAAACTCAAGCTCTTGCTTTTATCCAGTGTCACCTTAACTAGTGGAGAAATTGGGCCCCGACGCAAACAGGGACCCAAGTTGGCGAAGTGTGTTAAAAGGTTAATGTAAAAAGTGTCCCCAAAAGATAATCGAGCCCAGGGCCGTCCCCAAATGCTTCAAGGTAGGCCTGCTTTAACCCATATATCACAAATTTTGGATACTACTGCCTTTACCAGAGTCACCGTTCCCAATGACAGCGAAAGGCAACATACGAAATTCTCAAGGAGTATGGTATAGGATGGGTCAAAAAGAAGAAAACCTCATCTCAGACGAGGCTCTATCTAGCGACCCTTGGTTGACATCCAAGCTTTCTGCTTGCTGAATCACAGAGATACATTGGCGATTTCTTAATTCGATACATATGGTGATCGTGTAAAGAAGCTGTCTCACTTTACAAATCAACATCACACTGATAGGACTATAAAAGCCAGTATCTTCCTAGGAGTCTCTTGAAGTTCACGCGTTATTTAATAGCTACGGCAACGATATCCCAAGTAATCCGACAAATGACAATTTAGTTTCACTGTAGGTTGATGACGCAGAAATTATAACCAACGACAGAAATCTCTTTGAATCGTGAGCCAATTTCAAAACCGCACTGGTGTCTTTATCTACGAATATTTAAATGGGAGAATATTGAAATAAATTTCAATAAAACCAAGCTGTCCTTTTTTTCTAAAAATATTTTTTTCGTTTTTCCCTACCTTCTACTGGAATGAAATAATCCGTCTGTGACGTCAGCTCCCTTGAATTCTAACGGTACTACCCGCCAATTTTCCGCGAACGGACTATAGTTAGGAAGTTAATTTTTGCTTCCCTCCAGGTCAACTACATCCCAAAACTGTCAAAAGTGCCTACGATTGGCCCATAGGCGTACGCAGAAAGTTCGTAAGGGGGGTTATAGGCTCAATGGGGGGTTACAGAGCTACAACTCACATATTCCTATGTTAAATATACAAAATTTCATCGGGGTTTACAACCCCCATCAAACCCCCTTCCTTAGGTCAATGGATTGGCCTAAATTTCATTCTAAGTCCTCTCAGTTTGTTAATTCGAATAACATAAGAAAGACAAGTACGATTGAAGCTAGAATAAGCTCCAGCTTATTTACATTCGAATGTTATGACCCATGGATAATGTTTTCAACACCTACGTTCTTAGCTCAAACTAGAGCTTTATATGTATAGAAGAAAAAGAAACACCGCTCTGACCAAGAATCGAACTGATAATCCTCCGTATGAACCGGAGATCCTTAAATCACTAGGCCACAAATGCACAGAAACGATACTCTTTTTTGTCGTATATGAGTTTTGTAAGGTATTATTACCCTGCTCAGAGAAAGCACAATTGCCAAATGGTCAACACAGAGAGCTACTGGGGCATTGCCAAATGGTCAACACAGAGAGCTACTGGGGCATGTTTTTAATAATATTTTCGTGGGGAATTGAGATGGATAACGTTTTCGACACCACATTCCGAACTAAAACTAGAAATTTTCATGTATAGAAAAAAAAGGGTTACGATTCATCGAATGCAATTTGCTTTTAGCCGTCCAGTTCGTCTGCTGACACGTCAACTACAAGGTAAATTTATTATTTTAAAGCATTTTTTGCCTATATAATTTTTCTGGATTTAATGCACCAAAAATTCGAAATCAACCAAACGATCTAAATTTTAAAGGACATTTTTAAAAATATACCAGAGGCACCATCGATATTTTTTAATTTATGGTATCAATAAAGAAGTTTAAAATTATAAAAATTTAGCTGCTCCTAACTTCGCCATTAGTAATTATTTGCCACTGAAAATTCTGTATGGCATTTGTTTCTCAGCTCACCGCATCGATGAGATTATTTTTGTTTACTACAAGATTCGAAGTTCAGAAATCGATACGCCCATCGAACAGCTGAATTTTTTGTGTTAAGATATCCTTGGTATTACAGGCTACCGAGTGTGTACAAGTTACTGTTGCACGGAACTGAAATAATAACTTCTTTTGACTTGCCAACTGGTCTTCTTTCGTAAGAAGCCACCGAAGCCAGAAAGTAAAATAAGATCTTTCAAGTTGTTCGAATACCAGAAAATATTACCGAACGGCAACAAATCAATACCTCAACAGGCTTCTGATTACATCAGAACAGCTCATTTCTTCGCTTATTAAATACTTTCTATCTGAAGAACCTTACTTTATTGACTATCCATCCATCTCATTTTCATTAAAGGACGTAAATGCGAAAAATGCTAGTGTAAGTAATTCTGTAAGTGGTGAGGATTTTGTATTTCCAGCAAGAGCATTCAGACCCTGGTGAAAAGATACATTGCATTGCATTTACTTTTGTGAATATAAATCAAATTCAACGCGGATCTCCTCCAACCACCGGAGAATTCTTTAGTCAAAACCAATGAAAAGTATGGCTTTATTCACGTTTTCAAATTTCTGTCCCACTATGCACTGATGAGCTTGCGAGAACTGAACTCCCGTTCCAGATATCCCAACAAACTATACCAAAACATATGCAATATGAAGTAGGGCTATATGCCCAAAAATCTATAGTCTTTGTCACTATGTCTAAAGCAAAACATAGGGCACTTTTTCAGTAGAACTGTAGTTCAACGGAAATTGAATAAGTGCATTTGTGAAAATCACAGAACAATGGAGTGAACTGGTCTACATCTCGACGTACTGCTAGAGTAATAAGTTACATGAGAGAGAGAGAGAGAGAGAATAAATTTATATATCCAACTCAAGTGTACAATTTATGATGACACACTTGTTGATTAATATTTAGAGTGTTACTTTGGTATATTTCAATTTAAAAAAAAAACTTTTGTCCGATGATTAGGTTATAAATGGTGGAGGGCAGGCAGTAATACCTTTCTTAGCTGAGTTATATAGTATATCCTGCAAAAGTATGCGAATGTCCATATTTAAAACAGTTCAGCGAAAGAAAGCTGTTGCAAAACTGTAGGTCAAAAATCTGTAGGTCCATGTATAACATGACCTTATTTTCTTACTCCGTAAAACGCAAGCAAATAGAATTAAAATTGAAAAAGAAATCAGCTATAATAAACGCAAATTAAAAAGTAAATGATCGATAAAATTATATTTAAGGAGACAGTGGATGTTGAAATTGGCGAAAAATCACAAAAATTTCGTTTTTTTCTTAATGTCTTAAAAAATAATATAAAATGTTTCTTTTCTTAATCCGTTGGAATTATTCAATTCGGACAATTATTAAACTTGTGAGAGACATTTAAGATTAGTGGGAGTGTCCATTTAAAATGCCCTTTTTCTGGAATTCTCAGATTGTTAAAGTGGTCTACCTATGTTTTCGGATTGTTTCCGATGAGATCAGTACCCATTTCCGACTTCAGTGTGGAATTATTATTTTATTATTATTACGGTTTCCATTGAATGGCAACAGATATTGTAGATCCGAAAAGAAAAAGCGGCAAGTAGTTTGTTTGTGTTTTTCGCTTGCATGTGAGTTTCATATTTGCTCTGTGTTTATCAAGTACGTTTAGTTGAAATTAGTTACGAAATTTTTAAAAGTTCTGTGCTTTTTTTTGTGAGGATGGGTGTGATAAGTTCACGTTGGCATAAACCTAAAAGCAGGCCATCGAAACGAAAACGAATTACCATTAAAAATGCCAAAAACGATGGTGCAAAACACCAAAAACTATAAATTGTAAGGATCACTCCACAGTATTGGAAATGGACATACTAGAAAATGTGGGTTCTAAAGATCAATCTTCAGTATTAGCAACGAACATTGATGCTGATATACCTTGCACTAGTGACAGAAAAAATAATTATTTTCCTGTGGAAAGCAGTCCTGTGACAGGACCTGGATAT
>QLNU02015360.1:98874445-98901558 GCA_006491805.2 Dysdera silvatica
AGATATACACATGTTCGTAGATAGAAATATTGAAGAATTTGCGCAAATTTCAGTTAATATTTTATTTATTCTAAATATATATGTAATTTTTGAAGTCAATGCACAGTTTTTTTTTTAATGATCTAAGGATTTTTCATAATTAAAATGATAATTTTGAGATCAAAATTGATCCGCCAATTGTAATTTTTATACAATATTATCGTACAATTAAAAATGAAATATATTCAATATTTTGTCAAATAATTTTCATTTTGATCTTAAATTTTAGAAATGACTTAGCACCACAGAAATGAATGTATGTGTAAAATTTCAGATAAATTGGTTAAAAAGTTAAATTTTTGGTTTTGAAAGTCCACTGTCCCCTTAAGAAATTGACATTTTAATTAGTTTTCATAGTCCTAAGCACTTTTTTTGAATTTCTACCTTTTTTCATTTGATGTACTTTGCATCGCTGAGCAAAAAATTATTAAAAAGAATTTCCATCTGAATTTGAAATTTAAAAACTGCAAAAGTTTAAATTTTGGCGTTAATATTAATTTCAAAATCATTTATTGAACCGATACTCTATTTGCCTTATTCATGAATAAAACAATGAAATTCATACATCTATGTTTTGGGTGGGATTATGTACTTAACTGTCTCAATCTATTCTCCCACGCCCATCCACTTCAATACTCAAATTAAAATTGACAAAATGAGTATGAAGCTAGAGCCACTTCATCTATGTCTCGGTATTTCGGTGACTAAAATATTAAAATAAAAATATAAAGGGTCCTGGATGGAAAGCAAGAAGCCTGAAGTGTTGCTTTATTATTTTTTTTCCCAACTCTTAAGTGCTTCAGGGCTCTATTCTTAGCCGAAAAACGAACTTCAATGCCTTACGTTAATTTATTATTACCCCTTTTTCAAAACGAAATAATAATAATAAACTATTAGTTTTACGAAGACTTCCACAGCGCTTTTAACAATGTTTACAATTTAAAGTAACAAATGACTATATATATACTTTTCTAAATTTAAAAATACCGAAACATTGCCTTCCTTTTACGATAAAACTTAGTCGTTTGAGAGCAAACTTACAGGCTCCATAAATAAACACACTAGCTACCGTAGAAATGAATGAAATCGCTACCTATAAACAGTAGCGTAGCAATTCAAAACTAATGGGCGGGCTCAATTATATTTTAGAGAAAATTATGTGATGCGGTTAGAAAAAACAACGTGTTTTTATATCCAATGGGGGACTTGAGTCCCTAAACCTCTCTCTTCCATACGCCACTGCCTATAAACTGTTGTTTCAACAGTCCAGTCACCAAGCATCCAGGAACGTCATTGAAAACTGCAACAGTGTATTTTTGCGTCTATCAAAATAAAAGTTTAATTGACACTATCTCTACGTTCATAAGATATGAGTGATTCTTTTTGCGACTTCCCTGATGACGTAAACTCAATATAATTCACTTGTTAGGTTTTCCGACTCATTTAAAAAAACTTTATGAACTTTATCATTGGCATTGCAAAAATAGTTTAGCCTGCTTTAAACATGTTCAACTATAAACGATTTAATGGCGACACATGGCACTAATTAATGAAAGCAAAAATTATACAAATTTTTATGGTGCATTCATTTTATAAAACGTTATAATAACAAAGTCGCTAATAGCTATTTCGATATCGCTAAACGGTTATCATCGACAGAAAAATGGCGGCTTCTGTTTATGTCCGTGCTGTTGATCGGTGTTGCCATCACGTCGGTTGGAAACTTGATTGGGCGGAGGAGTAAAGCGTATTTGTGGAGACGTCTTCAGCCGTGAGACCCAAAAGGTTTTTCCAAGTGGATGATATAGAGTTACTAAGGAGTTGATCATTAACTGCAATATTGATGTTTGCTAGAATGTGAAATAAGACACAAAAAACAACGTTTTAGAAGCGTATTTATGTCAAGATTGAGTTCAATCTACGCGTTTCGGGCGATAAAAGTTCGCCCTTCTTCGGGAGTGAACACGTGGAATATTATGTGACAATATCATATATTGTGTGACTCCCGAAGAAGGGCGAACTTTTATCGACAGAGACGCGTATATTGAATTCAATCTTGCCATAAATACGCTTTTAAAACGTTTTTTGTCTCTTATTTATATTGTATACTGCTTCGTCGAATATTTCCAAGAATGTGAAATGCCTCCAAAAAACTGAGATTAAGTGTTGCGTTGACTTTTTTAATAATACGTGCATTGGAGAATAGAAACTGATGTCCGAATTCCCATGAATGTTTTGCCAGAGCAGATTTATGAAATTCTTGCTTTCTGACATAAGCTTCGTGTTCATTTAGTCTGAGGCGCAGTGCTATTCGTGTTTGACCGATATAAATTTGGCCACACTGGCACGGAATGGAATATATGCCGCAGCTGTCAGAATCCGGGATGTTATCCTTAAGATGAGAAAAGCCTATTTTGTTGATCGGAGTGAAGGTAACGCGAAAGTTGAATTTGTGCAGGACAGCAGCGATCCTAGTAGAAATTTTCGGAACATAAGGAATGCAGACAATGTTCGTAGGAGCTGAAGAATCACTGGAGAGAGAAGAGGCCGGTTTAGGTTTAGTGAGTTCTTTAAAAATATGATCAATAATTGTTGGATTGTAGCCACGGTATGAGGCAATTTTTCGAATGTAGCTGATTTTCTTAGTCAATGCGTCACTTGTAGACGAGAATTTGATGGCATGAGACACCAACCAATAAAACGAGCTCATTTTCTGGCTTTGTGGATGAGCCGATAGAGCGTGAGGAAGAAGACTAACACAGTTAGGTTTACGGTAGATACTAGTTTCCAAACCAGTGTCTACAACAGTTTCCATGGAAAACAGTGAAACTGATACTTTTTTCAAGGCTTTCAGTAGCAATAGCCAATGCATGGAAAACCGCTAGGTCATTCTCTAATTTCCTGCTAAGGAAAGGCATGCACAATTTTAAATCCATCACAGACTTCTTGACGACAGCGATGTTGTGTTTACATTCATTTTCTCATGCAGCTCGCGGAAATTCGAAACCGTTGTCCCCCCTTTTGCTAGACAGTTTTATTGTAAAAACGCCTTCACTTTTTAAATTTAATATACATACGTCAAATCTAGCTTTTTCCTGCCCTATATCGCAGTTTCTCAAATGGGGCCACAGACCAACATAAAAAATTCCCTCGTTCCCTTAACGTTTAATTAATGCGCTGCTCTTCATTTTGTCATAACTGTATAAAATAATAAGAAATTTAATGCAAATTCCCCTCACCCCCCCCACTAGAGACGAGTTCGGGTATATTTTTCGAGGCCCGAGCCCGCCCGAACTAGAAATTTCAAATGTAGCATTAACCCTTTGATGCACGATTTAAATTTTTAACAAAAACTTGATAAACTACACCATTCTTCCTTCGAATTTTTATATACACATTTATTTCTACAATCCTCGAAAACGAATCACATAATTGTATTTCGATAATGAAAAGTTAGTTTTCGGCTTCAGTTGTATCCATCTGATGAGACAGTGTTCGTCCGGGCCCGAAAATAATTTGAATTAAAATAAAAACCTCCTCTACCCCTTCCTTACAACATAGGAAATCCGAAGTCAATCCAGTTTGTGGAAATTCCATACCTCTCCTTTCAAAAATTTCGGCGTCCGACGGAAATCAGTCAAAAGAAAGTGAGAAAATTGAATTCGTAAAGCAGAATGAATGTGTAATTTTAGTTCGTAAATCGGGTAGTGGTAATTAACGTTTTAGTTCAATAGGATATTTTTCGGAACCAACCCAGTGATTTGTAAAAACGTCAAATTCGTAAGTTGGATGATCGCAAAAGCATGAATTCACTGTGTTTTCATTTCCCTCCAACTTTATATGTATTTAATCTTCAGTTGTTCACCATTCGTCCCCCATCCTAATAATAATAATAATAATAATACGAGTATATACATATTGTGCTTTTTTTTTTACTAGGAGGAAGAAGGTGGTGAATAATCAATTATTCCAACCAAACGCTGTTTCTTGTATAATCAACTTACCATTAACCTTAAAAATGTCATGTTTTAAAATTTTGAACAACAATTCCGCACCTATCGGTCGCTCAAGCGAGGAAATTTGGGGGGGCATGTAAAATACAGTAGGGTTCATACCTATAACGAGCCCGTAATTAACAAGCTTCCGGGTATTACGAGGAAAATATGGAGTCTGTTTGGTGTGATGATTAAACGCAATACAGTTTAACCGCTTTTAGCCAACAAGTATTTTTGAAACCCGGATATAAGAAAATGTTTTTTGAGATTACCCACTGTCTAAAGTCACGTTACGCGCAGTCGGTCGGTCGGTTGGTTGGATGGTTGGTTGGTCGGTCAATCGGTCCCACAGGCGTCCTCTGCCAAGAATACCGGCACTCGACGGATCGCCGTTGTAAAGCGTCATCGGTAACGGTTACTCCGTAATGGGGGTGACACAACGAGTCCCGTCTTAACCACTGCTTCTTAGATTTAGAGGGTAAATTTAGGAGGCAATGTCTTAGTGCAGAACTTTGGCTGTGGTGACCGAAGTTCGGATTCTTCGTTAAACTGTAGATCCAGCTTGACAACCCGTCTGGCCAGCATGGTGAGTTTCCTCTGTATTCCTTTCACCTTACTACCTGTATATGTGATGACAGAGAGACCTCCATCCTGCAGTGGATTGCAAATGGTTGTCGGTGATAATGATGATGAAGATATATATATATATATATATCATCATCATCATCATCACCGACAACCATTTTCAATCCACTCCAGGATAGAGGTCTCTGTGCTTTATAAACATTATAAACACTTTAAAAGTAATCTTTAAACACTATAGCCCTTTTTTATTTTTATATGCGTCTCCCCTCTTCCCCCTCAATCAAAAACATTTGGAAGAACTTCGAAATATGGAGCCTCACGCAATGCTGCTTCCTTTGATCCTTACAAATTCTTAGGCTATTTATGATTGTGTGCATCGATTGCAGTAACTAGCGTGATATTACGATCGGCCGACTAACAATCGCATATCCCCACTTAGCCTAAGAGTCTGACATTATCCCTGCTCGACAAAAGCGTCGTTAAACAACGAATATTCAGGGCATGGCAAAAAACTAACATGTACCTTGACAATTCAATACTACAGTAACTTGGTCTAAATGGGATATTCCATAGCAAAAGAAATGGAATCGACTCTGTGTAAAGCATATAGCTTATTAATGACTGACAAAGCAGCATTTATAAATGAATGATGGATCATATTTTTGGGAGAAAGGGGTGCAATACTTCTCTACTTAAAAGACTGAAGGTGTCGGCCGCAGAAGAGGATGAATGAATCAATCTTTGAAGAGCGCTAATTAAAACTAAACAAGAGAATTTTCATTAATTCTGAATATATTCTTAAGAAAGGATTTATCGATCCAATACCAATTAACCTTACAAAGCATCTCCTAAGCACTATTAATAAACATTAGCAGCCTTCTGTTGCAAAGAAAGCCTATTTCAAGACGTTTCTTGAGATATCATCGTGTTGGCTCGAAGAAAGTTAATGCCTTACGTTATCTCCTAAGATATTATCATTTTGAAGCCAAGAAGGTGATATCATGGGAAATATCCTCATAAATATATAGGCAAAGAGCAATGTTATTTTAGAAACGCACAAAAGAGCAATGATACAGAAGATTTCTAGCTGATTTATATAAACCTTATAAGATATGGAAGTAAATCACAAAAGTTTCTATTTTGTTTCTCGCTGTAGATTCAGCATTTATCGAATTTTAAATGCTTTTCAGTTTACTTCATGACTTGTGAAAGGTTTCTTATATTTAGCTAGAAAAATGCCTATACAGTGGACATTGCTGAATGTCTAATCTAATATCCTACACGGCCCATAGATGAGTGAAATTTTTCGTCCACAAAAAAAATTTTTATATTTCAATTATGGAGGAAAAGTGAGAAAGAGAGCTCAAAAAGTCACATCAACCCATTATGCTAGCGACATCAATAATACCTCTAATATACTTTTATGAAAAAAGAACACGAGGTATTCACTCATCCAGTAGCTGATGGGTTATGGTTAACACACATAGTTTAATGTGTATTTAATTTGAGCATGCTCTAAGGCAGGTGTCAGCAACCTTTTAAAGGTTTGTTTGTTTGGATTTTTATGGCGCAATCTTTTAAAGGTATTGTGCCAAGATAATACTGTGATCTCCTTCCACGTGCCAGCCTAAACTTGCCCAAATTGCGAAAGTTTAGTTTACTATCTACCTGTTAATAAAAATTAATAGATTAGTTAATTAAAAGGATACAAATTAATAAATTAGTGGAGTTTAAGATGATACAAATTAATAATTAATAATTTAAGAGAATACAGATTAATAATTAGTAATTTAAGAGAATGCAAATTAATAGTTAATCAATTTACAGAATAAGAAATTCTCAGTTATAGAGGGGATTCTTTGCAATGGGTTTTATTTTAACACTTTACCTACCGGAAGCCTATTAATAGACTATTTTTCACCAACGCTTAACGACCGGTATCCTATTAATGGGTCTTTATTTATCGGTTAGGCTACCGGTCTTTAAGCGTTGGTGAAAAATAGCCTATTAATAGGTTTCGGGTATGTAAAGTGTTAAAATCACTCCACGTGCCAAGTTTGGCACGCATGTAATGGGTTGCCCAAGCCTGTTCTAAGGTTTGGATGATATCGGTTAGACTAAATGGTACAAAAAATACGTTTCGAAATCGTATCCTTTTTTAAAATGTAAAAAATATATGTCCTAATATATGGAGAAAGACTAAAAAGTACATGCATGCTTTTTTTTTTCTTAAAATAAGTGTAAGTTATTAAAAAGATTACATGCCATAAGAAAGCGCTAATGCAGACACGAATAGAGTTGTATACAAGAAAGGTTTTTGAAAACTGAGATAAAATATTGGACTAGTAAGCTAACTAGTATAGTAGGACTAGAATCACTCTAATGTTTCTCTAAATAGTTTCTGGAAATTGCTTTACAGAATATTTCTATATTAGTATTTAAAACGAAATTACGTACCCGAAAGTGTTCGAGAATAAGAAATAAATTTATTCAACCTTTCTACAGTTTGGTCATGAATCTATTTCAACATAATTCTAACGTTACAGTTCATATTTTTGAGATCTAAAAAGTATTGATATGATTATGTTAGAAATGCTTTAATGGATATGAAAGGTCGCTCTATTGCGTACTGGAATTTGAAAACCAATAGCCTTATTTTAAGCAGGATCGCCGGAAAACTTTCGGGATACAGGCGTACCTTAATCATACGATAACTTAAAACGTCAGATTACCATACGACATTTAAAGTTCGTATAAAGAATCACTGCCTTTCATTTTGTATACACAGACGCACGTATAGGCTTAATGCATTTTAATCGGTCGACGACGTACCAAAGAATTAATTGGCATAAAAAATATTTACGATTAAATCAAATATTATAATTTAATTACATACTGTACTTTACTCGCCCTTTTATTTTTACCCAGTTTATTTTTCTGTTACTTATATCGATTATTACCAATGGCTGTAAACTTATAAGAAACAAAATATTGTCGAATATTCTACGCATAAAGAGCGTGTACAATTCCTTCACGAATACGTTGTATCCCTGAAACGTGAGTATAAACGAATGCGGGTTCGTATACGTAGGGAGTGATTATAATTTGAAAGCGACGTGTAAGTCGGTCGCAATAAAGAAATGTATTACTGTATAGGTATGCATATACGCAATATAAAGTTCCACAGTTTGGGCATTACGTACAAAGTAAATTCATCTGTACAGAGTTACAAACAATTATGTACAGCTGGTGACGAAAACGATATTGAGATTAAAACCACATCCATGCGAAATATTTAGGTCTGAAATGTTTGGAAATAATGGTAAACCAATAGCATGACGAAAAATACAAAGCCTGAATTTTTGCAAACCCTGTTTATAACATAATGAAATTAGTTTGACCCGGAGCACTACGTTATAACGGTGCTTAAGTATATATGAGTTAAAATACCTTTATTTTCGCAACGAACTCAAAATTTCGCATCAAATTTTAAACACGAATTTCTAACCAATGCGTGCAAATGCCTTTCCTTGCAATATTAATTTTGCTAAACATTTCCGCCCACTGTCGGAATTTCATATCAGAAGTATTAATAGAAATATCCGATTATATCTAAAAGCAATTGGATGTGCTTTCCATTTTGTCTTTGGTAACCGAAGTTATTAAAATTATCTTCTAAACATACATTAAAATCTATTTACAACGCACACGTTTCTATATTTATGCTAGACACTAAAGGCGTTTATTACTAATAAACTTTTCCAATGAAAACAACAACTTTTTCAACATAAACTGCAGCGAGTAATGAGGTACTTTACCTAAAAATATATTATTTGCAATATCTAATCTCTCTATCCGTTTCGGTAACTTTTGCCGTTGCTAAGGAGGGGGGCAGTTCATTGACGTGGGGGTAAGTAATCTGTAGTACGACTACAGGTGACGAAATCATTCCTCGAATGATTGAAGAGGTGAACCGTTCCCGACTGACCTTAACGTTTCTCTCTATTCTTTATTTGTATTGAGACATTGATACCTGCATTTCTGCTTGACGCATTACAAATCTAGAATTTTTCTTCATAAACACTGAAACTCATATAAATAAATTTTGTTTAAAAAAGGGATTTAATTAACAAGAAATATATATTTCCAGCCATTTCACTTTGATCCCATTGTAAATTAAGTAGCTAGTATAGCTATGTATTGAAAAATTGCTCTATAAAAAACTGCATATAATCCTGTCTGACCAATGTTCCATACTTTTTTTTACGTATGTTATAAAATTCAACAACTGTAAGCATCTTAGGTATATTAGGTAGATACCATTTGTCTTGTAATTTCAAATAACGTAAAAAATCCACTATCACTTACAGTCCATGCGAGATCTTCGTCTGTCTTATAAGATACTGGTGGCGATAGTTGATATAGACTTTTTCTGGGGTGGGGTTATTAGTATCACGCCAAAAGGGTGTACATTTTCTCGCGAATCCAAATCTCGGTCAGCCTATTCCACCGTGGAAATCGAATGCGGGCTGAATAAAGAAAAGCGTCCTGTTTCCTACAGTACACCTAGAACTAAACCCAGATTTTCTGCATGACAGGGCACATATACTTTTACCCGACTGCAGCGTCTTTTACCAATAGCACACTAAGTGAATCTCATCTCCCCCGTTATTAACCAATGCTGTTCTATTTTCGGTATACTGACAGAGTACCTATTCCATCGAAAGACGTATTCTAGATAAACAACATAATAAAAATTTTCGCATTAAAAAAAATTCCAAAAAACTATTTTCCCATATATAAATAGTATAAGAAAGGGTTTGTTTTTTTTTTATTTTTTTTTTTTTATTGGCCCTGCGGTGGCGCAGTGTGGTAACGCGTTCTCCTATTGCGCGGCTAATCCGGGTTCGACTCCCAGCAGTGCAAAAAGAACGCTTACTCAGAGATCTCATAAAGATCGCACTGCTCACTGTAGTCCGGGGTTTGGTTCCCTAGGCCTTAAGAGGTTCGGATTCCTCGGAAAACAGTAGGTCCCGGCGCAGCATGACCACTGTAGTCTTTGAGCCGTAAAACCAAAAAACAAACAAATTTATATTTTATGGCGCAAAGACAACTTAAACCACACTGCTCCAGGATTTATGGTTTTACGAGGAAAACTATCTTCTGTCATCTAGGGCATTCGAATCAGTAAAAAAAAAACGCAGGCTTGGTAAAATAATATCTTAAAATAAAAATCACAAGTAAGAAGGGAAAGCATCGACTACTGTGTCTCGGTTATATAGTTGGCATGACGCTCGGGTTTCAACAAAGATGTTGTTGGTTCGATTTCAGCCTGAAATGATGCCCTTTTCTTCTTTAGGAACCACTAAAAATTATGATGGTGGGTCACTATTCTCAAGTTTATGTAATGGAAAGTGGATGTCAAAGCATAAAAAAAAACTGTGATTTTCATGAACAATAGTGTATATTACCCTATATACTTACTTATTTTTATTTTTTTTATATAATTTTACTTATTTAATAAAATTTAAGTTCACATCACAGTTTACTTAGTAACAAGATCAGCACTAGTTTATAGGTATAAGTTTAAAAAATGCCGGGCGATCCAAAAGTAACAGAAAAAGTAAAAAAATTAATAATTCGGGAAGTATAGACAATAGCACGATGCGATTTTCACAGAAATGCACAGAAAGATATGGGGTTTCTTTTAATAAAGAAAAAAATTATTGTCAGAATAGTTACATTTGTCACCGCCAGGCGGCGCTTCAATTGTGTTAGTAGTTTATTCAGTGGTGCAGCACATTTCGCAACGCAGCTAAGATTACAAATGTGTGTATGGCCCTCATTCAAGAGCATGTCCGTCGACGTGGCACGACACCCGCATAGCATCGAAGAGGGTTTTGGCTGTAATGCCTGTTACATGACATAAATAAACTTTCAACACGGCCATTGATGTCGGGTCGATCTGTACATCGCGTAACTTCAGGCATCCCCATAACCATAATTCACAAGGTGTGAGGTCAGGGACCTTGGTGCTCATTCGTGCGGGAAAGAGCGACGAGGACCTCGGTCATCGCCGATCGCAGCAGGTGCTGGAGAGGACCCATGATCTGCGGGGGCGCTCCATCCGGCCGGCGACACTATGAAGCGACTTTTTCGCGGCACTTACAGGGGGTTATGCTATCTATTGGGTGCAATGCGCATACCGCTCTTCTTCCATAATGAAACAAATTCGAAGTATGCCGTTTGTGGACTTCCTCAAAGAAAAGTGGCCCATAATAAATGGCGCCGTGAACCCTCCACCACTATCACCTTTATTGATGCGGCGTTTTCACAATCGTGTGCGGATACTTTCTCGCTTGAGATGCGGCAGTTCTCGACTACCATTGAAAGTCTCCTCATCAGTTCCGGACGTTTAGCAGACAGTCCGCTCATTTCTTGTTGAAAAGCCCAACTTTCAAATTCATAACGCCTCTCAAAATCGGTCGGTTTCAGTTCCCTGTACGTGAGTTTATAGGATACCTATTGAGGATGATTCTGAGCGGTCGCCACACCTGATCCCGTACGAAATACCAGTTCGTCTTGAATTTTATGCGCACTGCAATCTCCATGAGCGGACTGCCGATTGCGTGCCAGCTTTGTGTTTCGCCACACCACTGCAGTAGGGGCTTTTTTTGTTATTTATTTTTGGGGGGTCTCCGCTTCTTGCAATGTTTCCAAACGCCGTGTCTCAAAACCTTTTAACATAGCTATCTGGAGAAACAGACGAGCGGTGCATTTCTTTTGTAATATCACGCATGATAGTGCCGTGCCGCACTTGCACAATCGAATTCGATGATAATGCCAGATTAACTAGTGCTTTATCGTAACGACAGCATGCTCATCATGACAGAAAGTTTAACCTTCGGTAATGAATGCAAATGTTGAAAGTTTCTTGAATAAAGTTCTCTGGCGTATGTAGCCGTGTGTGTGAGGGTCAAACTAGGGTCCACTCAAGGGTGCATACCTTGAATTTCAGGAGGGGCGAGTCCTTGTCATTTCGAGGGGCGCGAATCTTATTCATTTGAGGGCGGTGTCAAGTCGTCTGTGGTGTGTGTGTGCTTACGTTACAAAAACGTAAAACATGTTCTTTTATGATTTTGATTTTCCTTAAGCAATTCTTCAAATTGCCTTCAAGCTGTGGCGGATTTCTCCCAGCAATTACCGCCATTTGGAAAATTCTTGAAAGCTTTATTCACTATATATTAAGTTTAGGCACCTTGCAAGTGGGTTTTCAATGTTCGCAGTCTTGCATCGTTTTGAGGTGCTATGGGCGGCAGATCAGTTTAAATAGCGACAGGCAGAAGCTCGACTGCTGGAGCCACCTGTGATGGAAATGTGTAACTATTATGGCACAAAATTTGTCTTTCTTAAAAATATATCCTGTGCATTTCATTCTGTGAAAATCGCATCATACTACTATCTATACTTCGGACTTGATTTTTAATTTTTATAATTAATTAATTTATTGATTTTTTAATCTCAAGTATTGGCTATATAGGGCTCCTCAAGTGGCTATGGGGGCTCAAACGCATTTAAAGACGTTTTCGTGATGCAGCTTATGAGAAAATAATGTGTTTTGATATCCAATGATGGGTTTTGAGCCCCTTCCTTTCCTACGCCACTGATAACATATTTATTATAGTGAGGGCTTACTTTATTATAACGAGGGGAGAACATTGTATAGTTTATTAGCATGTCACTGCCTGATTTTCATAACTAATATGAATAACACTGATCATGAGCGTCATTTGGGGGACAGGGGGGCAGTTGCCCCTAGAATTGAAATATATGCAATATTTTTAATACATTAAAAGGTTAGAGTGGTTATTTGCCTCGGGTTAATATTGTTAATGAAATGTTCTCCCCAACTCCGTAATCTGTCTTAACGACACCCTTGACACGGATCCTTTATGTAAATATTGAAAAACTGTATGTTATCCTGGAAAACACTCAATTTTTTATCTCCAAATTCAGCTTCAATGTACACACCCTTGCGTTTTAAGTGTTGCTCATAATATGCGAATATTTATATGCCCAAGTTGTTATATGTTACATAATTACTTATCAGTATTCAGTTTTTTAAACTAAACTAAAAATAAATTAACTTTTTTTTAATTTAATTTCATGATTTCGCCCTAGGCAATTGCTGTGAGAATATTTAATAAAATCAAGTGAAACGAAGACATGAAAAGTCGTTCTGACCAGTTGCTTCGCTCTACAAAGTCTTCATCGATCGTTGGAGGAGCCACACATTCGCAGAAACACATGGGAGCCGAACTCGATCGATCCTTGTAACCAAATACATTCTATCCTTTTCACAGAAAAGGGATGAGAAGACCAAACGGCTCCTGGAACAGGTGTCAACAAACAAGACGCACTCGAGGCCAGAACGGGCGGCGCCACTGTGCCCTTGGTTGAAATTCCAACATTATTTGGTAAAAGGCCTCCTTGAGGCCACCCAAATATGGCGATATTTTCGATAAAGATCCCCAAACCAAGAATAGTTGCCAATTATTCCATTTGATTTCTGCTATAAAATACGGCTACTAAGGTTACTTGACGATTTGATTTGCTAATTCCTATATTTTTTTACGGTTTCGTTTAAACTTGTAAAATAAATTAAAATCCAGTCAAAGTTTCAAAGACAGCTGAACTGAATTTAATTGCTCTTAATAAGCATCTTTAAATGTCATTTGTTGTAATATTGTATGTACATTGTTTATAATTAACTAAGGTCACACAAAATTAATTCAGTTTTAAATAGATTTTTTTAACCGTTGACAGCTGCTTCAATAGCGATGTACTACCATCGTCAGAAATATAATTGTCACAGCTCAACGTAAGATGCCTGAGTGCTGCCAAAACAGCGGTGACAATTACGTAGTCACGGAAATACAGAAAATAGGTCGTGATAATGTTGAGGGAGAAATACTGTTAGAAGGTAGGTATAATATTTCTAGCATTTCTCTGACCACGTGGTTGTGACTGCAGTTGTAATCTTACCTTACATTGCAGGTTGAGCTGCGTCTGTTTTCTTTCTGATGATGGTAGAACATGGTTATCAAAACAGCTGTCAACCATCAAATAAACCCATGTAAAACTCTTAATTTTGTGTAATCTTTACAACACAAATTTGTTTAAGAAGAATCATGTTATATTATGGTATTTTTACACGCAGTTTGTAACAGATATACATTTTCCAAATTGTAGATTGATATCCGCCTGAGTAGCATTGAATAAAGACTATCGAGTCTGACGGAGCCCATGCTGCCCGAAGGAAGAAAGATCGTTACAGTACTTAAATAAAACAATAGAATAACACCTTAATATTATCGTAATGAATACATAATGTATGAAAATAAAGGCTGTTACAATTCTAATAGGTATTTGCGTACATGTTTTTTAAAAAAGAGAAACTAAATCTGTACTATTCTCTAATATTCTCAAATTTATACTACTGATTATTAATATGGGGTTGTGCATTTTAAATCAAACAAAGAATAACGTAACTTCAAAAAATATTCTTTCGCCTCTTATCATCTCCAATGCCCTCAATTCCAACTGCTTACATTGCGCGTCTCATCTCCTAATATTACCTATAGAAAAACCTTTTCAATATAAAATTTCAATTTTTATTTTAATAGTATAAAAAGCAACTTACATACTAATCTCGTATGCTCGCAATTGCCTAATCATGGTTATCTAACCAAAAATGTAAACAAGTTAACACCTGAATTTTCGAGAACAAATATCGGAATGACACGTATTATGGGCGCCCATATGAGTACTTCTAGGGGGGGGCTGAGAAAAATTATTACCTCCTTCTTAAGGCTGTCAAACATTTTAGTGAATGTACAAGATACTAAAATGCTACAAAAATAATTTATACTGCTTGGCAATTAGTAATGAGCTAAAAAGTACCTTATTTTAAAATGTGACTGTAATTTTTTTTTTTAAGTAAATAAATGCGTAGCAGAATCGGGCAAATCAAATTTTTGAACGGCTGGGGAAGCCGCCACTTATATGGGCGCCTATAACAAGTATTGCTTCTGTGGGTCCTAAAATTTGGAATTTCCTCCCTAACAGATTACATGCACTTACTTCCATTTCTCTTTTTAAAAAACATATCCGCAAATATCTATTAGAATTGTAACTGCCTTTATTTTCATACATAGCATTTTCATTACAATAATATTAAAATGTTATTCTACTCGGTGTTATTCCATTGTTTCATATAATTATTACAACGATCTTTCTTCCCTCGGGCAGCATGGGCTCCATCGAACTCGATAGTCTCTATCCAATGTAACTCAGACGGATATCATTCTGCAATTTGCAAAATGCATATATTTATGTTATAAACTATGTGTAAAAACACCATAATGTGACAAGATTCCGCCTAAATAAATTTGTATGGCAAACACATCATCTATTTAAATTTGATCACCCTCTTTCTGAAATTGATTTCCTTCCTCGTCTG
Organism: Dysdera silvatica; assembly: GCA_006491805.2. NCBI lineage: Eukaryota > Metazoa > Arthropoda > Arachnida > Araneae > Dysderidae > Dysdera > Dysdera silvatica. The sequence continues at coordinate 98,889,587 of QLNU02015360.1, forward strand.
ATAAAACAAAGACAACAACAATTAATTTCATTTGATGATGTGGGAAAGATCCTTAACTAATCAGTTGCAAGTAATAGGAAAATATAACTGCGCTGAGTTCCTTGTCCTATAATTCCGGTCGTCACCCATGCTCAGTAATAAAGAAAAAGGGAATTATGGCCTATCTCCTGCAACGAATAAACTTACCATTAGTCCTTATTTGTTGCTCTGTGTGCAGCGTGTATGAAGAAGGTTAACGGGTCATAAAGTGAAGATCAAACAGGAGAAATGGTTAATATTTAGCCAGTTTTTGTTTCTTAAAAAAATGATCCCATGTTGCGAAACAGTAATAAAAAATCAATGTGTGTTTATTTTTTATAATGAAAGACCATTTGTATCATTTGGAGGCAAACACTTTAACTTAATATTTACATATTTATCCCGATTACATCCCATTTTCTGCGGTTTACTTTAAGTTAAACAGGACGAATCTTGAACTTATTTCTTTCTTTGAATTAAACTACGAAACACGTTTTTTAATAATCATTTGATTTTAAATGGCCAAATATTTTCTAGTATATCTGCAAATTTGTTTCAGATTTAAAGCAATACATATTTGAAATTTCTCTACTTTTTCAGTAGTTATGTTTACGTTCCAGGGGCCCTGTTTAACACCTATTAAACTTGACTGTCTGTCTAAATGTATCGTAGTATGAGAGTCGCGTTTTATCTATCGATCTCGTCCTTAAACAACCCGTAAGGCAGCCTTGGAGCGTAAAACGTATAAATAAGTACTGTTCTATTTGGCTAATTATTTTATAAATATTCACAAATAGATGAAATTTTACGATTAAATATGGCGCCCAAAATTTTTTTTCCAGTTCGTACTAAAAACAATCTTTAGTTCATGATAGCCAGAGAAAATCAAATGTGACACACACAGTCAAGTTAGATTTGAACCAGAAACTCGTGGCTTATCATACCAGTACTTTGATCACGGGGCCATTGAATACAGACAAGCGTGTCTTTTGGGCAAATACAAACTTAATCATAATGATTAATTCCTCGACATCCTCCTTTAATTACTTGGGGAGATCGCTTTGATTTAGGCAATCATGACTTAGAAGTAATCATGATTACTGAAGAATAACTGGCAAGCCATCGAATTTTAAGCTTTTAAATATAAAAACTACATAGCCCAGGAATTTTAGGTCAAAATTTTACAAAGTACCAAAATGTATTATAACAAGCTAATTTTTTTTGTACATGTATTCTGGATTATGTATTGAATAATCCCTGAAAACTCTCCACCACTCCCTCGTTTGCGTCGCTAGATACAGAACTACAAGGACCTATGTGACTTGCAATTTTTGCAAAGCAAAGGAATGATGTGGTGTACTTTTTTGCACGCAAGTGGGGCTTTAAAAATTAATATATTGCAATTTCTGTTTCACAGTAAAATAGAGTAGTACCATTAATATCTATTTCGGGTTTTGTACTATTTTTTAAAATTTGAGTTGCGCGAGTATTCGATCACATTGCATATACGTATATAGACTGGCACTTGAAAGGTTTTAAGTCTGAAATCGTTGTACATGGCAGAGTACAGAATATTTTTAGTTGTACAATTATATTGAAAGCACATAGATACAATAAAAAGTTCCGTCATTATGTCTAGGTTCTAGAGAATTTTCGCAAGATAGACCAATGCATTGGCGATAAATGGCTGAGCAAGTCAAGTTTGCTTTCCGACACTCACACCAGCGTCAGTATCCCTTCTTACAACCGCGGCTGATTAGTTGTAGTAAGTGGTCAGGAGGAGAAAATGGTCAGGCTTAGTACAACCACATTCACAAGATTGAAGATCGTTTCCCATCCACCGCTGTACTTGTAAGTAAACACGTGACGAGTGTTGCCGGGTTGTGTCTCTAGTAGGTGGTAGAGAAGTGAGATGAAAATTATCCTTTACTGATTGCCGCGCAATTGTCTGATTATATAATATCTCAACGTATCCAAATCAATATTGAGGCTCGTTTTATCGTACAGATGCAGTACAAAATTTTCTCCAGCACTTACAATGTCGTCTCGATTAGCTCGAGGATCGTTAAGTACGGAAACCGTCTTTTGCAACTCTGCACTTTGGCTTATACATCGAAATGTTTTTCCTTTTCTGACTAATGACGATATTGTATCACATCATGACATCGAATGTGCAAAAAGCAGTACATTACTTAGATTTCCATTTTTTATTTTTTATTTCCGCGATATTATAAAATTTACTTGGAATTTTTCCGCTCCCAGGTTTTAACACATAAATGTGTAAGGTCGTTTCAGTTCTTGCTACTAATATCGTTAAAATATCAGCGTCATTGCCAATAACCGTTACAGAAGGTTCAGTTAACGACAAACTATTGTGCGTTCGCGCAGACCTGACGCCTGATACCGTTAGCAGACGGGTTAGTCCATTGCAGTTTAGGGAAGGGCGTCTTGCCGAAACTGGTTTTTCGCGCGGGAAAAACCAGTTCCTCCAAGACGGCCTTCCCTAAACTGCAATGGACTAACCCGTCTGCTAACGGTATCACGCGTCAACTGAGCGCGAGTACAGTATATGCTGTATCAACGACGAGCATGTCTGCATCAGCTTTAGCTTGGTGCACGACTATTTCAATGGCCGATAGCTTTTGCATCAGTAAAACTATTAATTGTGCTTTGTTTTCCGAGTTACAAAGAAATTCGTCCCTTTCAACAGTAGCTAATAACTATGTTTCCACTTGTATGTCTGCACACGATTTACCTGCAGTTCGATGCTTTGGTTCCTCAATTTTTGTACTAATGTCACCTCTATAACCGTGAAAAGCTACTATGCTCGATGTTCCGTAATTATGCGCAACATATTATATATATGAATCACAAACCTCTTCGTAAGTTGCAGGACGTGGCGCCAAAGTGACGTCATGTAAATGATATCCATCGTCAAGAATATAAGATATGTCTGTTAGAAGGGTTGATGAACAAGGGAAAAATGATTCAATTTTCTTTGCAAGTAGAGACTTATTCGTCTTCCGGAATGAAACATCATTAAATAAGTATGGGGGTTTTGGTGCAAGTTCATACTAAAATCATCCTTTAGACACTCTTCATTATTCATAACACACAATATCCTACTAAACAGTTGTTGTAGGTTCAGTCCTATGCGAGCATTGCGAACAACTATGCTGCCGTCATACTGGAGAAAGGATTTACTTTATCTTTTCTCTTTAAACGTAGCTCTCAGAAATTTACTCCGATAATATTTTTCATTGACCTCTTGCCAATCTCTAATGCTCTATCGCAGTTAATGGAATCATCTCCAAGTAAACCAGGAGACAAAGCTACCAACTGATTTTTTCGCCTGGATATAAATGGATTATGGTTTACCAACCATTCGCGGAATGTATGGAGGTCCTGCTGATCCCTATTTTGTCTTTTGTCTCGTAGGTCAACTTGTTGTTCAGTAGTTTCCGACTTTACTTATGAGAACTCTTCAATAGACTCTCACATTTTTACGCAGCGTAGCAAAGCAGCAATTCAAGTGTCAAGTGTGCTGTCGGTTATTCCTCTACCTGGATGAAAATAAAAGAAAAAGAAAAATTACCTGTATTCCCTGCAAATATTATAAACGTATAGGGACTTAACATAATCTACACGTATGCAAAAAAATTATTTGTCTGAAGTCAGTCCGCCTTTAGTTTTCATGGAGCGCATAAGACTTTGCTCGATTGCAAGATCATCTGAAACTCCTGACCAAAAGCGATCACTTCGCCGGATTGTAAAATAGCCTTCTGGTGCAAACTTATCATACTCATTGGATGGAATGGTTTCTTTAAGATCTTCCATTTGTTGCAAATGAAATCTAGCCCATTTAGTTTATTCCAAATGTCCTGAAAACCATAGTAATATTTGTAGTGCACAGACATATTTCATATTACATGCTGTAATATATGGATTTCATAGCCACTTATATATTGTGCATAAGAACTTACCAGATGCGTGAAAGAAAGGAATCATCTCTCATATGCTTTGCAAATGAAGTTCGAAATTTCCAGTTTTCTCGACTCGTAGATAGCAGTGCATAATATTGACCAATTTCAAGTACTGAACCCAGAGCTGAACAGTGTGTGGGGAGTCTTCTCTGTACTGTAGTACTTATGATAAAACTTCCTCCATTTTTTTTACTAGTGACCATACCCGTATCCAGAAAGGGGATCTTAGGGACCGGTCCCCCCCCCCAAAACTAAATTTTCAATGGGCCTTGCATGCTGTGATTGTATCGATACATACTGAAAAAAATTTTAACCCACCCAAAAATTAAATCCTGGCTACGGTCTTGCTATTGACGACTGATTTAATTCATGTTCAGAGATCTCCCCTCTTTGAAATGGGTAATGGATTTCTAGTAACATTTTTTTTTCCTTGTCGCTTATCTCTATCTGGCAGCGTCATTGACGGTAAGTCGCACAGTAAGGGCACAGGCGGTGGGGGGAGAAAGGCCATATCTCGTGACGTAGGCGAGGGAAAGGGGTTTTTGGATGTTATATTAAACATCTTACTGAACATGTATATCAATTTTTAGCTTGTTATAAAAAATTTGCTATCTAAATTCTAATATTCCTGGGCTAAAAATAAAATAGTAATAACAAATATAGCTGTAAATAATAATACTTACCCGAATATGTGAAGTCTGTAACTGTGCTGCTATTTTGCATAGAGTTAAAAAAATCAACAGAAAATGATTTAGTTAAAACCTAAAGTTTTTTTGAGTTTTTAGTTTAGTTTGCTATCCTAAAATTTTGGTGTGGTAAACCAATAGCAGTTGTACCGGATTCGTTTAAAAGTAAGTTAAGTAAAACAATTTGAACGACACATTTTTAAAAATGCAATTAAAATTTATTTAAATCAAACGTTTTCGGAGCATAATGGATCCTCCTTCTTCAGGATAATTGCAAACGACTTATGAGAAGTTGCCAGATGTTAAATGGAAAAATTATTATATTTAATTTTAGTAATTTCCCATTTAACATCTGGCAACTTCTCATAAGTTGTTTGCAATCATCCTGAAGAAGGAGGATCCATTATCTTCCGAAAACGTTTGATTTTTAAATAAATTTTAACTGAATTTTTAAAAAACGTTGTCAGTCAAATTGTTTTACATATATTTTGTATAGTGTTTTCACGAATAATTCTTCTATAGATTTGTTATATGATGAAGTTTTAAGCCTCCCTTTTTTTATATATGATGCGTATTAAATTTTTTATTTTACGTAAACGAAAGAAAGGGCATTCAGGCTGAAGCAGAAACCAACAATCTTTGCGTTATAGTGTCATTGCCGTGACCGCTAGACCACTAAGTACAGGTATAGGTGCCTCTTTTTTTTATATGTATGTAATCCAAAGGGGAAACCTTTAAGAATTAAAGAATTCAGAATCAAAGAATTAAAAGTTAAGAATTAAAAAATAAGAATTAAAAAATAAGAATTTAAGAATTATAGAACAAAATAATAATTAGATAATAAAAGAATTAAAGATAATATATACGTATACAGAGAGAGAGAAAGAAAGAAAGAAAGAAAGATAATTTAATACGATTAATCTTTAATATTACACTTATTTTTATATAGTTCGTAGTGGAATCTTTGTTTCAGGTAGGGAAAAGACAATTATTTTCTTTCCTTTATGTACTTAAAACAAAGGTTTTTTATGAACCATATAAACAAAGTGAAGTTCCAAATCTTAAAGGTCTTGAATTATCCCTTCACAAGCTCCTTTAATATTTAAGAAGTTCTCCATTTTATTTATTAATCTATCAAAGGAAGAACTCCTTAAAGGAGTTCTCCCTTTGATAAATTAATAAATAATTCAAGTCAAGGGCGTACTGGACAGCCGGCTAATCGGCCCCTGGGACGGTGACCCTCGTGGGCTATAGGACTAGTGCTCTCCGATAAATCCAAGGTATGAGCCTTTTGAGAGGACCCAGTTCGCTTCTGATTCCAGTTACTGGACTAAAACCTTTAACTTGTTTAAACAACTGATGTTTCAAAGTTTACATTTTGAGTATCGTTAATTATATTCCTTTACAATTGTATCATAATTTAATAAGAAACTATTAAAGTTCTTATTGACTTACGAAAACACAATAAACATAAAACTATATTGAAGTAAAATGACGAATTTTGAAGTACAATAATTTCTGAAAATTTTAGATAATTCAAATTCTAATTACCGTTTGTTTTACGTACGAACGAACATAAATTTTGAAATATTTAAAACCTTTTATTCATTTATTCTTATCTACTTACCTACCTTTGTAGATAAGTAGAATAACAACTAATGTATGCGATCTACACTAAGTACAAATAGGTCTCTTCAAATTTCTTCCATGCGTGTTTGTCTTGCGCAATTCGCGTCCGCTTTTTTTTTTCTTTTCAGTGACCACCATTTTTGTTTAACTATTTCGGTATCCGATGCTTTAAATTTCTAGATAAATACGAATATTTCTCAGTGGTCTTGACGTAGAGGCATCACGGTAAGTGACTGACGTCACCCCACGATGCATTCATACTCAACCAAACTCACACACTCGCTTTCATGTCATTTCAACTTGTTTTGTGATTTCATCTATCTATAAGGTATAATCAAAAATTCGTGACCTATACCTATCAATCGGCGATCTTGACATGTAGAGGAGAGCACCGCTGGGGGTCATCATCCGCAGGCCTACTAAGTTAGTGTGTCGTCAGTTTAATATTTAGAAGTTTAATTAAAATTTGACCAAATTAAAAAAATACAATATTTTGCCTAAGTTAGTATTGAAAGTTTTTAAAATAAATTGTATTACGTTCATAAGTTTTCGAAATAATTGCAATTCGTGAACTTCCTTTATTTGATAAGAGAAATCACTTTTTCCAATAAATAAATTAGTAATGTGATTTTTATAGATATTTATATAGTTACAGCATGCAAAATGCATATTCTTTCTACGCGGCACTTGCAGCCTTTATTGCCATCTATTTTGCAAATTTTCTGTAATCAATAAACCAGTGTTTTGGAATTTATATCAAGCCATATGTTTGAAATTTAGACTAAACGCGAGGTGATTGATCTAGGAAAAGTCTATACCAACGTTGTAATATTAAAATTTCATGCTTAATTGATCAATGAGATATTGTTACTCTCGGATTGTCGATCAATAACAGCCCCAATAGAAGCTCTTTTTCACAGTGAAAGCCAAAAATGAAAGCTATAAAAATACGAATTTGATGGATGGAGCATTTTTTTCTTTTAATCTACGTAAGTTGGATTAGAAATAAATGAAATATTATATATAAGATATCACTTTAAGTTAGTATATTATTCTACATTGACTTCTTCAATTCAAAATCATTTTCGTTACTATACATGCTGTACTATACACCCTGTAGGTATCTTGTACAGGGTGTTCAGGCACGTAATGGGTCGGTATTTCGCTGGGTTACTGGTATCCTGGTCCTTCGGTAGGAGGTAAGTTATTCCCTTGCAGAGGAATTCAGGCATTTTGCTGGGGTCTTCAATTATCGCCGTAAGTTCCTTGGCTAATGGGCCATGGGCGCTGGTAAATTTCTTGTACCAGAAGTTGTGTATGCCGTCAATACCGGGTGCTTTCCAGTTGTGCGTACGTTGGATTACCTGCTGGAGTTCCTCTATCGTGATGCCCGTGTACTCCATCTCCTCTATTCCTCTCGTAGCCTCCATTTCTTGCTGAATCCAGGGGGCGCTTTTGTGCTGTACTTCATTGGACCATAGTGTCTTCCAGAAGGTCTCTATTTCTGCTGGCTTTGGGGCTTCGTACTTGTCTTTGTTCGCTGGGGTCTCTCGAAGCTTCCTGTAGAAGGCCTTCTGGTTTGCTTGGAATTGCATGTTCTGTTGTTTTCTGTTGGTATAGTCTTTGTATCTTCGGAGTCTTCTGGCGTATACACCCAGTTTTTGTTTGAGGGTATCCAGATATTCGCTGATGTGTTTATTGGGCTCTTCGTGTCTTGTATGGATCCTATTTCTCTTCACTTTCCTCACTAATTTCTTACCCCTATTTCCCTGCATGTACTGGGTTATTCGCCCTATGCTGCTGCGGAGCTCTTCTATTCTTTTCTCCAGTCTCACTTGCCATGGTGGTTGGGCTTTGTTTCCTCTGTTACTTCGGCCTTCGTTCCTTACTTCGTACCCATTGGCGCGTGATGCCGCTACTGCTGCACAGTATATGGCGGTGTGTATTTCCTGTAGGGAGTTGTGGTTCTGTAGGTGTAGTGGCAAGGTATGTTCATTGAGGATCTTGGTTGCTTTGCAGAGTTTCCAAGATGCCGGTTGGCGTGGTATTCTTGGCCTTGTTGCGGCATCCGAGCCTTCATATTCCGCCAGGGCACATTGGAAACCTTCTTCCATTTTCTCCACGTCCCTCCTCTCTTCTTGTTCTATGCTTGTTTGGAGCGGTTCTCTTGGGCTACTAACTGGTGCTTCAGGGTTTGCCACACTGGTTGAAGTGTTTGCTAGGTCATTGGCGACTTCATCTCTTAACCTTTGTAGTATGGGCTCTGCTAAGAGATTTCTGGTTATTATGTTCCTGCGTTGGGTTGTTATCCTTTCTATACTGATGTCCAGGTGTGGGTACTGTTGTGCGAATTTGGCGTGAAGTGTGGGTCTGTAATTTGTCATGTCTGTTTCTAGCTTTGTAATCGTATAGTAGGTGCGCATGATGTAGGTGTTCATATCTATTGTCCATGACATGCGCTGGCGTGGTCTTTCAGCCCTAGTGGTTGCACCTATACTAGGCTGCAAAGCACTTTGGGCTGTGTTGGTTCTAGTAGCCGTACAGTTGGAGGCGCCGCTACAACCGCCGACACCTCCAAGGAGAGACTGTTGCATATTTTTCGAACTGGCCCCTCTGCTTAAAACTCGAACGCGGTTCTGATTTAAGAGCGCGACAACCGATGCTCCATTCATATTTTCATTATGGTTCATATCATCAGAGTCTGATATATATATATATATAAACTCTTGTAAAATAAATAACGTATTCAACATCCTTACATATTTTTAGAAATTTTTTTTCATCTGAAGTTATTTCTACGACTACCGGTTAAAAGATAATTGCAGTAACATTTGTTCTAAATCAACCACTATTAGGTTTAGTGTTGCCTTCGTTCTCAGCTCTGGTATCTACATTTTGCTTAACTGCAATTCCTACTTAACAATCTTCGAAATTACATTAAAAATTTTGAATATATATTCTATTTCCCTTCAACTTTTGTTCAAAGACCTTTCTCAAAATCAACCGGTTACTGGAATTGGTTAATCAGAACGAAATCATTTGGGCGTAATTTATTTACAAATAACTTGGCTCTAGATTTTTCTTTCCATTACAAAATCATGATAGCGATATCGATAGAATTTGTGCTTTACATCCTATACGATTATTTATGGTTAAGGGAAGCGCTTTTTGAATATCTGAAATGGTGGGTTGGGGATTAGTTTTCAGCCAGAATCCAATACTAGGCCATAAAAACTAAATAAACGATGATACAGTAACGATTGGAGATAAAAATTACGCCAAATGTCGTTTCGGTTCGAAGCTTGGTCGATAATACATAGACTCCTAGATTACAATCGACAAAAGTGGGGTTATAAAAGGGAAAGCAATGGGGAAAATTCGTTTACATGCAGATGTATATGATTAAATAAGTGCAACGTAGATCGGGAAGTGTAACACAGACGACGCTCTAACGTAAAACCTTTAGATACAGTTTGAGAGCAGTACTTATAAAAACTGTTACACAGTACCTTACACAGCCCTATTTATAACATTTCACAATTAAAAACACTCTGTCCTATCACTTTGATCCACACAACTTTCTTTCCAGTTTCAAGCGTGAAAGGAATTTGTCACGTAATGAAGATGGGGAAGTTCTTAAAATTTGTCGTTGTTGTAAAAATTTCAGAACACCCTATTTTACAATTATAAGAGTTATTTAATAATAATAACGCGCTTTATTTATTCCTCTTTTGTACAGTCGTTGTATCATTACTCAAGACAACGTTACGGCAAATTTGATAAAATCACAATAAATGACAACGTGACTATAAAAAGGAAGGTGTCAATATCAAAATTATACAACATTTGTCCTACTTAATTGCTTAAATAAGCATCCAAAATGTTTAATATTTGCAGCTTATTGAGAAATTTCTCTGTAATGAGAACATATACCTATATATACGCAGGGCCTGTTTTTGGCCAGGCCGGGGCCCTTACCAATCCCGGGCCCCTTGATTTTTGTTTTCTTTTGACACTTTATTTCAAGTATAGAGCAAGATTTAAACAAATATGGAACAAAAGGCTCTTCTTAATGAACTTTTAAATAAACTAGTAAACATTACTTCAAAATCCTCAATTAGTATAAAAATGAAAAACAAAATAACGAAGACAAGGAACAGATTTAAAGAAAACAGTTATAAACTAAAATAACACAGATTTTTGGCTTTGACAAAAAATTAGATTGGTGGTATAAGCAAATTAGGAATTCATGCTACGATACTACACACCTATAAATATTAATAAAAAAATAAAGAAAACTAAAACTTTCTTTTGCGCATTTTTAATTCTACGAAGTCATTAATAATGTACTTGGAATCAATTTTTTCTAGTGGCTCACTTTCCATATTAAGAATAGCCAAGGACGAAACATTTTCTTGGCTCATGGATTTTCTTAAGTTTGACTTCACTCTCTGTAAGGTGGAAAACGATCTCTCTCTCTCTCTCTCTCTCTCCAGATACGTTACTGACTGGTATTGATAAATATATTCACAACAGTATCTCAACATTAGAAAAGATTGATACACACAGAGTGTGTTAGTTTCAATTAAAAACTCCATAATTTTTTTCGGATTTGGGGTAATATTATTACATTTACAAAGCCCTTTAAATTGTCTCAGTTCATCATCAGTATCATTTACATCGACACCCTTATCATATTGTTGTTCGATATTTTGACACTCGTTTTAAAGTTTTCATCACTAGTACTCACAGAAAATACATTAGTAGTAGACCCTAGTTCAAATCCAGGTCGAGGACGATGCCTGTTTTTCTCATATAACAAAAAGCTCCAGCTTAAGCTAAAAAACATGGGTGTAGGAATTATCACACATTAAAAATATCATTTACAGAATTGTACGATTTTCTCCTTGTTGATAACTCTGTGGTTAATGTGGCACTACTTGCAAATAAACAATTAATCTTAAAGTTTTCATGTCCTATTAAAGAAATGTCTTCAGTTTTGTGCGAGCATTCATCAAACATTTTTTCTTTTTCTGCCTTCTTGACATTTTATCCTTACTCCTATCCTTATTTTATCCCATTTTATCCGTTGTTTGGTTGCAGTCTTTTGGCGTGTTCCTCACTTTCCTGAAAATTTTATCTTAAATTTTTCACGAATTAAATTAAACTATCAAGGAGGTTGCAAACCACAATTACATTGCTAGTAATTTCTTGTAAGAATTTGCTTGTCACATTTATTCTGTCTAAAATTTTGCTCTTAATAATTGTCATAAGGGCAAATTCAAACATATCCGTTTTCGTTAATATATCTTTCGTTTCTACTGCAGTGGCCTCTTTTTTTTTATTTGATTTGATTTGATTTGATTTTTGATTTGATTTTTGATTTTTATAGCACAAGAACAGCAAGGGTCACTCTGCGCCAACCAAGGCGAGACCGCACATGCAATTTAAAATAAATATAAAAACCATAAAGGAAAAAGTTATAAAAGTACAATCAAACTAAACGCTAGAGTAAAATCCGATGAGATGGGAATAGTCAATATTAGATAAAAAGTTAAAAATTAGTTAATGGTTAAAGGAGTCTCATAAAACATCACGAAGGGTAAAATTATTTTGGTTAAAAGCTGATGAACGTTTTAAATAAATTGAACACTAC
>QLNU02015360.1:98917175-98935782 GCA_006491805.2 Dysdera silvatica
GTTTGCTGATGACATTGTTATTTTTTCAACGAACCCATTAGAACTCCAAGACATGGTACAGGAGCTCTCAACTAGAAGTAAAGAAGTTGGACTCAAGATGAACCTACAAAAAACTAAGATCATGTTCAATAATTTCGTAGAGGAAACAAAAATACAAGTTGACAACATTGAGCTAGAAATTGCTGATTCATATATTTACCTTGGCCAGCTGATTTCAATGGATGGCAACATTATGAAAGAACTCAACAGACGTATTAAACTTGGCTGGAGTGCATTTGGAAGAAACAGTTTTATCCTGAAGGGGAAATTGCCTTTGTGTCTAAAAAGAAAGGTACTCTCTTTGAGGCTTTTCATATTTATACAGACCTTCATCACCCAGGGAAGTCATGATAATGTAATGGCATCTTAACAGGAAACTTCTTACCGCATCTGTTCATAGTTGCAACATATTTTCTAAGGAAGTATTTTAGTTATTTTACTTATCTCAAATTGTCTGCAAATTCTCCAGATTTCAATGGAGTTACAAATGTTTAGGGCATAGTGAAGAACATCCGTTCGAGCCGGAGATTAACCACCTTCAAGTCTGATTGCCCCACAAATAGTGATTCTGGATTCATGGACCACTCACATACCATTCCGACGTTTGCAATTCCTCGTATAATCCGTTTCGCGACGTATTGCTATTGCAAGGATCCAACATAAATTTACTCGCCATTAGCTACTTGCATTTGATAATTCGCCATTTTGGTATAAACCGACAATTTCTAACTGTAAGTATCTTTCCACAAAAAAAAAAGTATTTTCTAAACTTAGTTCCAAAAAATAATAGTAGTAACTCAACCCCGTATTTGCTTCGATAAAATTGCTAACGATGTACAAGAATATACATGAGCCGAATATAAAAAATGTAAATTTTACTTGAGCTATTAGCAGGCGTGGTTGTTTCAGATGATTACACTGAACGCAAAGAAAACGAAGTTCAATGAAATTTCGGAATGCACTTTGCATAAAAGTGTAGACCACGCGTTAATCAGATGCCTAGAAAGTGATTGAATTGGTTAGATTTTCCTCGCAATTAGCAAGATAAAAAATGCAAAAACTTTAAAAGATCTAAAAAATAGACTACAATCAATACTGCTGTGGTAATTTAGAAATATTAGCTTATTTGCACTAATTTTACAACAGTTAAATGACGACTGATTCTATATAAATGGAGCTTTCTGTTTTTTATTGTCAGTGTATATGTAGACTATCGATATATACAGCATATTTTCTGTCTTTACTTTTGAAAAATCTTTTTCTGCATAAAAAGGTTCCCATTGAAATATTTTATATGTAAATACAATTTTGTGTGAACCATCAGGCCCGGAGCGACCATATGGGTGCCTAGGATTACACCACGATAAATCCTTTTAAGGGTAATTAATACTGAAAGATGATTGAGATAAACTTAGCAATAAATAAATGGAACTGAATGGATTGAAATGCCTTCACCAATATTTGTTTTATATATACTCTTCCTTACTCTTTTCCATACCCTCAATTTCTTGCTTCCTTACATTAACAAATTTTCCTCTACCCAATTTATGTAACGCTGCATACTACTTCCGCATTACCGTTACGACTTTCAGTGAGTGGCGCGAACAGTTCCGCTCTCACACTAGAAGCTTGGAGGAACTTTTTCTTTTTGATGTCATTGTGCTTTACTTCAAGGCATTGGAAATTGCACTTTTCTCCTTCAGCAGTAAAATCCCACATTTTTTTTTTAATTTTGATCATTTATTTGTGTGTTATGAGATAAGCTGTGATTATCATACTTCGTTTTAACCAGAACTATAGTGAGAGGGCGGAATGTGCCGTATTTTGTTGGTTGGACCAAGAAAAATATTAATACAAATAGAATAATATATTCAAATAAAAGGAGTATAAATAATAAAATAGAAGAAGTAGAAATATTGTTAAACAACGACAAATTGCAGATGGATTTTCTGATGGTGGTGGAAACTTGGATGAAAAACATGACGAATAATTTTGAGGGATTCTATGGTTATCATATGTTCAGGAATAACCACAAAGGAGGTGGTGTATCAATTTATATTAGGGATAAAATGAAGGGCTATTTGCTATGGGAAGAAGTAATCAATATGAGTGATAACTACGAAATAATAGGAATAAAATAACAAAATGAAATATCAATAGTTTTGGCATATAGACACCCGAAAGTTATTTGAATGGAACTATTAAATTGGTTAAATAATTCTCTAGAAGAAAGTACTATTAAAAAATATTTATAATTGGCGATTTCAATATCAACATAGAAAAAGAGAGTAGTAATAGTAATCTATTAATAAATAACATGAAATCAATGGGTTTGAAAAATTTAGTAAAAGAAAACACTCGTATTGCATCACAGTCTTCAACTTTAATCGACTTATGCTTCACAAATACTAATGAGGTGGTTATTGAAGTTAATGACTATCAATTAAGTGATCACAAAATGATAATAGTTGACTTTGAGAGGGAAGAGAGAAAGGAAGTATGAAAAAAGATAAGAATTAGAAATTAATGCACAAGAAACATGAGCGAATTTAAAAATAAATTAAAATTGATTAAAGTAAAGATAAAAAGAAATATTACATTTTTATAACATTGATACAGAAAATAATAAATGAAATATTTCCATGGATAGAAATTAAAGAAAAATGTTACAAGAAAGTTGGACACAAAAAAAAATGTTAAACGAAATAAAAAGAAGCAGCAGGTTATATTCCAGATTTGTTGGAAGGAAGAAACTTGTTTATTTGAGTAAATATAGAGAAATGAGAAACAAAATAAATAAGTTAATACTAACAAGGAAACAAGAATACTACAAAAACTGTTTTAGGGATATAGATGCTAAGAATAAATGAAAAATATTAAATAAATTAATAGGAAAATCAAAGGCAAGAAAAGAAAATTTAGAAGGACTAATGAATGAGGGTATCCTAATAACGGACGATCGTCAAATGGCGAATTTATCGAATGAATATTATGTGCATATTTTTGATACTGAAATAGATACTAAATTAGATAAAAATAAAACTAACGAACTTGATTACAGACATTATTTAAAAAGAGAAAATAACCAGACCATGTATGTCAGAGAAATAAATGAATCAGAATTACTGAGAATTTTACGAACTTTAAACATAAATAAGGGAGCAGGTGTAGATGAAATAAAACCAAAACTAGTCAAATAAAATGCAAACATTTTTCTAAAACCATTATTGATAATTTATAATGACATTATTGAACAGGAAAAGATACCAGATGGAATGAAAATTACAAAAATTGTTCCGATTTATAAAAAAAAAAGGTGACAAGAATATTAAAACAAATTACAGACCCATCTCAATTTTATCAGTATTTGCTAAAATATTTGAGCGTTCATTAAATAACAGATTAATTGATTTCACAAATAGATTTAGAATTTTGGATAGAAGCCAACACGGTTTCTTGAAAGGCAGATCCACATAAACTGCCTTGATAAATGTAATAACAGAAATACAAAAATCTCTGGAAAATGGCTTTATTAGTATGGGGATTTTTTTCGATTTAAGCAAGGCGTTTAACGCAATTAATATGAACATATTATTAGACACATTATCACATTATGGTATGAGAGGCAAAATTAACAATATTCTAAATGCCTATCTTCAAAGAAGGCAGCAAATAGTACGTATTAATTATATAATATATGTTTCACTTAAAAATAAATATGGTGTTCCCCAGGGGTTCATTCTTGGTCCCCTCCTGTTTTTATTGTATATAAATGATATAGCGCAAATATCTAATAATGGTTATTTAACATTATATGCAGATGATACAAGTGTGTTTATTCTGGGTAAAGGCAAATATGAGTTAACTAGAACTGGTCATGAAATAATTAAAAAATTTGAACTTTGGTTTAAAATAAATAAAATGAAAATAAATGAATCTAAAACAAAAATATTAATTTTTAGTACAAAAAATAAGAAAATTGATAGAAGATTCAGAAAAAAATTATTTAAATGAGAAAGAAATTGAAACTGTTAAGGAAATTGATTTTTTGGGGGTGGTATTGACAAAGAACTTGAATTGGAATAGGCAGATAGTGGAATAGGCAGACAGAAAGAGTAGAAAAGGAGGTGAGTTTGGGAATAGGGATTTTGAGAAAATTGTCGCGAACAGTCCCCGGAGATATATTACTGGGTCTATATTATCCATTTATATACAGTCACTTGACCTATTGTAATAGCATTTGGGAAAATCTAAATAAGAAAAATACCAGACTAATTAAATCGCTACAGATTAAATTTATAAAAATAATTGAAAAAACTAAAAGTTTAAATCAAATTATATTGTTTAGCAAATATGGTATTCGACTAATAGATAAGATATATGATTATAGTATATTAAAAATAATGTTCAAAAGAATAAAAGGAAATAAATATATAGAGAATATTGAATTAATAGATTATGGAAACAATCGAGCTTCCAGAGAAAAGGTCAATATAGACTACCAAAAATTAGAACGGAATTTTATAACAAGGACATTGAATATTCGGGCTTAAGGAGTTGGAATAAAATACAAACACTCTTAACGACATAAATAATATTAATCTATTTAGAAAAAAAAATATTAGATTATTTGCTAAGAGGTGATTTTGCGCCATTAAATTGTTAGGGTCCTCAGCCTGTTAAATCGTATGATTTTTACTGGTGACCCGTCACGATGGATTGTGGTTATTTGTGTGTTTATTGAATTGCAGTGTTATTGTTTATATATGTATTTTCTAAGTGAAATGGAAAGTTACTACAACCATTGTGACAAATAAATAAAATTTTTTGATTTGATTTTTCGTTGTTAACGTTGTAGTGATAAGAAAGTTTTGGGGACATCTGCACTAGCCTCGATATTTATAGCCTCTGAAGATGACATCGGGTGTTTGACACAAAATCATTTAGCAGTTGCCTGAGCTGCGTACAGATTTTGAAGGGAGTATATCAGAAATATAACATACGTTTTTCTTTTTTTCGGAAGAGGTTTCTTTACCGAGTTACTATCCAAAACTCGTTTGGTGGATGGAAACGGGAAATGTTGATGCTAGCACCAATCTGTACATGTGGGCTGTACTTTTTTGAATATGTGTTCTACCATACTAAATATTAAAGAAAATGTCCTTTTTTATTCGTTTTCTAGTAGCGAAGAAAAAACTCGAGAAAACAGACATGGTTTATGTACGATTATAAGCACAAACACAATTCAGTCGATAAGCAACAGCCTCCATAAGATGTATGCATCGAGCTTGATGGAGAAATCGACGGAAACGAATAAAAAAAGACATTTTCTTTAATATTCAGTGTGGTAGAACACATATTCGGAAAAATACAGCCCACATGTACAGATTGGTAGTAGCATCAACATTTCCAATTTCCATCCACCAAACGATTTTTGGGTCGTAACTCGGTAACAAAACCTCTTCCGAAAAAAAGAAAAAACACATGTTACTTATTTTGGTATACCCTACCACCCCTTAAAGTCTGTACACGTGGTAACCGAACACCCTGTATATAAAATGATTTTATTGTCAAACGCGATTGTCGTAAACTAGAACTATAAATGATCCGAATTTGGTGCAGATGATTTTGTTACAAAACTTTCTTATCGCCTCAACGCATTTTAAATTCACTAAAGTAAACACAAAACTAAAATGGCCTTGTATTGTTGCGAAAAGTTTAATTTCTTATACAATTAAACAAATTTTGATTCCCCAATTAGTTTACAAATTCGTAACTTTCGGTAAACGCTTCGAGTCAATTAAACGCTCTTTTCAATATAAAGACATTTTTACTAATATCTCAGTATTGTACGTAGAAACTACAAATTAATTAATTTACCCTACGGAAGTACCTCCAACCGGCGAAAGGTTTTTAACTAATTTAGTTTTAATATAGCGAGAGAAGTTTCACACAGACAAGAGAAAGAAAATTAGGCAAGGGAATTGGGTATTTTTCGGCTAAAGACAAATAAATATATTTATTTATACAAATCGAACACTACGCAGATTAAATTAAGAAACAATTTATATCAATGTTTTTTAGGCGTAGTAATAGTAACTCCAATGTTATGGCATAGTTAGATGGTGAAACGTTCGTAAAGAAAAGAAATGTTTTTCCGTCTGGTGGGGCACGATCCCACGATCTTCTACAATCCGGGAAGGTGCTATCACTAACTGAGCTACAGACGACCAAACAATCAATTCCCTACGAACTTATCGAAGCGCATTTTTCGAAACCGATTATTTCGCGGAATTGGGCAGTACATAGAAATAATCGGTTTCGAAAAATATGCTTTAATACGTTCGTAGGGTTTTTTGGTCGTCTGTAGCTCAGTTGGTAAAAGCACCTGCCGGGATTGTAAAAGATCGTGGTATCGTGCTCCACCAGATTCAGAAAACATCTATTTTCTTACGAACGTTTCACCATCTAACCATGCCATAACATCGGCGTTAATATTACTACGCCTAAAAAAGTTGATAAAAAACAAACAAATTGTTTCTAATTTAATTTAGATAAATTATAGTCAAATAAGTTACGACAAATAAATGGTAGTAGTAAAACAAACCATGAACATATCTCAGAATAGACTTGGACCATCAAGTTTTGGATTGTCTACCCAATTCTATTGAAGCTGGCCATGCATTATATTCTTTTCATAGTTCAGTCTCGTAGGCCAAGAAGAAAATACACGATTTGACCAGTGGCGATCATAGCATCCGACTGGCACTCCGAGAAAATCACTGGTTCGCGTCAAACTTTGAACATGATAATCTTTCTTTTCTGGTAATTATTTTTTACTTAACAAATAACTATAGTTTGAATCTAAAAGCGTGGAAGTCGGAAAATTAATTGGGATTTAATCTTCTATGGTCATCATCTCCTTCTTGGGAGGAAGATCTCGCTGGTCAAATTATGAGACAACGTTGCAAAGAACGTTTGTGAACACCACCACTACACTCCCAAAATAGAAGAAATGTGGTTTTATGCCAAGAGAGCTTCTTAATTTAGAAAAATTATGTAAATATGTTGCAATTTATGTCCATCGAAAAGTACGTCTTACAAAGTGTATATTTGTCCAAAATTTCGAAAATTCAGATCCGTGCAATATGAGAAACAAAATTTCTAATGCTAGTACATAATTTCACATTGATAGTTACAAGCAAATGCGTGTATTGAGATTATCTTCCACATAGTTTGAAGCCGTATTTATATATGTTAACGTTCTTACCGTATTTAATAAGTTTAGTCTTTAGAAAATTAGTTACTAATGCTTATGTATGTCATGATTTTCAGTTATATTTTATTTTCTGCCCGTAAAGTTATTCCTTGTTGCATTGGATTAGCAGAGACTGGATGATTTTCGGCATTACCTTATACACAATGTTAAAGATCCCAGCGTTTTAGTCACGCTCAAATTTATCAAATCTGATGAGTTTAACGTCTTGAGGTATTTGAATGGCCATCTACCAAGGATAAGTATAGTGATCGTACTAAAATTAAGGCTTTTTAATTTGGTTTCCTTTTGACTCCTGCTTATTTATTAGTCGCTGGTTTGTTTTTGTTGTTGTTGTTTTATTAGCCTAATACACATTTACATTCAACTGCGGGGTCCTTATAAATTGTAATCAGCGTAACAGAACAAACGGCGAATATACAATTATTTTACAATACAATGCAAAAAATTTCATTCAGACAGAATAATATTACGATTAGTCCAATAGATACGTTAAGAAACTATGATATTCAATAATTCGCCTGGGCATTAAAGGGTAAGAACTATAAGGTCTGATAAAGACTGTACTGCCCAAGGAAAGAATAATGAGTTAATATTAGTGAGAGAATACATGAAATATAATATTGCAACTATATGTGAGAAATACGAAAACTTAATTGTACATAAGTACAAGGTTATTATAATTAAAGTTTCACTTTGAGACCCCTATAAAACAGAAACTACTAGACCAAAAGTTACCAAACTTGGAAATATTGTAAAGGGGGTCATGGGATTTTATATGCTGCAAAAAGATACCAAAAGTCACCACCAGGGGAAATGACGCCATATGCTGTAATCAAGACCAAGGGTTTTGGCTTTATGAACACCTCAGTGTCATAATCGGACAATTCTTCTTTAAAGAGAAATATGTGGCAGGACCCATTACATGCTTCGTAACTGCTGTTCGCTATGAATCCATGTTAAGAAGTTTCGTGGTACCTGATCTTCAACAGCTCGGCATCTTAGGCAGTACGATTTTTATGCATGATGGGGCTCCACCACATATTGGTAGATGTATGAAACGGTTACTGTCTGTTCACGAAAAGAAGTCCGATGGAACAGTTAGAAATAACGGGAGGAAACGTTACAAACCGGTTAGCCACCTACAGCAAAGTAGGACTCCAATCTCAGAACTTGTTATTGGCGGTCGCCAAAAATGAGTGTAAAACTTGGAGTTCTACGTTGTTGTGAGCGTCTAGCCGGTTTGTGACATCACCTCCTGATATTTCTAACTGTACCATCGGACTTCTTTTCGTGAACAGACAGTACTTAGGCAAGATTTTATGGATGACAGGGTTATTGGTCGACTCTTTCACGTTTCATGGCAAGCTCGGTTACCAGACCTCGACACGTGTGGCTTTTGCCTATGGGGTCATCTCAAAATCACAATTTTTTGATGATAACATCAGAAATTTGCCAGAGTTGAAAAGTGCGATTTACCGATATATTCGTTACATTCCGGCTGATCTGCTTCGAGCTACTGTAGAGAGTATGATCTTGCGCCTTAACCTGGTTTCAGAAAATGGTAGACAGCATATTGAAGATGGACTTACAGTCCGTTCGCGGAAAATTGACCGCTGGTCCCGTTAGAATTCACGGGAGACGTCACAATCGGGTTGGTTCATTGCAGTAGAGGGAAGGGCGTCATTTCATAACTGCTTTTTTGGCAGACAAACGTGTGCGAAAAAAAAAACAGTTATGAAATGACGCCTTTCCCTCTGTTGTAATGAACCAACCCGTTTGTGACGTCAGCTCCCGTGAATTCTAATGGTACCATTGGTCAATTTTCCGCGAACGGACTATACCATGACTGTTATTTAGAAAATGTGTTATAATTTCAAAACCAGGAATAAACCTTAATCCCCATCCCGGTGATGACTTTTTGAACTATTTATTATTTTTTTATCATTATATTATTATAATATTTTTCCCAGAATATCAAATCCCATGACTTCTTTTACAATATTCTCAAGTTTTTAACTTTTATTCCGGTGGTTTTCATTTTATAGGATTTCAAATGAAACTCTATTTATAATCACCTCATAGGCGTAGCAGAAAGTTCGTAAGAGGGGTTATAGGCCAATGGGATTACAGAGCAAACTCACATATTCCTATGTTAAATATACAAAATTTCATTGCAATGGGGGTTACAACCCCCATCAACACCCCCTGCGTACGCCAATGATCACTCTGTACAATACTGCTTTATCAATATGCTAGTTTATCGATGGCGCAAAATGATGTTTAGTAATGCATATAAAAAAAAAATTTTAATAAAAAAGTATGCTTATTTTTTCTAAAATGATTATCTTCCATATTTATCAGGGGTGTATATTTATTGTGAGCTAGGTTTTCACCACATACTCACGAATTAGAAATATCCAGATATTATATTTTTGAATTTGTACCTGTTAAGAACTTCCCTGATCGTCTGCTATCTTCGCGTGATTCTTTATATCAAACCCAGTATACGACTGCGTTATGAAAAAGAAACGTTACGAAGCGCACACAGTGTGTCCATTACATTTACGTTAGTGGACCCAGTGTGCCATCACAAATACGGAGAGACTTTTAAATACAAATATAAATTATTACCAGTTACTTTAAACTAGTGTTTCTCAACTGCCAGGCCGCAACCCGGTACCGGGCCTTAGCATCAATTATACCGGGCCGCGAGAGATTCTCCTGGAATTTGTCATTTTGGTTTTCTAAGCATTGTCATGAATAAATATCTTATCACGAAAATATTTTAAGAAGAAGAAGAAAATTATTCGCGAATGCACCGAAAAGCTCAGACCCGAATGCCGCCTAAATAGCATCTGTGCAGCAATAGCCAATGACCAAGCCGCGTAGTTTTAAAAATGTAAGTATTTTTGAATAATCGAGAATTTTCCGACATCGAAATCTTTTAATATTCGAGAAAGGGTATACCGCTTATTATGGCCTGTCATAAAAAATGTCCGCAAGCCGATTACAGTAATATGCGGTGCAGCCTCTGTTCTTAAAACTGAACAAAATAATATCTGAATTGCAAATGCCAGTGACTAATCAGCAAAAAAGTGTACATTAATAGAAGGGAGAGAGTGTACTGGTACGCTTTATGATTATGCCTTAATTAATTACTTATACTTAAAGTTTAATGTATTAACTTTAAAAAAATTGAAAGGTATTTACAAGTATATTGGTTGAGTCGAAGCCCTCGTTTTATTAAAAAAAAAAGAATTTACTAGGCCGCGGCATCATAAACGTTTGAGAAACTTCAAACCACTCAGAAAGCTAGGCCGTATGCGCTGAAAGTATGGCACCTAAAAGTCTTTAGCAACTGTGATTAATTATTGTGTGAAGTAATCATATATATTGAAGGTTCTTATTTATCATGTTTCTACTTTTGTTTTCCGTATTTCGTCCATTTTGCTTACTTAAATGTAAACTAACACGTTTATGATACCAATATAAATAAGATTTTAACATGTGTTTCTAATTCTCTTCCCACAAATAATTTATAACCTTTTTACCCATATTTGCAATATAAAACAGTGTTAACGATGTGCTGAGTGTCCCGTTTTCTACCAGAGCTTTTAGAAATTGTATGATTATAAAGTCGGCGAATATAAGCAATTATAGTCATGGTTCTAGTCATTCTTTAGTTTCAGGTGGTGGATTCATTAAACGGCGAAATCGTTTTTCAATTGAAAAACATACAATGTATGGTTTCACGAAAGCTTTCATCACTCTTGAGTTTGCGGAAAGTTTGTGTTGGAATACACTGAGCAATCGATTCGCTATACCATAGACAAACACACGAGAGCTACATCAGAAATAAACAGACTAAGAAGCCATCAGTCATAGGCCACGTTATGCGAAATAAGCATATTATTCTGTTAATTAAAAACAAGATACTTTTAAAACTGCTGCCTATTTTCCGAGTATCAGAAGCCGCTTCGTAAGTTAAGGCGAATAAGGTGACAGCACCTAGGGTAGTGTTTCTCAAAGGGTGGTCCACGGACCGGCTTATTAAGTGGACCGCAGAGTTGATCACCAAATTAAAAATAAACTAGAAATTGCAGGCGTCGCTAGAATTTATGTTCTAGTGAGATTTAAATGAAAGAATTTCTCATAAATATTACTTGTTATAAATCTTTCCTTAGCACGTAGTGTGAAAGATTTGAATCCTCTAAATACACCCTTGCTGTCTACATTGCTTATTATTATTTAATTAAATTAATGATGTCATTTTCATTGTAAATTTGACAAAATAAGATCATAACTGACACTCTCCTTATCAAATAGTGTTACTCTAAAAATTATTTTGTTTCAGGTGGGTTTGGCAACCAACCCATATTTTAAGAACATGGTCGGAGATTTTAGAGATTTTCTGCCAAAAGCTAGTGTTTTTTTAAAGTAAAAAACTGAAAAAGCTTAAAGTCTACCATAAAAGAAGTTAAAATTAACTACAAATTATATTTCAAGGGATGAATAAATCTCTCCTACCGGAGCTCCTATATACGTATATAAGCCTGCCAATAAGTCACATAAATCGAAGGTTACTTTGGTTATATCTTTCCATGGGAGAGGCGGGGTGGGGGGAAGATAAGCATGGTGGTCGCTAAGTAGGGCTTAATATTATTAACCATAGTTCCAACCTTAATTTCCGACAATATATTTTTTTAATGGGGGAGGGTAGAAATTCCATCACCCCACGGTTGTCCGCGATGAATAACAGAAGGCTTAAAGTGGTCCGTGAGTGACCAAAGTTTGAGAAACACTCGCCTAGGGCCTCGGTCTATCTCGTAGAAATTTTAAATGCTAATAAATACTTATACAGTTTAAAAAGCTTTCGCGCGTATATACAATTATGGCGAAGCATTAATTTTTCTAAACTTTACTACCTTTTTATGTAAATTTGCAAAGAAGCTTTTTTGCTATATAATGATGAAGGCCCGGATTTTCATGCATAAAATTTAACTCAAATAATATGCAAATATGCACGAAATTATTGCAAACTATGCATGGAAATATGCAAAAATATGCAAGTGCATAGAAATTTGGACCCTACTCATAAGCGATGTTTCGAAATGTATAAAATGACAATTTATTGAAACAGTGCAAATGTTCTTGAAATTATTGCATAATATGTACTGAAATGCATAAAAAATATCACTTTGTTACGTCCTCGAATATGATTATGCACAAAATTAATACAAAATAGCCACAACAATGTATGAAATACGTACGGAGATGTGTTTGAAAATATGGCATCATAAACGTAGGCATGGGCCCAAAGACGCCGCCAGGGTAAAATTTTCTTTGGGTGTGGGGGGGAATGTCTAAAAACAATGGAAATTTTTCACCTCACCTTTTACCAGTACAGTACAGGTACAGCTATGTAGGCACAGTTTGCACAATTTTTTTTCAAAAATATCGAAGCATGGGGGAGTGAATGGCCCTCCTTTGCTAATACCTGCCAGCCAAGACCGTAACCAGGACTTAATTCCGGGGGATAAAAAATTTTTGCAACATGTATAGATACAATCACAGCATGCAAGGCCGTAGCCAAGTTCAATCAAAATTTTAGTTTCGGGGAGCGGTGCCTACGATTCACCCCGCCGGATATGGCCATGCTGCCGGCGCCCATAGCTTGGGCTGGAAAATATTACACTTGGTTTCGACTTTGAAAGTATTATACATATTGAGAAATATCACCACACAAATATGCAGACGCCTAAAATTATTTTTTTCTAACTTTAATATTATCTTATTATATCAGTTGTAATGAAAACATATTCTGTAGCATTTTTCCCATTTTTATTTAAAATTTAAAAAAAAGCTTTAAAAAATCGAATTAATCGAGTATTTGAAAAAATTACAAGCGGATTAGAAAAACACACACTTTTTGAAAAATTTATGAAAGTTTTGCAGAAATATGCCAAAATATGCAGAAACATTCAAAATATAAAAAATATGCGCACAAAGACGAAATATAGAGAAATATGCAAAAACATGAAGATGCATAGAAATCCAGGCCCTAATAATGAGAGGTGTGCATCTATGATGGCCGAAATGAATTCACCATATAGCCATATATTAATAAAATATATAAAAATAAATCAAATTAAATAAAAGAGTTAAATATTAAGAAATAAATCATAAAGGAAAAATAATAATAAAGAAAGAATAATAATTAATGAATTAAAATAAATAAAAATTAAAGTTTTTTTTTGTATTATGTAATTTTAAAAGAAGTCTCTAGAATTGAAAAACAAATTGGGAACTTCGTTACTCTGGACCATAAACAACGAATTTAAGGCATATCAATGAAGGCATATCTACGAATTTAAGGCATATCAATAAAGGCATATCACATACATACATACATGCATAACATTAACTGAATTAACGGAAACGCTATTAGTTTTAAGCCACATTGAAACAATTTAAGTTAAAGAATTTCGACTAAATTAAGCTCTACAAAGCGAGTCCTTATTAATGAGCTGCCATAATTGCATAAATAACGTATGATGTAATACAAAGAGCAGGAAAAAAACTCATATTCATTCGGTCATTTGCGTTTTCGAAATTTGTTTTTATAAAAATATGCGTACTTGTGTACTGTGTGTACACAAAAAGAAGAACCATTTTCATTTCATAAATTTCAACATAAGCTTCATTCATGCGTTGTTTCGTGAATTGGGGGAAGAGCATTAGCTTCCCTCACTTCATTCACTATTTGTATCCTATGCAAACATGCTATGATTAAATTAAAAATCCATTCTATGAACTCCTGAAATTTGACTTATTTTTTATTACAGTAATTTTTTTCAATGACATCATTTTAACTGACGACAATTTCTGTTGTATTTCGATGCAAATGCTTCATAGGGTTATACACGTTACTGTTAACGCCTTTTTCTGCTTAATAATGCCTTTTTACCGTACCTTGAAAGTGATTAATGGAAGAAATTACTGTATATGTATATAGTATGCATCTTTAAATTAATTTTTCGCGCTCTCTAAAACGAGACCGACCATTTTAATTGTCTGTTGAAACTCAAAACGGAAAAAAAAAAGTAGTTCATCGTCCAATTCCTAAAGAATACATTCTCAAAGGAAATGTTCTCAACTTCATTTTAAGATTCAACAATACAAATAGTAACTCAATGATAGATTATACAATAATTTTTGCCACCCACGTATTAATTAGCTCAAACTAGAGCTTATGTAATTTTGGAGAAAAAGAGACGCTTTCCCCATCCTGGATTCGAACCAGGGTCCCTCCGTTTAGCCCGGAGTGTCTTGGACCGCTAGACGAATGAGGACAGGAAACAACGCTCTCTTTCTCCGTATGTAAAGGTGTTAAGGTATTATTACCCTCCGCAGGGATAACACAATTGCCAAATATGGTCAACACAGAAAAGATGATAGATCCAGAAAATTTTTTCGGAGGGGAAGGGCATAAACGTAAAAAGCCCAATATAGTCCTATTCCCTGAAATTTGTTTCCGGGTTTGGGTAGATATAATATTAAATATAAAATCATTATTCGCGGAAGGGGAGCGCGTTCTATACACTTTCCCAACAGTTACCGCTCTTCAGCTAATTCAGCTTCGTAATTGTGGTGTCTTTCCAGGTGTAAGGAAGTTTATAGTTTTTTATTCCATTTTCTTTATTCGTCTGGAAAATTTTCCAAATTTTTGAAATCAAGTTATTTTTAAAACACGTAACATTTTTCGCTAAATACTTCTTTCTATTCCTCAGTACTAGTTTCTTAAAACTGATCAGTGTTTGGTTTCCTCCTCCTTTGCAATGTTTTTTACATACGAAAATTGTAAATAATCCGGCCAAATGCTAAGTGGATGCGGTTTTGATCAGACAGGAAAGAGGAAAGAAAAATGTCAATTTCCGATTATATCTCCAATAAGACAATCTTTTACCATACTTAGCGTAATTATCCTTCTTGCGCTTATGACTCTCTATTGCTATAAATTCTTCCCGTTCATAATAGCGTAAACAGAATACGTATAAGGTAGCGTCCACACATGCAACAGAACACCGTATCGTAACACCGTCGCGTATCAAGTCTGGACCGCACTCCTGTTATGATCACCGCGAACTACGGTTCCATAACATTATCATTTCTAGATTTTTCGATGGAAATATGTAGACAAAGACGAAGTACCATTTTGGCTTCCCACGAAGAGATTTGACCTCGGTGACACGCTAACGGCGGTATCGGCCATACGTAACCCGTGGGGAATACACATCCAAGATTTTGCCGCGGAACGGAACGATCATGACACAAAGAATGCTGAAAATCTGCGTCCGGCCATAAGAAAGGAGAGAGGATTTCGCAGCTGAATACATAACGAGCGACCACCCAAAAGTGGCCATTAGATGGTTCTGGAAATGGTCGAGAAGACAAAGCTTTCTCCAGAACGTTCTTGAGGACAAAGAGAAAGAATCGGTACATTGCAAGAGCTGGGAGAGATGTTCACTCTGGTTGAGCGAGAGTTGGAACTTCGCCGTGAGCGTGAGCGGTCGACCTCTGAGTGTCTTGTGAGAAAGAAGCTAGCAGTTTTTTTTTCTCTGATGAGGATGATCCGATCGCAGATTTGGATCCGTGGCATCCGCTGTCTTCTCATAATCCGTCGACATAAGTTTTAATGCTATAATTATTATTCTAATTATAACTATTATTTGTTGTAAGAGTGTCTGCATCTGACTACGAACGTCAACATTCTTCGAAAATTATCCTTTCTACGCCGACAGTCTGGTGGTATGTTTCGGACTAGCCTGGACGACACACATTTCCGCAAGCCGTAAGTCCCTTTGATTGTCTTCCGTCATTTGTCATGCAAAACTAGATACTAATATATAATCAGATCGAAATGCCATGTTAAGGTAGATTAACTTCTCGGAAGGAAGTAAGCTGGGGAGAAGGTTTAGCAGCGAGAGTCAAGGTTAAATTAGGAAATACTAGTAACTATGTGCTAGATCTAGAATAAATGTGTTTTAATTGTAAATCCGTTGTCATCTTATCTTATTGTTTTATATCTGTTTTTGTATTACTTTAACATGCAATGATCTGCGTTCTATAGAGGATTATTACACTCCGTAACAGAACATCGTAACATCCCCACTTTCCACCAGTTGTCGGTTTTTACCCCGGCGCATCAAAGGAATGTCACGGTGCTATGTTGTAACCCATGTTCCTGTATTTGGGCCGGTTTACGAACAACAGCGTTTTGTCAGTGTAGATTGGATATCGGCGTGAACTGATGGGACGCAGTGATGTTACGCACTGATGACACGCGGCAATGTTCTCCCTGTAACATCATCGTGTAACACGGGATGTTATGCGACGATGTTCTGTTACGATGTCCTGTTGCATTTCTATACGCACCTTTAAGGATAGAGGCTTGCTTCTGACAAAATTTTAACAAAATTTGCTCATCCCGCAATTTCCGCGGGTATGCAATTTTTCCATCTATTTAAAAGCGCATCCCGCTTCTCCACCGTTTAACTGTCGGTAATGCATTTTCTACAATATTTAGACTTCTAGTCGTAGTTTGGTCAACAAATGGCGTTATTGTCGCCTAAATTTTCGTATTTGCATAGAGTTCACTAACTGATTTTGCAAGCGCTCCCTTTGTTATCGGTTTTTGTATTCAGAATATGGCTTGCAGGAAACGTTCAGCGAGTGATTTTTATTAGTATACATGCTTTATGTTGTGTGTTCTATAAAAGTAAGGGTGTTCAGGTATTAAGTAAGCATCTTTGTGGGGTGGGGGGATGCCGATCATCTTATTTTCCTATGTTGGTCAATGTTAATTTTTGCTTACCCGGAGGGAGGGGGGATTGAAATGGCCAAAATATTGCTTACGTAATACTTGAACACTTCCTAAATCGTAATTTAATCAAGATTTATTTTCAGAATTTTTGAATTTAAACGATTACTCTTAAAATTGATTTTTATGAAAGCCTGTTCTTATGCACGAAATTTATATTAAAAAAATCTTGTTTACAAAAATGTGCTACATATTTTAACTCTCAAATGCATGTAGATTTGAAATATGTAATAAAAATATATGCAATTTTTGAAGCGACTTTGATAAAAAATAATTAAGCAGTTAAGAGGGTTCAAATTACTTTGTGCACTTTCATACAAATCGCCACCCTCCCACCTCTACCATGTTTGGCGCAGTATAGCCCAGATGCTCTTGCGCCATAAAAAAGCCAAACAAACAAACCTCCCCACCTCTAGAAGTTATTACTAGATCCGTCAATGCCCTCCCCCTGCCGATCATAAATATTTATGCTCCGAAAATTCTTTAATTTTCGCTCATGGTTTACAGCCAAAAATTGGCGACGGCGGAAGTTGGGAAATTAAAGGCCAAACTTTCAAATACAATTTTCATTGGCTCGAAATTGTTAACTCCCACATGCCACAAATGCACAGCGAATAAGCTATCCTTTTTTTTTATAATACAGCCCAGATGCGGTCTATTGGATAAATACATTCATTTCGGGGAGTGACTTTTTTTTTTCATCCAATCATGCTTTGTTATTTGTTTATAGCCATAACTCCGTGGTTATTTATTTCCGACCCCCCATGTAAAGGGTCGCTATGGTCCATTTTGCACAAAGATCATGGCTATATATTTTTGATACGGTGTTTTCGGAACACCTCGTATATAAAAGTGCGTGAAAAATACAGTACCTTGTGAATAAAATCCACCATGTCGTCAGTAGTTGATACAGATCAGTACACGATCAAGTAGAAATCATAAAGGATCCACTCGTATAACAAATTAATCAGACAATACATGACAGCGCTGATCCGCATCGCCAATTTCTGGCCACAGACCAAACACAAAGAACAATTGTTAAGCGTCAGGAGTCAAGTCACGATAGCAACCAATCGCGATAATAGGAAGAAGTGTACATTCGTTCAAATTCATGCACATTTGTATCAATTTTCTATCACAGGAAAAGGAACCTTATATTGAAGAAACCTTTCCATAACAGAGGAACTTTATATAGCTTCCCTGAAGTTTCAACGAGAAAGCAGTGGCGGATTAAGGAATTTTTTGGTTCTGTTCGAGTACTAGATTTTTACCCCCCCTCCCCCCATCTTCCTGGCCGTATTTTTTTAAATAGATAGCACCACAGAATAGAAATAAAAACGTGTTAACGTAATTAGTTGAAACGCTCACGTGGAGGAGAGGGACTTCGTACTTCTATAGTTATATATAAA
>QLNU02015360.1:98949356-98963794 GCA_006491805.2 Dysdera silvatica
ACATTTGATTTCCACCCACTTAGATAGCATTGTTCCCTGACATGCACATAGCACAAAACTCTATCTTCTAATGTTTCCTTATAGCCAGATAGTTGTGCTGTCGCACCATGTGTGTTCATTCTGTTTCAAAGGCAATTCAACATAGTATGCAAATATTTGTTTTATTATGGTGAATAGTGTCGACGATTTATTAATTAGACCTTTTTTTACATGTGCAGTTTTGAAAATAAATTACAAATTCTTGAAGATGGAAAACCTTGCTCCCCATTGCCAACTTTATTTTGTAAACACAAAAGTAAAAAACTGACTATGAGACATTTTTCAGTTTCACAGTATGAAAAAGTAGTAGTTAGCTTGTTTTGAAACAAGGTTTATGCTCTTTTGTTGGCCATGTTTGTTATTTTCTAAAGAGAATAACGTTTATAATAAATGCAGGTTTTTGGATCTTAATCATTTCGCAACAAAAGCACGAAATATTTCAATCACATATAAATCCTTTTTTAAATCTTCAAATGTTCGGTAAGCAGAAAATTGACACACTAATAGACAAATGACAAATTGAAATAAATCAACATTATGAGAAAGTAAAAAATAATAGAATTATTAAAACGATATATTGACGCAATATGTTACTTAGGAAAACAGAAGCTACCTTTATATGGTCATGATGAGTCAAAAAAATTTGACGAGTAAAGGCAACTATTTTTTACATAATTTATTATATTTTCTCACATAAAGGCAAGTATATTGAATTCTCAAATTGAATTCGAGAATATGACCTTTGACTAGATAATCATTTACATGCATTGAGCATGTTTCAAGGAACATACAACAAGGACTACAGAAAAATTCCTCGGAGGTGTATTAGTAAAATTACAAAATTCCTGTGTAAAAATATTAAGAGTGTATTTGATTGCAAAATGAATTAAAAGTGCTCTGTTTATCACCTGAATTTTCAGACAAGTGCATGAATGCAAGTTGTCCGTTAGAATATTTTCTCAGTGGAGGGGTATCGAACTTTGTTTGGGGAGGTATGAAATTTACCTTCAAGATTTTCATTTTTCTTGTAAAATGTACTTACCGGAAAAGAAACAAAATAAAATATTCAGTAGCAATGAAATAATTCTTCCATATTTATATAAAAAAGTTCATTCTTTTATTCAGAGGAAAACAAAATTCAAGCATTTTTTCTCAGACATTTAGTCTATTCACAGACAGTTGATAATTTTTGAGGTGGCAGGATTTTACTTCATAAGCTGCATTTTTTCCTTTTGGTATCCTTACTTTCTTTGAAATATTGCTACATGTAAAAGATTACTGCAATTTACATATGCAGAAAAAGTATAGAAAAATAATTTGCATAATATATATATATTGCTTTCTTGTAATTTAAATATTTAGCGGTATATAAACTTTGAGTTTTAGGTGTTGTGTGTCAAGAAATTTTCGGGGGGGGGGGATGGTAGGGTATGTAGTAGACTCCCTGCATGAATTGTTGGCTTTTATGAAACACAATAGTCTAAAAAAACGCATTTAAAGAAGTATACAAGCTGGCAGTCAACTATACCAAGTAGTACTGCCGCAATAGAATGTTTTCTGCAATCAAAAGAATAAAGACTTGTTACCGAGATATGCAAACTCAAGGAAGATTATATGACCTTACTTTACATGCTATAAAGATTTATTGATGGAGTTGAAACAAAACTCATTTAGGATGTGTTAAATCAGTTTTTGTCACAGGTAAGAAGAATTGGACTAATTTATAAACAGTGTAAATTTGTCATGTTTATTTACAATGATTGTGTCTGGTGAATTTATATATCCATTTCTTAAAAATTAAAAATTTGTGATTTACATTTTTCTTATGTCGGTATATTTAAAGAAGTAAAGTTAAAATAATGATTATCACTATTCTATTGAGTTCCTGCACGTTACCTTTTTTATTCTGTTCAGCACACCTATATTTAAAGTTCACTGTACGCCACTGATATGTGTATGTATATATATATAAACACAGGCAAGCACTTAATCTTCACCTTGTGCAAAATTCAACTGTTCCAGGAAAATAAAATATGCTGAAGAAATTATCACTCTGAGAGCTTTAAAAAAAAATCGGTTGTAAGTAACACTCTCTCTTTCTCGCACAAGTCTTTTTAAAAGAGAGATAAAGGTAAAATGATACCATTTCAAAAAGTGTAATACTTAGTTATGATAGAGAAGTATTTATAGTTCAAGATCAACATTAAGCTTGGTGCATATCTATTTTATTCTTAGTATTTCCATATAGTTAAAATTTAGTCTTTGCAAAGAACATGAAATTGCTGAAACTAGTAAAAGTTTATCAATTTATCAGTAAATGTGTTTGCTAGTGGTTTAGAATTGTTTGATATGTAAAATATTTATTGATATCACTATGTATACACTTTTTAATACATTTTATCTAACAAGCCGTTTGTTTGCAGTTTTATTTCTTTAGGTAATGAAAAATGACTTTCAAGCATTTCATGCAATTTTCATAGAATCTTTGAGAAGAAATTATTTATTTTATAATTTTCTGTATGGTTTAATAATTGGTGTTGATAATGAAATTTTATCTAAAAGAAGGGGGAGGGGGATCAAATCTGAAATACTCTGTATTTTTACCCTTTTGAAAATGATTCTCAAAGCATTTATAAAAAGCAGGCATTTAATTTGGAAGTTGAACTTCTACATATTGTTTGCCATTTTAACTTTACTCTCTTTTGGTGAAATATCAAAATTACAGATACCAAAGTCATATTTGTTTGTGTTCATAAATAATGTGCATGACAAAAAATATTGAAATTTTACATGTAGTGGGGGGGGAGGGGAGAACCTGTGTATATGGATCTGAGTGCTCTTTTTCGTTATAAGCAGTTCTCCATTATATTTTATGCATAGTGTTTTATTTTTTTTACATACACCACTAAGTAAAATTGCTATAGTAATTTTTATGTGGTCTTAGGCTTGCTGTAATTTATTCTTTGACATTGAGAAATTTTAAATTCAGAGTGAATGTGAATTTGTTCATTGTATAAAAAGGGATTTTATTGCCAGTTGTGTACTCAACTAATCTACATGTGTCTCTAAATCACCATAGCTCCAAATGTTGATATTGCATGTTGATCCTTTCTGAGGAAGTGTATCTGAATGCTAAATTTTTAGCTCCAGAACCTTGCACTTGTTGATGGCATGGGAAGGTAAAATAAAACATCACCATGTATAGCTAAATCATACCACGATAAGTCTGTTAATGTTTGCACTGTATTATGTTCAATGCAAGAAAAAATACCAGCTTCAATTGTATAGGAAATAGACCACATAAATTGTGTATGCCTGATTATTTCAAAATAGTAAGCTTTTTTAAATAGTGCACTTCATTTTATATTAGTAAAAGATTTCTCTAATATCCATTGAATTATTCTTGCATTTTCACCATTATAACGTTTTTGTATAACGCTTTGTAAAAGTTAAAAAATATTATTGCAATTTGTGGCCATGTAATTAAGTCACTCAAATTCATTAGCATATTTGGAAACAAATATTTTAGTACCCTAGATGTACCTGACATATTTAATTAAATATCAAGATTTATATAAAAAAAAATATTCATATGAAGCAATTAATATTTTCCTGACTTTACCAATTAAAGAGACCACAAGCATTAGTCACATTACCTCATAAAAGAGTGAAATAATAAATTTTGGTACCTATAAATTTTTTATATACTGTTTATATCCATCCATAAGATGCAGAAGTATTTTTAACTAAAAATTTGTTTCAAATTCTTATGACTCTGACATTTTTTTGTGCATCCCATAATGAAAAAGTGCAGAACTTCATTAGAGTTGTGCCTACATATACTATTTTAATGCTGCATTGTTTCCTAGCTCTTAGTATTTCTACTTAAGGTGTGTAAATATTTAAAATATGTAATCTCTTCATTTCTTCTGTTGTCTCTTAGTATGTTAAAGATAAATTTGTTTCTTTACTCTCATGATGAAAGCAAATTATTCATTGTCATGATGAAAGCAAATTGACTATATGTATATATTCTTTTTATGGTGGAAACTGCCTTTCGTCTATAAAAAGTGATACAAGTTTATAATAATATGAATTACTTATTAACTTGTATAACACTCTTGTTTCTAACCATAACACCCTGACGACTCAGTGGTTGCAAATACTGTCTTGAGTGCACAAGGTTAAAGAAATATCTACCAGCTTTAGGTTTGCCCGTTTTAAATTCTCTTAGGAAAGTAAAATTTGTATTTTTTTTAACCAAATGCAATATAGAAAAATTAAAATAGGGTATATTGTGCAACTTTTAAATAACATACCAAAAAACCCTCCTTTTTGCGTTTAGGTATTAGTGCATTTTATTTTTAATAATTCGAGAACAAATTGAGAGAAATATCAATAGATTTCGTATACATGAAACATGTAATATATTTCAGTGGCATTAAAAAAAAAATATATATATATATACACAGTGTGGCAAAGAATTTTTAAGGCTGGTGCTAGATGTCAGTGCACAATGGCTCGATCATCATAATCGTGCATGTGTGATAAACCTTGATCGTCTGCTGGCACACTGCCAAAAGTTGGACGGATTTGCTAAACTAACTCAAACGATATGGCCATTTATTACAGAAGTAAAATTCTTTCATGTTGAATTATTGAAATGGAACAAAGGGGTGTAATTATATTTAAGGCAAAACTTGGTAAAAGTGCCTTGGAAACGTACCAATTGATGAAATAAGTTTACGGTGAGTTTCACTTAAGTGGATCAAATGTTTTTCTATGGTACAAACGTTTTTTGGACGGAAGAGATACGCTAGAAGATGATAAGCATACTGGAAGACCAAGTTCATCCAGGACACCTGAAATTATTGAAAAAGTGCATGATTTCATGGTAAGCGATCGCTGTGCGTCACTAAGAATGATGGCAGAGTTTTTAAACATCAACAAAGAAACGATTCGAACCATCCTGCATGAAGGTTTGGCCAAAACAAAAGTATATGCTAAATTTGTTCCACACACTTTAACCAACGAACAAAAAGCAAGGAGAAGTGCACATTGCAGATATCATTTCAGCCGCTGAAAATGATCCAAACTTCTTAAAAACCAATGTTACAGGCGATGAAACATGGTGTTTTCAGTTTGATCCTGAAACAAAACGTCAAAGTGCGGAATGGAAGGCAAAAAATTCACCACTAACCAAAAAAACAATAAAAGTTCCATCAAAAATCAAACCAACGCTCATTACATTCTTCGATGGTCAGGGTATTATCCATAAAGAATTTGTTCCAACTGGACAAACAATTACTAGTGAGTATTACTTAAATGTTTTCAAGCGTTTGATGGCCAGAATTCGTCGCATTCGTCCAGAATATCGAGATGAAGGCAGTTGATGTTTATTGCATGATAATGCACCCAGTCACACCTCACTGATGGTTCGTTGATTTTTGGCAAAAAATAAAAGCTATGTGTTGAATCATCCACCATATTCGCCTGATTTAGCACCCTGCGACTTCTCTTTATTCCCAAAACTTAAAATGAAGTTAAAAGTTTGTTATTTGATGATATTTCAACCATACAAACAGCTTCGATTCTGAGTAATCCGGAGTCGATTCCGCGAAATGAACTGAAACAGGCATTCGATTCATCGTTAAATCGCTGTAACAAGTGTATTGAAGCCAGAGGGGCTTACTTTTAATAAAAAAACAAAACAAATCGTAATTTCTTGTTCCAATTTCATCTTACAGACCCAGTCTTAAAAATTCTTGCTGCACTGTGTGTGTGTGTGTGTATAATAAATTATCAAAGACCTTTAGTTGAAACTAAACAGTAGCAAATATGTAAGAATGCATGAAAATATACTTACTAAAGTTTTTTTATTATTTTGTTTGAAAAATAGAAGTCATACATAAACTTACTTTACGTCAAGTTTAATATGTGTTTGAATATGTATATTGAAAATGCTTTAAAAATACAGTGAAAATCGTTTATAACAACACAGGTTATAACGACCAACCGCATATAACGACGGAATTTTTACAAGAAGTTTGGTTTGCTATTCTACTCTATATTAAATATATCGGTTATAACGACGAAACCTGCTTTAACGACGGCGATTTTGTAGTCTACGTAGATTCTAAGTAGGGAAATTCGTATCGGATATAACGACGTGACTTGACAGTCATAAAGCAGAACAATGTGGGTTAGTTATTAAAATTTAAGCGTTATTCTAATCTTGTTTATTTACAAATGTCTGAGAAATTTTTATCACTGCTAAACCTGAATATTAAAGATAACGAACCGTTAAAAAAAGCCACGTGATTTATTAATTGAATATCACGAAGGTCATATTCTTTAGGGACCCATTATATTTTTTTCAGCGTAGAGCCCATAAATCTCTTAAACCGGCACTGTTCGGAAGTCATTAGTATAATACAATAAATATTATTCATTAGATTTGTTTTCTACATTATATACTTTAGTAGTATTTTCTACAATTTTTTCAATTTAAAAAACTAAGAAAGTACTATATATTTTAGTTTGGCTATAAATATATTTTTATTTAATTTTAAAACCGTAAGTAATAATAATAACCATAAACCATAATAATA
Source organism: Dysdera silvatica (assembly GCA_006491805.2). Classification (NCBI taxonomy): domain Eukaryota; kingdom Metazoa; phylum Arthropoda; class Arachnida; order Araneae; family Dysderidae; genus Dysdera; species Dysdera silvatica. The sequence continues at coordinate 98,956,007 of QLNU02015360.1, forward strand.
ATACTTTTTACTATCAAAATAATTTATAAAACTCTAGAGTGTATTATACTATAGGCTACTATGATTTTAAAAAAATATTGTTTATAACGACTATCGGTTATAACGACCGAATTTGCACGGTCCCTTGAAGGTCATTATATCCGATTTTCACTGTATTAAGTAATGCATTAATGTCATTTTGTGTTTATTTCACTGTTTTTCTGATCATTTTCTATGTTAATGAAAAGCGTTACTTGAAATGATTCTCTGCAATCATCCTAAGTGTTGAAAGTCCGGCCCCTTCCTGTAATGCATTTTATCTTTATCTATTTTCTTTTTCTCGTATACGGTAGATTTCTCATTACAACACACTCCACAGGACCATTAAAATACAGTCTAACCTCAATTTAAAGCTTTTCACAGGACCAACAAAAACACTCGTTAAATCGAGGGAACATGTTTATCGGAGCTAATGATTTACTCACGGCGGGAAGGGGGTGGGTCCCAGGCTTTTCCGTGAGCTAAAAATTTACATGTATAATATGTTAAAAGTAACAGCTATTACATTAAAAAGGTAACAATATTTTTTACATTTTTGGCTCTCCCGTGAGCAAGAATCATCGGAGTGCTATTAATTGGAACTGAAATAAGAAATTATCGAAAAGGAGAACAATAAAAATGCTTACCAGCATTCTGAAGAATACATGTTAATTTTAATAAACATAAAACACAAGTATGTGCTTAATTACTGCTTCGAAAAGAAATCCTTGATGTTTGTTTTCGTTTTTCTTGGGAGTTGGCATTTAACATTGCCTTTTCGATTTTTTCAAATGCATCGACAAGATCATTGTTGACGTCAAAACGCAGTAAATTCTTTACACACTGTAAACCAGTGTTTGCGTTAATGGAGTGAACTAAATTGAAGTTGATTTTCTGATGATAATTGATTTTCTAACTGAAATTCTACTTGCAGCTACAGGCAATGATGAAAAGTTATCATTAAATTGAGGAAAGCAAACGTTAAATAAATGAAAATATAACACATTACTCAATGTAACTTAATCCGGATCAATAAGAAAATCATTAAATTGAGGATATTGTTAAATTGAAGTTAGACTGTATTTAATTACAAAAAAAAAATCCCATACATTTGTTACAACAATATTCTTATTTAAATATTACATGAAATTATATTAAAATTTCATAAAATTATATAAAATACACTGCTTTAAAAAAGAAAAGAACACCAAGAAGGAATTGCTGGACGGTTATGAAATTTGCATTTGTTAATGAGGGGGAGTACACATAGGCGTGATCTTAATTTCAGAATCAACCAGTTACGGCTTATGCCAAAACGTGCTATAATATGCAAATTATAGTCGGTGGTATTCAAAGAGAAGGGCAAAGTGGACGTGATCAGTCGTTGAATTATAGACACTTGCGAAGACTCTGAAGAAGCTACAATCTCTGGACGTGGAAGACGTGTAAAATTTCAGCAGTTAACGAAATTTGAGGGAGGTGGTCTAATGGGACTCCGTGAGGCCGGTTGGTCGTTGTCCCATACAATTCCACACGTGCTCAATGGGGGCAAGTCCGGTGAACGTGCAGGCCATGAATGTTGTCTCACACCTTGAAGTGTATGCTGCTTTGCACGTGCCGTTTGTGGGTGGGCATTGCCATGCTGGATTACATCATTATGAACCAACCTTACAAATGGCACAACAATTGGCTGAATGATATTTCTGATATACCGAGTGCTGTTTAATGTGCCCGGTACAAACACTAGTTCTGTACTGGAGTGATAGCTGATCTCTCCCTGCACCAAGAGACGGGTGTAGGCCATGCGTGTCAATGGCGGATGCAAGAAGGGTGGAGAGGCTCCCCTGTGCGTCTGCGAATAAGCATACGGCCATCTGAGGCTCCCAAATCGAATGTGCTTTCATCACTGAGAACGACAGATCGCTATTGCGTTCTTGAGTGCAAACGTTGCCGGCATCACTGCAGTCATTCCCGACGGTGGGTTGGAGTCGGAGGTACACATACCAGAGGCACAGGTGCACATAGTCCTGCTTCCAGTAGACAATTGCGGATTGTTTGCAGGGTCACCTCAGGTGCAACGGCAGCTCGAATTTTCAACGTAGTGAATGTTCTGTTGGACAACACCGCGTTTCTTATATGTCGATCTGTCCGCTCATCAGTCCGTCTGTGAGCCCTGGTTCCACGTCTTCTCGTGTGGGAATGTTCTTCGGACCATCTACGCCACCAACGTACCACCACCGATACTTCCCGTTCAATTCGCTCCGCAGTACGACGATACGATCAACCGGCCTCATGGAATCCCACTAGACGACCTCTCTCAAAGTTCGATAACTACTGAAATTGTATAGGTCTTCCACGACCAGGCATTGTAGCTTCTTCAGAGTCTTCGAAAGTGTCTATAATTCGGTGACTGACTGCATCCACTTCGCCCTTCTCCTTAAATACCACCGACTATAATTTGCATATTATAGCATGTTTTGGCGTCAGCGATAATTGGTTGATCCTGAAATTAAGATCACGCCTATGTATGCTCCACCCCATTAACATATGCAAATTTCATAACCATCCAGCAATTCCTTCTTGGTGTTCTTTTTTCATTTTCCGGCAGTGTATAAATATATAGTATGGAATCAATATATTCGCATAAATGTAATGTGTAAAGCATTTCTCTCACCTTAAATAGATATTATTGATTTTGATGGAAGAATAAATTGACCTTGAATAATGCTAGGAAATGAAATTTGAAGACTAACCTGAATTAAAGTGGAAGAAAGAACAGAAAATCAGGAATGAACTGAACAGTAGAAAAGGATGAGTGTAAAGGGGTGGAAAAATTTGGTTCAAATAGTATTTGTTCCCTCAATGTTACTCCCAAATGAAAAGTGCTACACCTTTTTCTTTCATTTTGAATTCTCTTTCATTTAAAATGTAATTGGAAAAAAAAATTATCTTAACCAAATTTCTAACAAATTTATTTTGTTAAATCAGGAATTTTAATACATTGTCTTAACATACTTGAAAGGGGTTTAGTCTCAATTTTATTGTAGTGGATTTTTCATTGTATCGGTATTCGTTGTAATGAGAATCTACTGTATGTGCTTAAATAGCTCAAATAGAAACTAAGTTTCTTATCACTTGACTGTAATAGCAATAGTTTGATGAAATAAATGCAGTAAAGCCTGCCAAGTTGGACACAGTTCATTATGGAACCATACAAACTCCTTTCTGTTAGCATTGCAACTCGCTATTCCTTTATCCCTGAGAGTACCTAATTAAAATAATCACTTTCAAAACAAGGTTGGGCTGTTAGTATACAATAACAAAATAAAATATCAAAACAGGTATTTCTGTTTTAACAATAATAGTCTTGAGCAGCAGTTCCAAGGTAATTCTACAACAATTTGATTGTAAGGTCTTTCTCCTCAGTTTTGTGAGCTAAAATCTGTGGCATCCAAACAATTGATCAAAACAATTTTTGAATAAATTGATTTATTAAAATTAAAATTTTGATATTTCATCTTTTATTTTCCAAAATATTACTAAATATTTTGGTCTACATTTTCAGTATGTATATATATATATATATATATATAATATTTTGGTCTAATTTTTGGTATATATATATATATATATTTTGGTCTAATTTTTTGGTTTTCCTGGAGATAGCATGGAGTGTGGTGCATAATTTTATTGATGCACATTTTTAAACTGACAAGGACAATATAAGAATTCTGTTATAGGAAAAAAATTTCAGTTTATTATTTCACCCTTTATGATAAAATGAAATTCACTTTTTTTTATATAAGAATATTGACATCAATTTTCATGGCCATTAGATTGTTGCAACGATTTTTGCAACCTCTGAATTAATTCTTCTTCGATACGCATCCCCTTTTTTATTAACAAGGCTATTTATTGTATCAGTTAACAAAACTGTTCCATGTCTTTATATATATATCATGAATTTAATAAATTGGATTTTATTTGTTTTGAGTTTAAGCAATTATTGAGGAATCATAATAAGTACTTGGGTTCTGTTTTGAGTAAAACCTGCACTGTTTATTTTTCATTTCTTCATGCTCATTAGATCTATTTTTATTTTTTTTTCAGAGGGTGGGGGTAATGTAGTATAAAATACAATTTTTTATAATTGCTCTCAATAGAAAAGGAGCAATACTAAAACAAAAAAATCTGATAAAGGATATCAAGTAACTCTTTCCATTTTGAGTGACAATTATGTTTTTAAAAAATTGTGTGCAAATCACTATATCAGGTCCTCATTAATCCTTTTTTTTTTTTAAATCCGGTCCTTTTTCCAGTTTCTTGTGAAAAGTCAGCTGGGCACCCTGTGAACTCAATAATAATTATTGTGCACACACACAAATGGTCAGCATTTTGTGCATATCCCATAACTTTCAACTTTTATCTATCCCCAGGTATTGTTGTCACTGTATGTACAAAATATAAATTTTATATTTGTTATTATGTAGTTAAAACCATCTGTATAATATTTTTTGCATGCTACAAAGAAATTCTTTTGACATGCTTTACTGGGGAGGGGCAAAGAAATTTTTCACGATACAATGATGGAGACATTTATAGAGAACCAAGGGTGTCCAACTTGCACAGGTTATACTGTAATTGTATAGCTGATAACATTACTTCAATATTTATTACATAAAACAAGATGTACCAAAAATTTTAAATTTTTGAGTACTTGTAGTTTTTTTTAATAAATCTAGTATACCGCTTTGTGACTTTATTTTGAAAATATATTTTTTATAACTTTAAATTTATAGACTAATTATGTTAAAGAATTCATTTTGTGTGGAGAAGTTAGACTTCTAGGCCATTTCTATTGAACAAAGGGTTTCATTATTACAATCTTTTACGTCAAGTCTAAAGTGTTCCCATCCCAAAATAACCATTTGTGAGTTATTTGACTTACAAATAATCATAATCAATTATTTTGTTAATTTGTGTTAACTTTTATGGGCTGATAATAAAAGTGTAGTGTCAAAGGGTAACACATACTGCATTTTTCCGAGAGAGAATTATCAATATTCCTTTCCACACACTTGGAAAACCTGGAATTGTCAGTGAATTCGAAACCACCTTTAAAAATCATGTGAAAAACAAAATTTTTTGGTCAAACCTAGGAAAAGTCAGGGAAAACTTTCTGAACTCCTGTTATGAATAGTTAAATTTCATGCACATATTAAGTTATTTTCCCTAAAAGCAAAGTTCAATTCGAAGTTTCAGTATGAATTGGTCAGGGGATTTTGTCAAAAAAGTCGGGGTGAGAGGGGGGATCTGGGAAACTCGGAACATTTTTTCCACAAATGTAAGTGGAAACACTGATTCATAAACTTGGCCTTTCACCTTATAGGTTCTCAATTTTCATAAAAGGAAAAGAAAAAAAACCTTCAAAATTAAATTATCCAAATTTAACATAATGTCAATTAAATTTCAAGAGATTTTAGAATTTGCTAATTTAAGTATATGCAGTATGAAATTAATTTATTCATATGAATAAAAAGTTTCCATTTATATACTTTCAATCAAATTTAAATAGTCCGCATTAATACTCTCTTGGTTTATTTAACTGGCTCACTGATCTATTATTGGAGTTGTTTGCAGGCAGCTTTCATGATTTTCAACTTCCAAAAATTTGGAATTTAAGTTTTAACTAAATGGGTTTTTTTATTATTTTTACCTTTTTTTTTTTTTTTTTTGAAAGAATATATATTTAACTTATTATGCTTTACATATTTAACTTATTTTTTCATGTATTATTGCCATTTGATCATTATGCAGATTTATTATTGCTTTTATTATGGACCACAAGTGTCTTTGCTCTGCACTTGATTTAATGTCTTGTGCATGGGACCAACATGTCAAAGCCTTTCCCAAGGCCTACTAATTCTCTAAAACTTGTCTTCATTGTATTTCTATAGAATTCAATATATGATTATTTTCAGTCTTTTGCTTGACTTTATCGATGTGAATAATTGGTCCAGTCATGAGAACATAATTTGACCATGGGTCATAAAAAAAGTTAATAGAACATTTTATACTCTGCAAATTAAATGTGAATGTGTTCGTATTTATATAAAAAACCTTGATGTAGAGGTGATATAATTTCATAAGTTCTAATTTTTGATTAAATATTAATAAAACAGTGTTACAAACACTCAAATTTGAAACTAACGTTTTCATTCATAATCCCAATTATTATTTATAAAACATTTTAGTTAGATCTTATTCTGTTTACACCTATATTTTAATGAAAATGTCTGTTTTTTGATAAGGAAGTTGTAATTTTTTACACTTCAGTTTAGGATGTTTGTTTTTTGTTAGTTCTGTTGTATGTTTGGTTTAATTGTCATATAGTTTAATTTTATGTCTACTTTATTAGAAAATTCCATGTTGTTGGGTCTTTAATTCTATATAATACATATGTACAGTGCAGTCCTGTGAATTACCTTTTATAACTGTGAACGAAATGTTTGATGTCCTAGTGTATGTGTACAATGTGTTGAGAATGCACTTTACACATTTCAAGTGAATGCGTTTATATTCATATGCTCACAAATTTTGAATCTGTTCCTTTTAGATTATGAAAAAGTTCCTTGAAAGCTTAGTAATATATTTATCACAGTCTGTCATTACTTAGGTAGATCCTTATTAAAAAGCAACAAAATACTTCATTTTATACTGCCTGTTTCTAAAAAAAAAAAAAAGAAAAGAAAAGAAATAAATAAAAGAAAAAGTTTCTTGTCTTACACGCTTTCTGTATCTGACTTTGTTAGACGTGAAACATGTTCAAACCCTTTTGATCAAATTATGCACATAACTATAAATACTCATAATTCCATCACTGTTTCTAAATATTTTTGTTCAACTTAAGTTTGTTCATGGATCTTTAGATGAAATTAGCTACGGGACAGAAAATTACATAAAACTTATTTTTACTTTAATGAGTATGTACTATAAGTTTTAGTTCTGTGATTACTGTGATCAAAAATTTTGATTTTATCTCATTTATATTAGTCACCACATTAACAGTTTTTGGTGCAGTATAGCCTAGATACTCTTGCACCATGAAAAAATCCAAACAACATTAACAATTCTTTAGTCATTGCAATGTTTTGTGTATTTTGCAATCAAAATATATTTTGTTTTCTCATAATGTGTGCCAAGTATAGTTTATCATTGAAAGCAGTATTACGATACTGATAAAAAAAATATGTCAATATGTTTTGGTATTTTATTTCCAAGCATATTATTTATTGCACCATACTAATTTTTAGAATTTGGTTTTAATGATGTTTGCAAGAAATGTTAATATTATATTTCTGATTGTATAAATAGTGTGATATTGATTAGACAGAAATTGAAGGTGTGATTTATATAAAATATTCCCACAACAGTGTTGAGGTACATATATAATTTAATTAGACTAATTGCCCACTAAATATCTGGGTATTAATATAGACTTTTTATTTCAAGAGTTTGTTGTTTAGAGAATTGTTCCATAGTTAATAACTTTTGCAATATAGAAATAAGAGCTATGTACTTTTCAGTTTTAGGCTTTCAAATTATCAAAATATATTTTAAATGTGAACTACAGTCAAATATGCTCTCTGATATCAGTATAAATAAAAACGAGAATTTTAGGCTTAGCGTAGTTATATGCGACTCGTCAGAATTGTATAATTATACTTCTTATTTTGAACCAACCGTCATTGTAAGTGAGAAAGAAAAAAA
>QLNU02015360.1:98972686-98988840 GCA_006491805.2 Dysdera silvatica
GTTCTTTGCAAAGACTAAATTTTAACTATATGGAAATACTAAGAATAAAATAGATATGCACCAAGCTTAATGTTGATCTTGAACTATAAATACTTCTCTATCATAACTAAGTATTACACTTTTTGAAATGGTATCATTTTACCTTTATCTCTCTTTTAAAAAGACTTGTGCGAGAAAGAGAGAGTGTTACTTACAACCGATTTTTTTTTAAAGCTCTCAGAGTGATAATTTCTTCAGCATATTTTATTTTCCTGGAACAGTTGAATTTTGCACAAGGTGAAGATTAAGTGCTTGCCTGTGTTTATATATATATACATACACATATCAGTGGCGTACAGTGAACTTTAAATATAGGTGTGCTGAACAGAATAAAAAAGGTAACGTGCAGGAACTCAATAGAATAGTGATAATCATTATTTTAACTTTACTTCTTTAAATATACCGACATAAGAAAAATGTAAATCACAAATTTTTAATTTTTAAGAAATGGATATATAAATTCACCAGACACAATCATTGTAAATAAACATGACAAATTTACACTGTTTATAAATTAGTCCAATTCTTCTTACCTGTGACAAAAACTGATTTAACACATCCTAAATGAGTTTTGTTTCAACTCCATCAATAAATCTTTATAGCATGTAAAGTAAGGTCATATAATCTTCCTTGAGTTTGCATATCTCGGTAACAAGTCTTTATTCTTTTGATTGCAGAAAACATTCTATTGCGGCAGTACTACTTGGTATAGTTGACTGCCAGCTTGTATACTTCTTTAAATGCGTTTTTTTAGACTATTGTGTTTCATAAAAGCCAACAATTCATGCAGGGAGTCTACTACATACCCTACCATCCCCCCCCCCCGAAAATTTCTTGACACACAACACCTAAAACTCAAAGTTTATATACCGCTAAATATTTAAATTACAAGAAAGCAATATATATATATTATGCAAATTATTTTTCCTTACTTTTTCTGCATATGTAAATTGTAATAATCTTTTATATGCAACAATTTTTCGAAGAAAAATATGGATAAAGATACCAAGGGGGGGAAAGGAACCACAGGAAGTAAAATCCTGCCACCTCAAAAATTATCAACTATCTGTGAATGGGTCAAATGTCCAAGAAGAAATGCTTGAATTTTGTTTTTCTCTGAATAAAAAATTAATTTTATGTAAATATGGATGAATTATTTCATTTCTGTTGAATATTTTATTTCGTTTCTTTTCTGGTAAGTACATTTTATAAAAAAAATTAAAATTTTGAAGGTAAATTTCATACCTCCCCAAACAAAGTTCGATACCCCTCCACTGAGAAAATATTCTAACGGACAACTTGCATTCATGCACTTGTCTGAAAATTCAGGTGATAAACAGAGCACTTTTAATTCATTTTGCAATCAAATACACTCTTAATATTTTTACACAGGAATTTTGTAATTTTACTAATACACCTCCGAGGAATTTTTCTGTAGTCCTTGTTGTATGTTCCTTGAAACATGCTCAATGCATGTAAATGATTATCTAGTCAAAGGTCATATTCTCGAATTCAATTTGAGAATTCAATATACTTGCCTTTATGTGAGAAAATATAATAAATTATGTAAAAAATAGTTGCCTTTACTCGTCAAATTTTTTTGACTCATCATGACCATATAAAGGTAGCTTCTGTTTTCCTAAGTAACATATTGCGTCAATATATCGTTTTAATAATTCTATTATTTTTTACTTTCTCATAATGTTGATTTATTTCAATTTGTCATTTGTCTATTAGTGTGTCAATTTTCTGCTTACCGAACATTTGAAGATTTAAAAAAGGATTTATATGTGATTGAAATATTTCGTGCTTTTGTTGCGAAATGATTAAGATCCAAAAACCTGCATTTATTATAAACGTTATTCTCTTTAGAAAATAACAAACATGGCCAACAAAAGAGCATAAACCTTGTTTCAAAACAAGCTAACTACTACTTTTTCATACTGTGAAACTGAAAAATGTCTCATAGTCAGTTTTTTACTTTTGTGTTTACAAAATAAAGTTGGCAATGGGGAGCAAGGTTTTCCATCTTCAAGAATTTGTAATTTATTTTCAAAACTGCACATGTAAAAAAAGGTCTAATTAATAAATCGTCGACACTATTCACCATAATAAAACAAATATTTGCATACTATGTTGAATTGCCTTTGAAACAGAATGAACACACATGGTGCGACAGCACAACTATCTGGCTATAAGGAAACATTAGAAGATAGAGTTTTGTGCTATGTGCATGTCAGGGAACAATGCTATCTAAGTGGGTGGAAATCAAATGTGAGCGCTGAAGGAATAGCTCACCATTGTGGTTGCAATATTCCAGACAACCACCATTTTAGTACAGTTTCTGCTTCTTTTCTAGAGCTTTGACAGAAGTATTAAGCATTCGCTTTATTACAATAAATGTATTTCGTTGAAATTCAGAAAATTAATGAAATTTTTACTTTGAAAAATTACCTATTTTACATTTCTTTAATAAAGGCAAATTCAAATAATTTAGAATTATTTCGAAGATGTGCTGTGCACCACTAGTATATATTGTGTATACGCCCCTGATACACACACACATATATATATATATTCTTCAATTAATATGATTAAAAAAGATTCACAAATGAAGAGCACTAAAAGTGGAAAGTTCAACTTTAGATAAAAAAAAAATCATTTCTTATGAATATTATAGGCACAGAATGACATAGTGCTACAGTTTACAATTTTAATACTTGAACATAATATAAAATTTCCTTAACTCTCTCTCTCTCCATTCATACGTTAGTTTCTACAAAATTTATTTGAAAACCATGATATCTTAATATATTTCTCTCACTAGAAAATTCGTTTTTCGTTAGTGAGAATGTCTCTTACATCATGCCCAAGATTTTGGTTCAAAATAAAATCTATTTGAGTTATGAATCAGAAAATAAAGGATCATGCTTTAGATTGAATTTAAGCAAGTAATTTTTGAGCTACTGAGCTGATGTTATAGTTGCTAAACTTTAGTGAAGAATTTTATGGAAATATCCCCCACATTTATACTGTTTGAAAAGGTATAAATACAAGGTTCTAGTTTTAACATCATAACTGCACAAAAAAGTAGTTATTTTTAATATAATTAATATTGATTTGATTCCTGCATAACCCCTTCCCTTTAATAAGAAAGATTCCCCTCCGGCATTAATATCCAAATTTTTTCCACATAATGGACAAATCAAGGACAAAGTGCAATTTTTTTTAAAAAACATCTACATTCTCAATATGGATTTTTAAAAGCATTCACATACTGTGATTTATCTGTATAATTATACAGTAAAAAATTGCATATTTTATGTATAAACCATACACAAGTTGGCAGACATACAATAAACTTTAAGTAACTTATTTACATTTTGTTTACAAAAGAAAAATTTATACAACATATTTTAGAGTATATGAAAAATATCCTAGCATTGATATTTTTTACAATGCTTTGCAGGTAGAAATGTCTGTTTATCATGTTATAATAGTGATTTTTACAGGATGTCCAGAAAGTCATAAAATGGTGGAATATCTCAAGAAATATGCTTTGGATCGAAAAATAAAAAATACAGGTGCAAAGTGTTTTTAAAATAGCTATCTAATGATGTTAAAATTGACCCCTAACCTTCAATTGTGTGTATGTGTGTGGCGGGAGGAAGGCAACTTTGAAATCTTAAATGGGAACTTCCATTTTTTTTTATTGCAGATTTGGATTCTCCACAAAGAAATAATTTTGACCCACAATTTTGAATTTTTACTCTCAAAAATGATGCTACAATCGATAAAAAAGGAAGAGGGATATGAACATTTGAAAACGGGAATCTCTCAAAAAATACACTTTGGATCAAAAAATAAAATAAGTGTTTAGTAATTTTAAAAATAATATCCAATGATACCAAAATTACACCCCACTCCCTCCAGGAGTGGGGACGACTGAAATGTAAAACGGGAACCCCATTTTTCATTGCCGACCAAGATTTTAGGGAAATAACACATAATTTTCATCCTAAACATTGTTTTTTGCTTCCTGATAGATGCTGCTGCTGTTATTCCAAAACACTATAACCATTCCCTCTACCCCCAGGAGGGAAAGGGATTGATTTTGGCATCATTGGAAAGCTTTTTTAAAAATATTGAACACTTATTTTTTTATTTCTTGATCTGAAGTGTATTTCTTGAGATATTCCCCATTTTCAAACGTGTTTAGCCCTTTTCCATTTTTATTGATATTACAATTTTTTAGAGTAAAAATTGTATGTCTAAGTTATGAATTTTTTTTCTGCAAAATCCAAATCTGCAATAAAAAAAATGGAGGCTCCAATTTAAGATTTCAAAGTAGCCCATCTCCTACCCCTGGGGAGGGAGAACGATTTTGGTATCATTGGATAGATTTTTAAAAAATGTTGAACACCTGTTTCTTTATTTTTCGATCCAAAGTGTATTTCTTGAGATGATCACTGTTTTAGGACTTTTTGGACACTCTGCATGTGATAAGCAAGACTTGACAATTCGAGGTGAACCACACTTGCCAGATAAGAACGGTACTCATCCGCCTTAAAAATAAGACCTAAGAGAAACCAGTAGAAAAGAATTTCCTACTTGCCAAGTGCAAAAATCTAGTCGCTAATCTCCACAATATTTGTTATGCCCTGATGATATAGTTTATTAGAAATAATAATTATGATGCAATGTTGCACATTTTGGATTTTTTTAATCCTCTTTTTTACTTTACCCACTCTTTTTTTTTTTAAGCATCACCAAATGTATCATAGTTTAAAATCTCACGACATTTTTACACTATCGGCTAAAAATGGAAACTACATTAACAAAGTGAAGCTGCCATTTTAACAATATACTGGAACTTGTTTAAAGTTTTATTGTCTATCACTTCATAACTTACAGAACATTATATAAAATTTATAACATAAACATTACATACTTTATCCTTAAATCTACATTAAACCATTTTTACATCTGGAAAGGAGAAACAAAAAGAAGGAAAATTGAAACAATAAAAACCTAAGCCTCAAATACAAGATTTAGTGAGCATCTTGGAATAAGTAATGAACATTTTTCATGTCCTTTGCGTCGCCTGCTTTGACATCAGGAAAACAAATTTTAAAGTTTAAAACGTCTAAGGATCAGTATGAAACCTATTATTAAAATTAAAATATATAAAAATAATTTGTGATATGCACAATGAGATAAAAATATATTGAAAAGCTAAAAGCTTTTACTTTTTTAGAATGAATAACTGAAAACTATACATGTCTTATGACATAATAAATCATGGACTGATAAACAATATTGCTAAGACAATTATGAAAATTGGTGTTTCACTATAAAGTAGGTGCTTTTAAATACCATATTTGAAAAAAAAATGCTTTTGCTATTCTATAAATTTCAAGTTTACGCACTTTGTATGAAAGCCAAATTTTGCTGCATGGATTTATAATCTTACGTCAATTATGACATAAGATTATAAATTATACCTCACAGTAAATAATCAACTACAATTGAACTGCTACTTCCACATATATAAAACCCACTAATTCATTAAAATTAAACAACTTTTATGCACGATAAATAATTTTGATTTATGAAATATACTGTGTTTTCACATTACATCAGTTTCCAAATACAGTAAAAAATATAACGAGATAATTTGAATCTGTTCTGTTAGCAAAAGCAATATTGTAAAAATATTTTGGCAAACAGGATAATTGTGAACTGACTTTGGTAACTTCCGCTAAATCTAACAGAACAATCTCAATACAACTACTTTGCTCAGGGAAGATTAGAATATTTATAAAATACATATTATGAGGTTCAATATATATATACACACACACATATATACTGAACCTCATAATATATGTTTTTTTATATATATAGGCATGCACAAGCATTTCACAGTCAAGCATCACATTGTTTTTTTCATCACAACAATAAATTATTTATTTATTGTTGGAGTTACTGATGTCTGCAATGGAATATGTAAAAGAGGCTTCCTCAGAGTGATAAATTTTCTATTATTAAATAGTGGTTTTGTTTTGTTAAACCTATTGTGAAAATGATTTAGATTTGAATATGATTTAAATTTGCTACTTAACAATGGCTTTTTCCAAAAAAATGAATTGCTTTATGAAATAAATGCTGCAATACCTTGAGACAAAACACATCCTGATTTATCTGTGAATATACTGTAATCAATTTCGAAAAAATAAATGCGGCTTCTATAATTCTTATGATTATTTTCTGTACATCTTATATTTTATAAATTTACTGATAAAAATTGTACAAGTTCAGATTTCCATAAATCATCTTGAAAAGGCCAATGAAAAATTCTTAAGCTATGAAAACTTTTTTAAATGTATTTATGTTATCTGTACACCATTTAACAGTATTCTCTTACAAGGCAGAGAGTCCATGTATAGCAAATGTACAGCTTTCTTAAATGTGTATCTTGTTTATTAAATATGGCCGTTCGAGCTATACAAAACTTCGTTCAAGAATGGAAAGATTACATAGAATTGAATGAATTCGGCTTGTAAAGAAATTATCTGTAGTTTTACATACGAAATTTTTTAAAAAAGAAACATTTTATAATGACTGACAATTGTGAAAGCTTGGTTAATAACTAAAATTAAAAATTGCTGAACACAATATCAAAGATTTGATTGATTATTGTGGCAATACATTAGCAAATAAAGAATTCATTGAATTAGAAGCAGAAACTATACAGATAAGCAAGCTGCGGCTTCAAAAATCATAACATATTGTGGTAACTAATAATTGTATTCTGTGAGATTTAGCAGTAATGGCATGGCTAGTGAAGGTAGTACCTAATACTTCTCACTGTTATTAAGTCTAAATTACAACAGATGGCACTTTAGCATATTATTGACTTATTAAAAGAAGAAAGTAACACATTCAGCCATCTTATAATTTTATAGAGTCAAACGACTAAATTAAAATTTCTTTTAATTTCCCTAATGAAAGAATACAATTGATCAGGGCTTTAACTAGTAAAATTTCGTCTGGTCCAGCATATAAGAAAAGATTTCACAAAGTTTCGAGAACTACTGTTCCCTTCATAAAGTGAAATGCAACCTTGCTTGATAAAAGAAACGGTAGTTTTGAAATATTGTGGAATCTTTTATTGTATATTACACCAATGAAAAAATTTTACTAGTTGATTTCTCTACATGTCAATATCATTTAAACTGCATTGCATTACTTTACATAAATAATTACACATTAAAATCTCTGGGCAGACGTCCTGATATATATATTTTTTTTTTAAATGGCAATGTACTACTGTAAATATAAGCAACAACATGACTGGTTAGCTGTACTATTAACTAAATCACTGCTCATGGTCAACTGTGAAAAGAAGAGTAATATTGCAAAAACACCTTTGTTTCAAATTCTGGCAAAGAATACTTAAGCCTTGCATACAAATCTAGCAGAATAATTATGAATTAATTTATAACAACTGCACCAGAATTTACAACTGCTGATTGTTAGCTCTATAGCAGCATATGGAAATGTAGAATTTTGTTGAAAATTTAGTAAATGGATTCAATAGTACATATAGATGTATGCTAAAATGTCAGAATGAATAAAAGCAATATCTGTTCGTTAATAGTATATTGTTTTTAAAACTTATTGGTAATGTCTGGTGAAAGTACACAGATTTGATCCTGTAATTTACTGTCAACTCATTGTGTTTTATTTTTATAACATTTGTCCTATATATATAGTACTTTCTGAACAGTGTCTTTCTTCATATAAAAAAATATTTGCAAAATAACACCCAAAAAAATGTTATTTAAAGTACATTATAATTTGTAAACAATGCTATTTCTAGAAAGCCAAGCTTAACATTTTGATTCATTAATTAAAAAAGTCCATGTAGCACTATAACAGAAAACCAAAGATACAAAATAAATACCTATTTCAACACTGATTACAATTTCTGATATAGCTGTCTTGTAGATGTACAAAACTTTTAATTTTTTAAAATATTTTAACGAGGGGAAACGATTTAACTATGCATATTTGATGATCGAAACAAAAAGTTGAAAAGAAAAAAAAAAGTAAATGTTTTTTATACAGAACCTACATCATATTAAAGGAACCTTATGATGTGTATTGTGATAAAATGTAATCACAAACTTAACAATTAAAAAACCTTAATTTACAATAATAAATTTTACATGGTATCTGACCAAATTCAATTTCGAATTTCTCTGACGTTTCAGATTTTTCAGACCAAATCTTAATTTCCAGTCGCTAATTATGGTAAACACATTACAACATATTCAAATTTGCATGATCAAAATAAGTTTCAAGACCACAAAATCCACTAGCAGAAACCAAAACCATTCATAATTTGATTAGTGTATTTACAAATACAATGATTGTATTAAAAAAAATTATCTTTACACTAAAATACTTACATAAATTAAATATTTAAATGACAGTTTCACTCAACCCCTTCGAATTCATTATAAATTGGTTCAACTATAAAACCGACCGCAAAGCTGTAGTCTCATCTTTAATTTCATTTAAAAAGTATATATATATATATGACTACATATAAGGGAAAGGAGACTAGTATGATAACACCTCACAGATAAGATAATTTAGCTAAAACTGCTGGTTATTTTTTTTTTTTTAACGTTTCAGTTACGTTTGGTAAACGTTCTTTTTTAAGAAATATGGATTTATTAAAATTTTATATAAATTATTTTTCCTTGGGAAAAAAAAAAGAAGTTCTTGAAAGAATTTTAGTCAAAAGTATAAGTTTTTCAAAAACTTCAGTGTGCAATGCAGTATGAAAAGATAAAAGTACAGTTTAAGAAAATTATTTTAATAAACTGTTTCTCATAACACTGAATTTTAAATTTCTCTGACTTTGCACTTCAAATTTCTCCGACTTTTCCAGATGGCCAGACACTGATTTTATGAAACCGAACAATTAGAACAGGAAACATTTTCATTATTGCAAAACATTTACGATTAAAGATAAATTAAAATATCAAGCAAGTAAATGCAGTTAAACTTTGTTAATTTGAAGCTGAAGAGACCATAAACTTAGATTCGACTTATTCAACAATTCAAATTAGAAAACTTTCGTATGATTTTAAATGCATTCAACTATAGTAAAAGTTAAAATTATTCATGCATTTGAATTAAACATGTTCGATTATCCAAGTTCCACTGTAATTGATAAAGTGAAACAAGTTCTTCATCACATTGTTTCTCTCAACGAAGTCAATAAATTTCTTATTGAAGAAATATCAAATTTAGCTGCCTCAATCATAGTTCTTATTCATGAGATTTTTTTTCCAATTTCATTGTCTTTAAAAATTATTAGGAACAAAAACAACCTATGCAATGAACATTTATAAATGTAACATTTATGTGATTAAGGACAACAAGATAAAAGAGACTAGACTGGTGCTTAATCATTATCAACAGGCAGTGAAGATTAGACTCCTCTATCGGTAGAGGAGTAATATAGGACAACAAAAGGATAAAAGAAAGACTGCAAAGTAAAAGCATTACAGAGATCATTAAAACGAAGTTGATATTGCATTTAATTAAAAATTAATTAATAGGATCGTTGAATAGTATGATATAATCAATGTACCACACTATATATATATATATATATACACAAATTCATCGTTCACATGAAACAAAGTACAAAACTGGAAGTGATCCTAATATATACTGAAAAATGCATTAAATAGACCAAACAAGGTGCTACATAATACTGATTTCAATTTAAATAAATTTTAAAATCAACATTTTCTAGTTTTTTATGCAAGAATGCCCCATAAATGTTACTTTGCAGTCTTCTTCACATTTAGAGTGAAACATTTAAAATGGAAAAAACAGTTGCAATTTTCAAACATTTACATTGTTATTTTAGTATTCATTAAAACTTTGATCATAACATTCTTCTTTAACCTTTGCATATGTATCTACCTGTGGAACATATGAACAGTCAACCTGAGAATATGACATATAAGGTCTGTTATACCCTCCATAATACTGATCACTAACTGACTGTTTTGAGGCATGCTCTCCTTGGGGCATTTGATAATTGTGCATGGGGCTGATGTTGTGATGCTGAGAATGATCTTGAAAATGAGTAGTGTCATGATCATTTTGACTTTCTTGCCAATTTTGCCAATTGGCTTGAGGTGATGGGGATTCTCCCATGAAATATGGTGAGGTTACAGTTGAGGTACTGGACCAGGAACCAGATGGGCTGTAATTACTATGTTCTACAGGCCTTCTTCCTCTTCCTCGCCTGCCTGAACCTCGACCTCTGGGTCGTGGGCTAACAGTGTCTCCTTGAAGACCTGGAGGCAAACATCGTGCTAATTCACTTTTTTTCTTACGTCCACGTTTACCACGCACAGGGACCATCATTCGTACTTCTGAATCAGGAGTCTGAAGGCTCCTATGCACAGTAGAACTAACATCATTTCCATGATATTCATAATTATATGCATCATCGTTAGTTTCTTCCTTAACTTCTACTTTCAATTTCACATCAGGAAAAGACACTTCTGCAAAATCTAAGTCTGGAAGCAATCCACACAAATGGTCCCTAAGTTTTTTTAGTGCAACATAGAATGGAACTTTGTCTACTGCTCTTGGAAGTTGTGCACATCTTGCACTAGATGAAGGCATCACAAAAACAGACTGAAAATATTACAAATTTAAAAAATTAACACAACTAATTTTCGAAAACATCAAAATTGTCATATTAGAAAATACATTGAATGCAAATTTTGTTACAGAAAGTAACTGATCATGTATTTAGTTGTTTTAGCTACTTAAAAAAATTTCACCACATTTTTAGAAATAATCTGGATTTGATTAGAAGAACATTCTTTCAAAATGTACCATATACATCTGTAAAATGAAACCCAACTCTTCATATGTATAATGGGTATCCCATAAATTCATAAATATCTGAATAATTAATAAAAATGAAATTGGTATATTAGTGTGGTTTGTGCAAAAATAAAGGGAGTATGAGTTTTTGCTTTTGGAAAGAAATTTAAAAATTTCACTACTACAGGGTATTGCATAATATATAAGAAAACAAAGGGTAGTCCTATAAAATGCAGGGTTTGTCACTGGTAACTCCTAATGAACGTATGTATACCCCAGTTTTTGGTGTGATGTATGTAAGGTTTGTTGTTGTGATAATAACATTGGTGGATCAAGTATCACTAGTGAAATTTGGACATTTTTATGTATGCCAGAAAACAGCAGTGGCAGCTTTACAAAAGTTTTGAATGCAGAAAGGGGCAAAGAAAGGTTAAGGTCCTATTACTCTTAACATACTGCAGTCTCAAGAGCAACATTTCAAAGAAACTGGAAGTTTGTCAGATGACCCACTGGAAGACCAGTGTTATCAGACGCCTAATACCAGCTCCGTAGAATATTCTAGTGCAGTGGTTTCCAACTGGTGGTCCGCCAAAGAGTCCCAAGTGGTCCGCGAGACGGGTCATTATTTAAAAAGAAATAATAATTAATAAAAACGCTTATAAAAATTATTTATTAAATATTAAAATTAAATATAAAAATGAAATTGATGGTATATTTGTAGTATTTTACAATCTGACGGAACTTCAGAAAACGGTTCGTATTAAAAGTAATTCGTCTTAAGCGTGTTCATCTTAACGAGGTTTGACTGCATTATCATTAGATTTTTTTATGTTTATTATTATTATTATTTTTTTCGAAGAATGATTTTACAAACACATTCCCCCCCCCACCCCCAAAAGAAAGACAGCTCCCTTTTTAATTAAGGTCTTGCAATCAGCTCGTGAGAATTTTTCAAAGTGGCCCATGAGTACCATTGAAGTAGAAAAGTGGTCCGCGAGTCCAATTGAAGTGGAAAAATGGTCCGCGGCTTAAATTGAGTTGGGAACCACTGCTCTAGTGGCACAATCACAAAGTGCTGGAAATAGTGTATGGGAAGCTGAAAGAATTACAGGAATACCAAAAACTTCCACATTCCGAATCGTTACATGCTGTTTTAATTTTATATTCCAACAAGCTGCAATCTCTTCAACAGTTGCTACCAAGTTAAATCTGTACAATAGGAAATACATGCACAAAAAATAAAATAAACTACTCTTTCTTCAGTGAAATATCGTAAAAGTTGTTACATTGGTTATGCAATATGAAGCAGAGCCCTATCTTGAAAGTAAATTAGTTCATCTAGGCATCCTCTTTTGGGGTAATTGTGGAATTATAAAGCTACATAGCATGTGAAGGTAACTGTATGCTATAATACAGTGTTTCTCAATTAGTTTTTATAGTGGCCATTTTGGATCTTTTTTTTCGGTCAGTGGGCCAGAAGATACGAAAATTATCTTGCATGCTATATAGACACTGGAGTAACTAGGGAGAGGGGCTGAGGGGGCTTATCCCCTCCCTACAAATTTTCTGATTCAATGAAATAGCATTGAGGTAAGAGCTTTGGCTCCCTCTCTAGAAAAAAATTTGTCGTTTGCCTTTTGTAGCCAGGGTAGTTTTTAGTGTTCACGGTCCGAATATGGCCCATGGGCCACCTATTACGAATCACTGCTACAACGGAACAGGTTACAATGCCTGTTGACTGTATTTCCTAAAAAATGTATAACTCCATGATGAAATTTTATGTGAAATCATACCAGACAACGATTTTTGGTAAATGCAGAGAAATTTGTTGAATAACTTACAAGACTTCTGAAGTCTATATTCAGCAATTTTGAAATACTAACTGTCTGATCAGGACGCAACTGGCTTTCATCGCCCCAAAGAATGCTTCATGGAAAAACATTGTCCACTTGTGCTCTGGCTAAAAATGTAGCAAACGTCACTCTTTTATTAAAATTATCTGTCTGCAGGTTGTTACTGGCAGATAATTTTATAAAGTTAAAAGGGAATTATTTTTTCGAATTTTTTTTTCACAGTAGAATATGGAACGTTCAATTGTCTGGCAATTTCTGTGCTGCTTGTTTCTGCTGCATCACTTACAGATGGGTTCACAATAGTGATAACTTTCTCCCTTCTGTGATATAAGGTAAGACTTCCTGCCCCTTCTAGTCTTAACATAAAAGGACTTAGTCTCCTCAAACTTTTTAATCATTTATCTAATCTTAGTAATAAGGAACTTTATGCACATTTTTTAAGCACATAAATTTGTATAAAGCGATTGCTGCATTGTATCCATTAAGGTAGAATAATTTAACAATTAAAGCACGATTTGGCAAAGTGAGAGGAATTTTTTTTACAGTAAAATTTATATGGCTGTCTGACTTTTTTTTTTTGCATTTTTACTATGCATTTCTTGCTGAATGAGATCTCTCCTTATCGTAAAACTTAAGAATTATTATTATTATTTTTTCATAGAATCTGTCTCCCCCATTACTTAAATAAAATACATGCATAAATTTTGGTGTCATTCCGCTTAATAGTTAGAGTTTCGAAGAGCTTTAATAAAGTTTAATTATAACCATTCTGTATATAGTGAAAAAAGTATTTATGCTCTTGTGGTTATGGTTAGAGTGCATGAATTTTACAAAATTTTAATGGCAAACATTATTCTTTTACTTGTGCAAAAAAACAAAAATCATTAAGGTGTATTTTTTAGGTTGAAAAATGACTAAGAAATAGCATTTTGAAACTCGATGAGAATTTAAAAAAATAAATAAATGAGGAAGTTATAACTGAACTTTCAACCATGAATGATCAATGTATATGTCATAACAGGCAATAAGAGATAGCACATAGGGAACTGGTGGCATTATGGAAGCATGTAGCATATTATATGGAATATTCATGAACTTACATTGAATTGCCACATTCAGGTCCAACAATATTTCCGGATTCCCTTTGTGATTTTAAATATCCTCAGAGCCAAAAATCCACTGGGGGGTTAAGTCAGATGATCATGGTGGCCACAGAAATGCAAACTGATGAGATAGAATTCTGCCAGCGAAATGGGTTATTAACAGTGTTTTAACGTATTTACTGACATGTGGCAGAGTATCTTGAATCTAAATAAGATCAAATATTGCAATATATTGCTGCATCTTTGGAACAATGTACTTGCATAGTGAACTCCTATTACAACATATATCTGTATAAGTAGCAGGAATCACTTCCTCATAGAAGTATGGCCTTAAAATGAAAGAGCTTGTGATTTCACACCACAGAATCATGCTGCCCTCATGCAACAGAACAGAAAATAAACCTGGGGACTTTTGTCTGCTTCATGTATAGTTTTTAGATTTTACTTTGCTAGTTAACGTAAAATGTGCTTCACCGGTGTATCACAGAATATAGTTTGGTATTGTTACTGTTACACTCTATTAAAAATTAATATGCAAAGCCTGAACATTGCATCTTATCACCATTGTGCAACATTTGGACTCTACCGAACAGGTATAGAAAACATTTCAAGCACTGATCAAGAAACATTTAACACCGTAATTTTAGAAATAGTTGGAATACGAGAAATATCACATGCACTTAATGCTAGCAGTAGTCATTCGAAAATCTTTAACGTTTTAGGTATGAATTAGAGATCATGCATCTTTAGGTCTATAATATGTGCATCTTGTTTTTTAAAATTTTTACACCAAATCAACTACTGTCTGTTCACAAAAAGAAGTCTGGTGGGAAAGCCGGTTTTATGGCATCGATACCTATTGTTTATGGCTTTTCCACCAGACTTCTTTTTGTGAACGTACAGTACATCTCCAGCAGTACATGAACCCTACCATACACTATGGTGTTTAGCAAAAATTTTCATTGCAGTAATCACATGCAATGCCTCTGCGACAATACAATCATACACTATGATGTTTAGCAAAAACTTCCAGTGCAGTAATCACATTCTTTTACCTTTCGTACTGCTGATGTTAAGTAATCTTCCAGCTTTGCGTGATATTTGGAATTTTACCAAGAATAGGTTTCGATAGCATAAAAAAATCAGTATTTTCCAAATGTACATTGGATGCTATGGACCGAAGTTCCATGCAAATGAATGGATTTCACATATGATTTGCACACCTGCATCAATGAGTTTCTTCATTGCTTGTTTTATGGTGCAAGGATAACTATGATTATGTTTCACCAGGAGCTACAGTTTTTCGAGGAATCAAAACCTCTTTTGCCAAAGGAACCAAATCCCAGACGATAGCGAACAGAAAGACAAACATTCTATGATACTACCAGGTTTCCTCCAGTAACAACACAATGCAAATGAGTGGTTAAATGTTCATTTACAGTTTTCTTGTTTCTCTCTCTTATTTATTTTTCCTGAAAAATTTCACTGAATTTAAAAGAGTTATTTTTCAATCACTTTTCAACCTAAAAATACAGCTTAGTGGTTTTTATGGTTTATGAAAATGTTGTTTACAAGGTAAAATAGTAGGGTTGCCATTAGGAATTTTTTAAATTCATAAACTTTAACTGTAACTATGAGAATACAAGTACCTTTCACCTACATACATCTAAAGCTCATACTTTTTAAGGTCCAAATTTCAAATTTTATCACAGTGTTTCAAAAATTAGCCAATAGAGCCTCACAAAGTAATGGAAGTTTTACTAGACTACCCTACATATACACACCAATTAACCAAAAAATTAAAAACACCTATGCATTCTGCAAATTAACATGCCTGGTCTCTAACAATCCTGTGCCACAATTTTTTCAGTAATTGATTTCATCTCAAAACGGGAAAAGCGAAGGATTTATTTGATTTCTCAACAAGGACAGATCGTTATGGCAAGATGCCTTGAAAAGAGCATCTTCGTTGGCTGCTCATTCTGTGCAGTAATTAGAACATATTACAGATGGTCTGAAACAGATGACATGTCTCACTGATGCCAAAGGTCGGGACAGGTATTTCATCTTGCCTGCAGTGAAAAGAGGGCTGCTTGTGAATGACATAACTTATAATTTTAATCATGATGGAGGGTTCAATGCATACGAACACAGATCAGCATGCATTTTTGGATATAGTTATCCACAGACCTATTCATGTGTTACAGGTGTTTTAATGTTTTGG
>QLNU02015360.1:98992812-99028729 GCA_006491805.2 Dysdera silvatica
CTATTTTCGCTACTTGATCGTGTCTATGTTCTTAGTCTGACTGCGCGAGGATCTTGCATCCTGCCATCACGTGTTGGATTGTCTCCGATGCCGCATGACAGTGTCTGCATTTGTCGCTTTCTATGTCTTTTCTCTGGATGAATTTCTGATTGTTCCTTGTTGCGATCACTTGGTCTTGGATGGCTAGCATGAATCCTTCTGTCTCTGGCTGGAGAGTGCCTTTGGCCAGCCAAGCATTTGATGCCTTTTTGTCAACGTGTGGTTGCTGTAGGTCATTGTAGTGCCTGCCATGTAATGGTTTTCCGGCCCAAGTTCTTAGTTTCTGTTCATTGGCTGTTTCCAGGACACGCTCTTCGGTACTACACAGGTTTAGTGGCGTGTAATTTGCATCTGCTTGTATTATGGCTTGGATGAGTGGCGATCGGGGACTCTTCAACTGGAAGTATTGCCTCATGCTCTGGATCTGCTTGTCATGTAAGTCTTTGAGGTCCGCTTGTCCGCGTCCTCCTTCTTCCCGGGGTAGTGTTTGCCGTTCAATTGCCGTTGCAGGGTGTAGTTGTCCGGCTCTTCTCTGGATGGTTCGCCCTCGTCCAAGGTCTTCAGTAGTCTCCCGTCTTCGAGTTCGATGCCTGGTAAATCTTCTTTGCTATTCTTCTGTATTTTGCACTTATCGAGGCCGAATTCCATTCCTATGTCCTTGGAGAATGTCTCTGTTATACTGATGAGTTGTCGGAGTTGGGTGATTGTTGGCGCGTATAGCTTGATGTCATCTACGTACATGAGGTGGGAGACTTTATGTAGGTTTCTCTTGTCTTTCTTCAGCATGTATCCGTATTTACTTGTGTTCAGCATCCTTGACAAGGGGTTTAACGCCAAGCAGAACCACTGGGGGCTTAGTGCGTCTCCTTGAAAGATTCCGCGGCGGATGGGGATCTCGGCCGTTTCTATTTTACTGTCTGGCGTGTTTAGCTGTAACCGGGTTCTCCATTGTTTCATGCTGCTCTGTAGGAATCGGATGATTGAGGGATGCACTTTGTATATGCTGAGTATTTCAAGGAGCCACGAGTGCGGAACAGAGTCGAAAGCCTTCTTGTAGTCTATGTATGCGGTGTTGAGTTTTCGCTTTTGTTTTCTTGCTTGTTCCAGGATAACTGAGTCGATGGTAAGCTGCTCTTTACATCCCAGAGTCCCTTTCTGGCATCCCTTTTGTTCTTCCGTCATTAAGTTGTTGCTTTCGCTGTGCCGGCTTATTTTTTCAGAGATGCACCCCGTGAGTATCTTGTACAGGGTGTTAAGGCACGTAATGGGTCGGTATTTCGCTGGGTTACTGGTATCCTGGTCCTTCGGTAGGAGGTAAGTTATTCCCTTGCAGAGGAATTCAGGCATTTTGCTGGGGTCTTCAATTATCGCCGTAAGTTCCTTGGCTAATGGGCCATGGGCGCTGGTAAATTTCTTGTACCAGAAGTTGTGTATGCCGTCAATACCGGGTGCTTTCCAGTTGTGCGTACGTTGGATTACCTGCTGGAGTTCCTCTATCGTGATGCCCGTGTACTCCATCTCCTCTATTCCTCTCGTAGCCTCCATTTCTTGCTGAATCCAGGGGGCGCTTTTGTGCTGTACTTCATTGGACCATAGTGTCTTCCAGAAGGTCTCTATTTCTGCTGGCTTTGGGGCTTCGTACTTGTCTTTGTTCGCTGGGGTCTCTCGAAGCTTCCTGTAGAAGGCCTTCTGGTTTGCTTGGAATTGCATGTTCTGTTGTTTTCTGTTGGTATAGTCTTTGTATCTTCGGAGTCTTCTGGCGTATACACCCAGTTTTTGTTTGAGGGTATCCAGATATTCGCTGATGTGTTTATTGGGCTCTTCGTGTCTTGTATGAATCCTATTTCTCTTAAGGGCCATCTTCACTTTCCTCACTAATTTCTTACTCCTATTTCCCTGCATGTACTGGGTTATTCGCCCTATGCTGCTGCGGAGCTCTTCTATTCTTTTCTCCAGTCTCACTTGCCATGGTGGTTGGGCTTTGTTTCCTCTGTTACTTTGGTCTTGCCTTCCGCCTCCATTGGCACAAAATTTATGGGGCCTTCTAACTTGAGAAGTTTATAAAAATGGCACACAATATCAGTGTAAATAGGATCTTGTATTAGCTATCGAACAAGCTTGGAATAACATTACCATAGACACTTTAAAAGAATTTTCAGCATCGATGACTTCCCAGCTTATTCAAGTAATTGAAAACAAAGATTGTTTTCTTGATTATTAAGAGAAATCATATGTAATTTAGAATATGTCCTTATACTTTTTCTATATTTCTTTCGTGATAATTTTTATGAGGTCAACTTTTGTAAGTTTCATATTTGTTGTTTTATGTTTTGTAGATGTTATTGTAAAATGTGATATTATAGCTCATAAATATCAAAAAGTTCATTTTGATAAAATGAAAATAAAGTATATTTTCATTCAATTATATGTTGTCCTTATACTTTTTTCGCACGCTGTAGGTTTACTAGATGGCCTGAAGCAATCCCACTAATTGACCAAGAATCGGAAACCATTGTTAGAGCACTATATTCAGAATGGATCGCTAGGCATGGCATACCCAAATCCATTACTTTCGATAGAGGAAGAAACTATGAATTAGCACTATTTAAGGTATTAACAAATCTTTTAGGTATACACGAAAAGAGAACGTGTAGCTACCGACCACAATGCCAAGGTTCCATTGAGCGATCGCACCGCTCTCTCAAATCAGCATTGCGCGCTTATAAAAACGAAAATTGAACTGCAACCCTTCCCGCAATAATGCTTAGTTTAAGAACTGTAATTAAGCCAGATTTGGGGGCATCTCCAGCCCAACTTACGTATGGTAAAAATCTAATGCTATCAGGGGAATTCTTTACTAGTGGCAGGGAGGATGTTAATGCAGGCCAATACATAAAAACACTGCAACAACATTTCGAAAAAATTAGACCAGTTTCCCCTGCGCATGACGGAAAACACAAAATTTTCGTGTATAAAAACCTAAGTACATGCATTAGGAAAGACTCTGTACAAAAACCTTTAGCGCAAAGGTACAACGGACCTTTCGAAGTAATCGCCTAAATATTTCACACTGTTAGTGAAAGGCAAGAAGGAAAACGTTTCAATCGACCGCCTTAAGCCGTGTTATATGTCAACAGAGGACATAGCAGACGAACAAGGCACAAAAACTGAAACCACAGACGAAAAGAGAAAGGACATCGACATTCCCATGACAACAGACGCCGCCGACGGTACAGTAAACCAGTTACCAGACAACAATCAAACCCCTCTGCCTAGAAGGAGCAAAAGAATTGTACATTTTCCGGACAAGTTTCAACATACAGCCTGACGCTTGACTATGAACGTGGTTCAAAAGAGAAATTTGTTCTGCGCCGGAGCGGAAAGCTAGTCTCGGGTAGGAGCACAAAAATAAAC
Organism: Dysdera silvatica; assembly: GCA_006491805.2. Classification (NCBI taxonomy): domain Eukaryota; kingdom Metazoa; phylum Arthropoda; class Arachnida; order Araneae; family Dysderidae; genus Dysdera; species Dysdera silvatica. The sequence continues at coordinate 98,996,266 of QLNU02015360.1, forward strand.
AAACGCAAACCGGAACATTTAAACCCGCATAGCAGCGTGCAACCAGAACGATGCACCACATTGCATGATAAACCCTGTTGAGGTGATGGTTATAAAATGAAGTATACACCACACTTTCTTCAGGGGGCTTTAATGTAGGAACTCACGAATCAACGATCATTGATACACCAACCCACATTTCCAAAAGGTTTAATCATGATTTAATGTTCACCATTTTGTTTCCCTCGCACATACGCTTTTCCCATCCAGAATCCAGATGGACCGACTCATCAGCGGTTCGCTCTGTTCCCGGCGACGGAAAAGATATTAGCTGCAGGCGACGATTGAGTTTAGTGTACAACACGGTACGACGCAAAGATAGCATAATTGTATTTCGTCAAACTCCTTAACCGGCATTTCCTGTACCCCTACTGGACATGATGATTACGACCCTCCGAGTGTGACACCACGAACCCTTGAGTGGAACAGCAAATCATCAATTAGTGTTAAAGGGGTAACCAATGAACATTTGCGTATGAAAAGGGTGAACAGCCAATAAGATCATTGCGAGTGTAGAGACGATGAGGCGAACACCAATAAAAGACATTCTTTCGGTAGGACTCTTAGCGAGATGGTCACGCTGCCCATGATGGACATTCATAATGTCTTACAATAATAATGTCAATTCCTAATCGTAACAATTTAAGTTATTTTGCTATGTGATTGTAAATAATTTGTGTAACGTAGAGACATGCTGTCTACATGGTTCATCTGTATCTTGGTATCCCTGACTTAATTTCGATAAGGTTCCAGGGTAACAATCCACGTGAGTTGACGCAGGAGCTAAAACCCTTCTGATATAACTTATAAGCTATCGGTGATATTATGGAGTCTATCACCGCTCCATCGTTCTGCAATCCGTCATAGAACGATAACCAAATCTATAAATGTAGAAACTGCAATTGGTAACCCTACAGGTCATTTAATTTTTTTTTTTTTTTACTTTTTCTAAATTCACATAAATATTACACAAAAAATTCTTGTTTCTTTTAATTAATTAGTTTTGCTATAATAATTATCTACACCTAGAATTATGCAGTTCCCAATCATTTTGCAGAAAAAAATTCCCGGTCTTTTCCAGGTTTTCCTGACATTTGACAAAATTCCCTCACTGATCACATACAAAACTTTAAAACGAACTTTGATTTCGGGGAAAATAGCTTCATGTTCATGCAAAATTTAGCTATTTACAACAGGATAGGAACGTTTTCCCTGACTTTTCCAAGTTCGACAAATAAATTTCATTTTTCTCTGATTTTTTGGGACGATTGCAAATTCCCTGACAATTTCAGGTTCTCCAAGTTTCATGGGAACCCTGTTATAGCTACTGGTCATCTTGGTGGTTTAAAATTGTTTTTATTTTTACAGACATTTCTTTGGTTATTTTTAATTTTTGGAAAGGCCATGGGTGGTAAGGGTCGTTGGGTATTTCCTAGAAAGAAGGGGTGTAAATAGGAAGGGGGAAGCAAAAACATCCTGCTTGTGATTTCTTTGTGTTTTTAGGAGAGTGTTACTTTCTAATGAAGCATCTGACAAAAATCATGCAATATTTCAATTCAGGTTGCTCAAATTTTCTGAACAAGGCATTTTGCCTTAGAATAGTCATGTCGCATAAAAGCACTGGTAAAAAATATTTAAAGAAAGAAGATACTCAAAGTGTTACAATGTACTATTATCAATAATTCCAGTTCAGAATTGCTGCATGAAATTCATTATCAGAATGACGAATCTCATATAGTATTTAGTTTTAGTTCATCCAATAAAGATGAGATTATTCCTGTTGCATCAAGTTAATTTTATACAAAGGATGGTGATTTCATTATTTAAGTAATAGGAAATGAATTTTTTTTCAGCATCTGATTTTTTGTGAAAACAAGAAAATTCTTAATCACCTGCACCTTGTAAGGATTCCAGGAGAGAAAATTCAGATGTTGAACAAGATGAAGTCAAGGAATTAGTCAAATGCAAAGAGGCAGCCATTGTCCAGCAAGAAAAAGGAGTGTTCAATATGATGAAAATTAGTGAAAAGACGAAGAAATAAAAAATGATGGCACAGCATGGAAAATTAAAATCTTTCAAAAGGGCCCCAAGAAGATGTCTCACAAAAAAACAAAACAAAACTGAAATTTGTATGTGGCGAAGAAAGTAATTGATAGGAATTTATGTAGTGCATGAAACTCTATCAATGACAAATATGCATCATATGTGCAATAGTGCACAGAAACTGAGGTACATCAACAGTTGGGAAATTCAAACTGGTGTTTGTTACCTGAGAAGTCGGACATTTTCGTTTTACTGTTGTATGCTCATGGCACATTGGCTACCAAAAAAACTGTTAATTTTTGGTTTAACCCAAAACTTGAGGTTCTTCTGAAACAACTGTTAGGGTTCCCATTTACATTGAAGAAAAAAATTCCCCGACTCTTCTGGCAAAATTCCCTGACAATTACAAGCAACTTTCAACTAAACTTTGCTTATGGGGGAAAACGTGGCTTCACACAGATGGAAATTTCGCAATTCAAAACGGAGGCGCTAAAGGTTTTCTCTGACTTTTCCAGGTTTAACCAAAAAAACCTTATTTTTCCATGACCTTCAAGGACAATTTCAAATTCCCTGACAATTTCACGTTATTAGGTGCATGGGGACCCTGAATGATCCAGAACTGATTTTTGGAGGTATTTGTGCTTCACCTGGAAGTTAACTAGATTTCAGGGACTACCAACTAATCAATTTGCATTTGTTTAGGAAGTCTGGAATACTTTTATTGAGGACAATTTACTGTGTTGCAATTATCTGCAATATCAACTAATTAAAGGGTGGTTATAAAGGAAGCTTCACATAATCTAAGCTTCTAGTGATCATAATTTTTAATAAATCTGAATGGAACTTGAGATTTAGACATTTCAAGGTATGCACTCGAGAGTTGTTTAAGTAACAAAAATCAAGTTCTGACAGCTGTAGTTACAGTTACAAAATTTCAAATGGCAATATATTTAGCACTGTAAAAAGACAAAAATAACATTAAAAGTTTACCTTTAGCTCTAAAAACGACTGAGCAAGAGCACTGTCAAATAAGTATGAACGATACAAGAGGAAAGAAATGCAACAAGAAGTAATAACATTTTACCTTTATTACAGATGCTCTAAACAGCTGCCACAGGTGACGGCACATTTCATGCAGGATATTGTGGACATCACTGAAACATTTAACACTGGTGAAAAAATATGTAGAACCTTCCTTTCAGTAGCTTCTTTCAAGTCAGACGCACTTTCAGAATTCTCCTTGTACACTTTCGATTTCAAATATCCTCACAGCCAGAAATTCATTGGTGTTAGGTCAGGAGATCATGGTAGCCATGGAAACGGAATATGATGAGAGATTACTACTCTGCCACCAATGTGTTGTTCTAATAAACGTTTCACACATGTCTGAATGTATGGGGGAGCACTATTTTACATCCACGTAACACCAGATATAGCATTCTGTTGCTGTAACTCTGGAATTATGTAACTTAACATTGCTGCATAGCGAGCTCCTGTGACAATCCTTAAACTTTGTGGAGTCACGTCTTGAAAAGAAAAGTAGGAGGCTCAAGAACACAGGTGCTTGCGATTCTTTACCACACAGTTACTTAACAGTTGTGTAAGGATTGAGGTAACAGATCATTAGGATACCAGCACCGATGTTATGGCGTGGTATGGTGGTGAAACATCAGAAAAAAAAATGTTTTCTGCGTTCAGTGGGACCTGAACCCACGACCTTCCACCATGCAGATGCCCCACTGAATGCAGAAAACATTTTTTTTTCGAACGTTTCACCATCTAATCACGCCATAACATCGGCGCTGGTATCACTACGCCAATAAACGTTGATTAATATTGTTGTTTAATTTAATCTGCGTAGTGTTCGATTTATATAAATAAATTATGAGTTTTGTCCTCCCAACGCACACAATTCTTTGCGTTAACGCTTTCCATTCATAAAAAATGTGCTTTGGCAGTCCATAGTATGCATATAGGCCAGATGTTATCATTGTCATCCTTCATGAGAAATTCATTTACTAAGTCGAAATGTAGCTGTTCATCATCCATATGCAACATCTAGACTTGACAGAATCGAAATGGAGTATAGAACGCAAAATCTTTAAGACTGTAGTTTTGGGAATATCAAGGGCGTGTGAAGGAGCTTTTGCAGTTGAGTGATGATCAATAATCATGTGTGTTATACACTTCCCAAACATGTTCGACAGGAACGGATGGTTGTCCAGTTCAAAGTTTGCATAAGTGCAACTTGTTTCTTTGAATTTGTGCACTAATTTATGCACAGCTTGAACAGAACACAGGTCTCATCGTAGATTATCATTTTGGAAAACACGCAATCCCTCTGACATTTTCACCATTCATGTAATAGTACTTGTTTGTTATGCTGTTTAGCAGAAACTCTCATTTCGTTCTTCTTCAGGCGAAGACACTGTACTGAATTTACTTCCAGCTGTAAATGCCAATAATAGGAACTGGTTGAGATAACGCATCAGAACTGATTGTTGCCAACTGGAGTTCTGTGAAAGCTGCTTGTGATTGATATAAACTACGTGCCTTACCACTGGTGTTCGTTGTCCTTCTTTGCTTTTTTGTCGTTTACACTTATCTTGTTTCATACTGCTCTTGTGCAGTTGTTTTTAGAGCTAAAGGTAAACTTTTAACAATTTTTTTTACAGTTCTGATCATATTGCGGTAAGAAAAAGGCATTGCTATTCAAAATTTGTTAACTGTGAGAGCCAGATTCTTGTTCTTTGCACATATTTTATTATTGCACACTCTTGCGCACACACATTGAAATGTCAAAATTTCACATTTTATTTAGATTCACTAAAAATTGCAGTTGCTAAGGGTTTGTATACAGAGAAACTTTCATTATGACCACCCTGTATTGTCTGAAGGTAGACAATGTATGGAAAAAGATCTAATAAAAAAAGGTGTTCCTATAAAAGGTATCGCTACAAAATTTACACAAGACAGTAACATACAAAGGTAATTAATGTAACACAGTTATGACCAATTTACGATCTTTATGACTCTATTGATCTTAATAAATCAATTGCTTAACATCAAATTGAAACACAATTTTTGAAATATAACTAAAAGTAGTATGTACATAAATTTGTTATTCTTAATTAATGGGAAACGGTAGCCAACCATATCCACAATAAAAAGAGAGGCAAGCCCAAGTACATGTTTCTCAAAAACAATCAAATTTAAGAAATTTTACTAATGTGATTCAAATATTAGTATTCAAAGACACTTTTAAATTAAAAAAAAAGGTATATTATAACCAAACAAAACCCTTTGCAATTTACAGATTTCTCTTTCCTTTGTACTAAAAATTTCTGTGTTGAAATTTAATATTGTTTTCAACAGCAGTAACAAATTTCAATAAAACTGATGGAGATACATTTTTCTCTAAATGGAGAAAAATGTACCCGAATGTGAAGAAATTAAAGTTTTGAAAAATAGAGGTTTTTAATAACAATTTCTGATATTGTGTCCTATAGAAAAGGTAAACCTCTTTACTGAATTTTATTTAGTTGTTCAGGGTCTTCCAAACAGCAAATTTATATCAAAATTTTTGGAACCCAGTCCAGTTTTTAATTTAGTTTTAAGCTACATAATGAAACAGGTCAAATTTTAGGATTTTAAAACATACTTACTCTTTCCATTAAAGACAGCAATTTTTGGTTGATATTTTCTTAATTTTCCCAGAAGTATTTCAGCGCCTTCTCTGATTTCTTTCCTGTATATAAACAAGAAATTACAATACTTGTTTAAATACATTTCTTCAATATAAATTGAAAATGTGCAAAGCATTTAATTAGAAATCTACAATAAAATAACGATTAAGAAAATTATGTAATTCCTATCATGTTTTTTACCAAATGTGCATGAATATAAAATTAACTGTTGCCAGCACTAACAAACTTTAAATATATTCCTTAAAAAGAGAAAGGGAAAATTTATGAATACATACAACTCATAATTAAGTTTGAAATGATTTTTTCCCCCCACAATACTTCCCATACTATAATAAATTAATAAAAGTAGAGCTTTTAATTAAAAAAATATTATATTCACTCTTGTAAAGTGACTTTGTAAGAATGAATTTGAATGAAGATGCAGTGCAGTCAGATAAATAAGTATACACCCCAAACAGAACATAAAAATTATACAACATAAATTTAAGCAAAGTTCAATGAAATCTGTAAAATCGAAAAATTATTTTCACATGTTATAAAATAGGGTAATAGAAAACTCAAATTTATTTAACAAAATAAAAAATTATAATTTTTCTTAATCTCACAATGACAAGTATGAGAGGAAACAAGAAATTAGAAACTGAAAATAAAATGCAAATGAATGAGTAATAATGGACAATTTTTCTTTTGGTTACATTAAGGTTGGGAATATACGAGAATAAAAGGTTTTATATGTTTCCTATGTATAAAAGGACATAAAAACAGAAAAAACGTATAAAAGGGTATAAAACTATAATTAAATCCTATACTTTCCATTTATATAGTTTTACTTAATTTAAAGCTTTCATATGATCACTAGGCTCTTTTTCAAAACTAAGAAATCGAAAAATTTTTTTTTCTTTTATTTTTTAAAGGGTGCATAGACTGCTAAGATCATATTGCAGCAAACAAGGTAAGTTTATTACCAACCAAGGAACCAAGTGGGGGATAAATACCTTACATAGGACTTTTATGGGAAGCTAATCTGAATTCTTGTAAGCATGACAGGAAAACATGCTACAATTAGCCTGCTTGAAAAGTGTGAGCTTAAAGTGCTTATGGCAGGTCTGTATGTTTGAGTTTAGAATGTGATGAGCTAACCATAGACCTAGGTTGGCGAAAATCATTATATTTGTTTGATAACAGATAATGCATAATTTTTTTCAGTTATTTTTCATTTTAATTCTTAAGTGAACAAATTTATTCTATCTAATGCTTAGAACAGTTAGAAATAAGAAATGGTAGTAATTTAAAAAAAAAATTCACAAATTATGCAAGAAATAAAACTCCTTCCCATGTGCCATGCACATAGCTGCCAACTTTGTGAGGTGGCTTTCAGTCATCATTCAGTGTGCACACGTGAGAGAGCATTGTTGTAAAATTTAGTTTTCATTAAAATTTTTTTTGTACTTCTGTAACAGGTTATAGTATATATGTTTTAGCAAAGTTATGTTTAGACTGACATGAAAGAGTTATAGTGACAATTCTAAATTTAGGCTTTTTATGAAATCAAGTATATATTACCATAAAAAGCTTGATTTTATTAAGCAGCAGGCATTCTACTGGCTAGTTCTCTGTAAGTGAAAATCTTGTTGCTTGTTTTGCAGAAATCATCTGCTTCATGCAATTTTTTTTTTTTTTTTTTTTACATAATTGGGATTTTAAGAAATGTCTTTCGTTTTTTTAATAAGGAATAAACTTACGAGTTTTTGTACTAGGGCCTGGTCTAAAATTTGATTCTTTCGAATGACACCAAAAATTCTTTCTGTAGTGGCATTGCTATGTGGGATTAGCAATATACACAACATTGATTTTGATAAAGCTCCATGTTTCTTTAATCCAGAAAATTCTCAAATTTCATTCCATGCAACCTCCATTCTTAACACTTATCTATACTACTTTCAAACTGAGATTATGCGAACTCAGATTCAAGTAAATTGATTTCAACTGGTGTTAGAGTGCTCTTAAACAAGGATGCCATATATTCTACAGAAGAATAAGGCATTTTTTGTAGTCAGTGACTGGACTGTCCATTTACTGGGAAAACTGGTTCATAGTGAAAAAGCTTTACTGTGTTCTCAGGAAGAGGAATGATACATACAGGTCACCTGTAGCTATGTGCATAGGTGGAACTTGAGGGTTAAATATACCATAAAATGTGTATGCGTGAGGTGGGGCAAAAATAAACAAAAAAGTCAAAATTGTATGGAAAAGATACGATTTTGCCTCTGTTCTAAAAAAACTGGGGAATGTGCCCCCGCCACATTACACCTATGGCTTAGTGGTTAGAGCACTTCTGCGGCAAAGAAGAGGCATGAGATCGTACCCCAACAGGTTTCTGAAAATTTTCTTTTTCTGTGAATTGTTGTTGTACCAATGTAGATTTAATTAGTGTAAATAAAGTTGGTTGTATTTTTATAGCGAAAGGACAGTAACAGTCATTCTATGCCAAACGAGGTAGTGTAAATAAGACAGTAAGCAGTTTAATTAGAACAGACCAGCAGTTTAATTTATTTGTGCATAAATGTTGAGTACATTTTTTATGCATTCTTTTAAAACCTATTCCATTTTTCCATTATTTTCAATTCATCATTAACAAGATAAAATAAGAGATTTTAATTAACTATTATGCATTGCTATAAACTTTAACACTTGCCTACTTAGATCAGCACTTCCTTTCGTTGGCCTTGATACTATATTTGTAAAACCAATTCCATATGAAATTAATTTAAAATCGTCAACTGCACTCATTGGTTCAGGAATAAGTCCAGCTAAGAATAAGCACTTCCCTAATCAGAAAAAATTTAATAAGCTTCAACAGTGATAAATCTCTAACATGAGTAACATAGGCACAAACTTTAAAAACTGAAAAAAGAAAAAGAATGTGAATGCTAATGAAAAAATATAAATTAAAACTAATAAAAAATGTATCAACAACAGTGATATTTTACATCTTTAACAAGTGGGGGAAATAAAATTATAATAGATTCTAAGTTTTAAAGATTGTGAATATTTCTAGGTAGTAAAGTAGTATTTTCTTTCTGTCAATAAATCAGTGCTACTGAAAAATTAATTATAGTACTGTGTAAGTGAAAAACTAAAAATATGACTAAAATACAAAAAATAAAATAGATAATGCATCATAAGCCCCAAATAAAAATAAACTTACAAAAGTGATTTCCAGGTCCTGCATAATGATGACCTTTATATGCTGCCATCAAACCAGGGTTTATACCAATCTAAATACAGAAAATTAGTAAAAGTATGGAACTACACGTACAGGTTGTGGAGTAGGCAATTAAAATATAAATATCATTTAAAAATTATCACTTTACACGAAATGAATTCCCACCCGACTGACAGTTGTGCAATAATCGTGAAAAGGTAGCCTGTCATTTGTTTTTAAGAGAGCAACTAATAATTTTAATACACGGAATAATAAAAGTAGGGAAACAATATTTTTAAAACATGTTACATTCAGAACTGTATAAATTCAACAACATTTAGAATGTGCTAGACTGAAATTTATACATTTCTATATCACAAATCATGTTATACACTTACGATCACAACATCGAGTCCATGACTTAAATGATCAGGAAGTGATTTTTTCATGACTTCTTCTTCAGGCATACCATCAAACCTGTCCATTCTCTTTCTTTGTTTGAATGTTTCTACATATCTTTCTGGCTTGATACATTTGACTCCATCAGGTGTATTCACATATTCATAACTATAAAATATATGCAATCAATTACATACACATATCGAAATCAATACCCAAACCTTCATCATAATCAATTTAGCCAAGGGCATAATAAAGCAATAAAAAAAGAAAAATATGTTTATACATTATGTGTATGATAGATAAAACTGAAAAAACATTTGCAGTTAAACTCTGTTGTAATGACATTTAAGGGACTGCTAAAATTTTGACACTAAAACTGATAAATGACATCATTAGTGCCTTTAGGTACATTTATTTTAACATCTCTATTTTAGAATAAAATAAAGGCTAATATAAAAAATCAAATGTTGAAGTAAGACAATGCAAACATGAACTAGAAGTCTACTATAAACAGTTGTGGAATAAACATGAATGCAAAGCTAGAAACTATACATAAAAAATATATTGGAAGAATCGGCCATGAGCTCACCAATGCTGGCCAAATGAAAGTATTTTTTTTTATTTATGAAGACATTACATTACAATAAAGTAAAATCAACAATAAATTTACGCAAAAAACATAACAATGCTTTTTGAAAGGAGGTCGGGGAAAAAGATGAATTAATAATCTTGACAAGCCGATCCCTGAACGTTTAGTTATTTAGCCCTCCGACCTTCACTTATCTATTTGTAAGCTGCAGCCATTTAATAAATAAAAATACAAAAACATTAAGGTTAAGAGAAAAGTAGAAAGCAGGATATAGAAAGATAAGAATGCATGCATGAAAACTCTCATTCCATCTACCTATTCATAAGCTGCAGTCATTTAATAAATAAAACTACAAAAATAGTGAGATGATTGAAATATATTAAAAAATTAAGTTGATAGATAAAAATGCAATGCAATATATGAATTATGTACAATACAAATAATTTACAGGTAATCATATGTAGGGAGATAAAAGCAATGATAAGAAGAAAGGGTGAAAGAGGTAATTACAATGAAATCTGCATAATGGTATCTTAGGAACTGGGGAAAAAGATGTTATAGAGACAAAGCTGAATCATATTCACTTTATAGTGGAAGTTATTTAATTTGCATGTAACATTATTATTTTTAATATATCACATTAAACAAATTAAGTGATATTACACATTAGGAATGTAGATGAAAGACAGGAAGCCAAAAGTCACGCTGTTATGATATAAGTTTGAGGATAAAACAATGATTTTCAAAAATCATTTCAAGGGGGCGAAAGTCCACTTTGTTTTCAAGCTCAGAAAACCATCCTCTGTATTCTAAGAACAACTGCATTTGTGTATACAATATTCCTCAGCATTAATGGATTATAAAAGGCTGCATTGCTTTAAAAATTCTTGGACACAACATATGACCAAAGTTTAAAAAGTGCAAAATTTTTATATACAGGTTGGTGGTTAATTTTTTGCAATTGTGTTAACCCTGAGAAGGGTAATAATATTTTACAAACTGCATACCGGTTAAGTAACAAAATGTAGACACTACACACTGAATTAAATAATAAAACAGAGGAAATATTTTTTGTATGTATAATAAATTTAATAGTTAAAAGTAACTATTAACTCTATGCATTTTGAGCCACGCAACATGCTGACTACCTTCAGGGAGAAGTGTTCTGCAAACACATGATTATGTGGTTTCAAGAATACTTTCACAGAACATTTTACAATTGTATAAAAAACAGATTTTCGAGTACAGACTACGTGAAAATATAAACAGAGTTTAATTTCTCAAACAACTTGACGTTTCGGTTCGCCTTTTGCGAACCTCTTCAGAAGTGGTCCCAGTCGTTGATGGAAGTCAACTGATGACAAACGTAATTCTCGCGGTAACAATATTTTGGCGATCGCCATGAGAATTGGTTGCTCTGTCAATGTTAGCATAGAAGATGCTGGTGAGAGCACAAAAACCGGAAAACAGTAGAAAATTATAAAAAACATAAATAGTAATTATAAACAAAAGCTATAAGTTTTTTAAAATAGGTAACTAGGAATAAGGAGCATTTTTCGCACCGTCCTTATTAAAATAGTTAGGATGCTTAGAAATTTCTATTGCTTCCCTATGTAGTCTAGGCCAAAGATTTACAGATTTAACCAAAACTTTTGTTTGGTCGAAAAGAACCGAATGGCCATTCTGCAATGCAAGGCTATCATGCTAGCGTTAGCAGAACAACCAATTCCCATGGTGATTGCCAAAATATTGTATCTGCAAGAACTATGTTTGGCATCGTTCAACTTCCATCAACGACTGAGATCAAAGATCAAAACGTCAAGTTTTTTTAGTAATTAAACTCATTTATATTTTCATACAGTCTGCAATTGAGAATTTTTTTTTTTTTCTTACATGATTATGTGCTGCCATTCTTCGGAAGTGTAATTTATCAGGTGAAATTGTCTGATACTGATGATAAATAGTGAGTGTTGGTCATATTGAGTGTGGTCTCTGGCATCGAAATGGTCCGTGAGCAGTGAAGTACAGCATCGGTTTTTGATCGTTGATAACATTTAGCGAATTAAGTTTGATGTGGTAGGACTCTAGAAAGTCCAGTTCAAGATTAGATCTAGGCTGACAGAGGATGGTTGGTTCACAGAAATTAAAATTGTGGTTATTTTCCCCAACAGTGGATGGTAATGGAGGATTTATGGAAGTCAGCATTTTTTATACCATTTTTATGCTCTCTTAACATGTGTTTTAAGGCTCGTTTATTTTAACCAATAGAAGAGCGATGGCATTCACAAAAAATTTGGTAAATTTCCCAGCATTGCGTAAGCTGGAAAAACATCTTCAAACTTTAAAGCAGGAATTTTATTACAATGGGAAAAAATGACCTGAAAATTTGAATTCTGCAAAATTTTCCTGAAACTTTGGATAAGTTCAACAAATCTCACTCCTGTAACTCTCCTTAAAGCTCTTTCTAACCATTCCATTTTTAATTTTTATGGTACAGTTAGCTTGCCCTTTTATTCGAAACTTAGCTTCTCGCTGGCCAAAATTTTGTAGCATTCAAATTTTCGGACCATTTTTTTCCCATTGCCACAAAATTCCCATTTCAAAGTTCACAGACATTTTTCAGCTTACTCAATGCTAGGGAAGTTACCAAATTGTTTTTTTAATGTCATCACTTCTCTATTGGTCAGTCTAAACGAGCCTTAAAATACAGGTTAAGAGAGCATGAAAATTATATAAAAAATGCTGAATTTTATAATTCCTCCATCACCGCCAACTGTTGGGAAAGTAACCACCATTTTAATTTCCATGAACCAACTATCCTCTGTCAAGCGAGATCCAATCTTAGAGTTTCTAGTGCTTCTGGTTAATGGTCTACCACACCAAACTTAATTCGCTAAATATTATCAATGATCAGAAATCCATGTTCTACTTTATTTATATTATGCCTCACACCCGGAGAGAGTGGGGGCACATTTATACTATACTGGGGATAGTGGTAGAAAATAATGGTCGTTAGTCGTATTTTACACCTGTAAATTTCATTTTGACGACCAAGATTTTAGACCCAATAGTCATTTTCGACTCCTAACTTTTTCAAAATTTGTTGTTTATATGACGCAAATTTCGATTGCTCAATCCTTTATTTTTCCTTCTACCAATCTCACCGACGCACGTTGCAAGATCAGAATCATTGTTGCTCTTGTTAGGGGTAAACCCACGGTCTGCAATGTAGTAAGCTCTGGTCCACTATGATACCTTGATTCCCTCCCTTCCTTTAATATTCCACTAGAGTCTTAACATAGTCTTTTTTTGTGTATAAGGAAGTTCTTTAGGAATAGTTTATGTTTAGCGATATTCTTTGGCTTCACGTTCATTTCTGATTTTTAAGTTTTAATTGCAGTTTATTGTTGAATTCTGTCGATTCACTTATGCCGGAATAGCGTTCATCCCCCCCCAAATAATCGGAAATTTTTTTGTCATATAAAATAAATTTATTCATAAAATGTATTTTTTAAATAATACATTTGTAATTTCAATTGAAGGGTTTTTGGGTCTCAATTTGAAATTCTGAAATATTTTGTGGAGCAGCATGTGAACTTTGCATAATAATTCTTTAGCTGTGTACAAGATTATAAAACTGGGAATTTTGACGAATACTGTTCTCATGCACATGTTATCATTTTACTGATTGAAGTAAGAATGCTAATATTGAAATTTTAATTTTTGTTTTACAAAATACTAAACAGTACACTTTCAAGAGTTAATTCACAAAAATTGAAGAATTTTTGATGAATTTTAAGTTTATAACCAGATGTCCACTTTTTTGTGGATTGGGTGATACACACACACACATATTATATATACACACATACATATACAGATATATATATAGGGGAGGTTCAAAGACATCGGACTACTTACAAAACGGTTAATATCTTAATTACCACAAGCATATACTTTGTGACGCTCTTTACTACCATTTTCGTTGATATTTCTTTTACCTTTTGTATTTTAAATACGTTCATCCAAGATAACAAAAATATAGTAATTAAAAAAATAAGATGAACAAAATCATATTAATAAAAATAAAAGGATTTGGTTTGCAAAATTTGGATTCAACTAAAAGGCCACACTTACGAGCCCAAAAGGCCGCATTCGGCCTAAAGGCCGTAGGCTTCGCACCCCTGAACTAGTCTAACGACTTCTAGGATACTTCTCCTCAGCGTTACACTGTATTTCTGCAGGTGTGATTTTCACTGATGTATTGTGGTTCCCAGTAAGCACTGAAAAAGAATAGAGGGAGCCCAAGCCTCAAAAAGTGTAGCCAGTAGCCAGTCTATTTAATATCATTACATGATATGAAGCAATGATTTTGTTTCGGTTTTTTGACGGAATAATTTTTATCTTAGCGTTTATTTCTTTTTTGGTCAATCAACTAAAATATTTTCATTTTTAATGGAAAAGAGAAATATAAACTATAACACTACTAATTATTAAAAATTAGGCAACCAATTAATTTATTACTTTTTTTTATTATTTTATTTACTTTTTTGTAAATGTAAAAATTGCAAATATCGTGAATTGACGAAGTTCAGATTATAAACTTCGTCAGTTACATTTTTAATTTTTATATAAACTTTATTAACTGATTGTCTACAATTTCATGTTTTCATAAATTTTAGCCCTGTAACCCCCCCTTACGAATTTCCGTTTAGATAATGAAATCGTTTATAACGAATCTTGGTCATCCGCTCTTAGCTTAACTGCAGTGACCTTCTATATTTGTTTTTTAATGATTTTTTAAGGGGACACTCATTGAATATTTTTTAGCAATAATGTTCAGAACGTTATTGCAAAAAAACATTAAACGAGTGTCCCCTTAAGTAATTAATTAATAAAAATATGTAGAATGTCATTTTGGTTAAGCGAAGTTCAGAGAACCGGGCTTCGTTATAAATGATTTCCACTGTACAAACATTACTGCCAAAATAATTAAATGAGGGACCACTTAATAAACTTGAGCCTGAGCGACCATTTTCGGGTCTCGAGCCTAATCGACCACTTTTTGGTCCTGAACGGGTTTTGGGTCGGACAGAGCTTGATCGAGCCTACTGGACAACTTCTGGGTTGCGAGTCGGATCGAGTCTGAAAAAACAGGCCTTTGCAGGTCTTTGGCTGAGAGAGAGCAGCAAATGTATAGGTAATTATTGGAAGGTTAAGTACCATGAAAGCATGTTTTAAATTTCCTTCAAAGCCTCAAATTGTGATTTTATCAAAATCAGTAGCTAAAGCAAATATATGGCAAGCAACCTCTTGAAAGCAAGAAAAGTGATCATTACTTGAATCCATTAGGTTCCTTTTTCTTACGACCTCTCTTTTTAGGCTGTGGAGGCAATTCTTCATAATCTTCATACTGATAAGGATCTTCTTGTTTTACTACTTGACCAAGTGTTTCAAACACTTGTTCATCAGGTGAAGTCTCTTCATTTCTTTCATTAGTATCAGGTACAAAACTTCTCTCAGAATTAAACTGTTTTCCTTTATAAGATGCACTGTCAACATTTCCTTCATTACCAAAAATCATCGATGAACCCATACTATAATCTATTGGTTCTTGACTTGTACTACTTGAGGTTAGGTAAGTATAGTGATTGTACTGATCTTCAGGTGACCACTGCCAATCTTCATTATGCCCATATAAAGTAGAAGTTGACAATGGCCCTAAGTAGGAATATTCCGTATCTGATGGGGACGACATATCTGCTCTTATTCTCACCTATAATAAAGAATACCAAATTGAAAATAAAACTGATATGCCGGAGTAAAATACATATAAATGTAACTGTTGAAATCACATTCACAGGAAATATATTAAACTCTTTTCATTCTATAGTTAAAACTCACAATACAACCCTATGATTTGCATCTCATTCAAAAACATAATTTCCATTTGGATATTAAAAAAGTAAAATAAACTCATGTTTGTAAAAATTGCAACACCATGAAGGAATCACTTGATTGAGCTGAAACTTTCAGGAAATGCAAATTAGGGTATGCTATTCAAATGATTAGAATTTCAGAGTCACTGCGTATGCATGGGCTGAGCAGCGCCCTCTGAACTGCTGATGGATCCGTATAAATAGAGGGCTGTAGCGGGGCGTGTATGGCTATCTGCTAGTGGTAAACGTTACATGAGACGTCACTATGCCTCTACGACGAAAGAGGGCGACATTTCAGCAAGTTACGGAGTTTGAACGGGGACGAATGATCGGCCTTCGTGAAGGAGGGTTTTCTTATCGTGCAATAGCAGCTCGTATGGGGCGTAACAGCAGCACAGTGATGCGAGTGTGGAAGCAGTGGGTTCAAGAGAACCAGACAACTCGGAAATCCGGGAGTGGACGCCGAAAGGTGACGTCAGCACGGGATGATAGACACCTGGTCCGCATGGCGGTGACGGACCGTTTTGCTTCATCTGGACAGTTGGCAGAACGTTGGTGCACTGCTACAGGTGTATCATTGTGTGCTTCATCAATTCGTCGGCGTCTACTGCACCGTGGACTGCGTGCAAGAGTTCCTTTATACAGGATCCTCCTGACGCAAAACCATCGGCGCCTGCGGCTACAATGGGCTCATGGACATAGAGACTGGCGTGCTGATTGGCAACAAGTGGTGTTTTCTGATGAATCCCGCTTTAATTTGGGGTACAGTGATGGCCGCATCCGTGTTAGACGCTATACCGGTGAACGCCACCTTCCGGAGTGCGTTATCCAACGTCATAGTGGACGAAACCCCCAGCGTTATAGTCTGGGGTGCGATTGCGTATCATGGACGATCTCAGCTGCTACGAATTGTGGGTAATCTTAAC
The DNA here is from genome assembly GCA_006491805.2 of Dysdera silvatica. Lineage (NCBI taxonomy): Eukaryota > Metazoa > Arthropoda > Arachnida > Araneae > Dysderidae > Dysdera > Dysdera silvatica. Next base: position 99,013,116 of record QLNU02015360.1, read on the forward strand.
AGCAACCGGTACATCAATGAAGTTCTGGAGCCCGAAGTTGTTCCCTTCCTTCAAGGCATTCCCGGAGCTGTATTTCAACAGGACAATGCCCGCCCACATATTGCCAGGAATGTTCAAGACTTCTTTTCATCACAACAGATACAGCTTCTTCCTTGGCCTGCCTATTCGCCGGATATGTCGCCGATTGAACATGTGTGGGATTTCGTTGGTCGGCGTCTCGCTCGTGATCCTCGTCCCATAGCTACTACAGATGAACTTTGGGGTTGCATACAAGCAATCTGGAATGCTCTTCCTCAGGCACACATTCAACATCTGTTTGATTCCACACCACGTCGTATAGCATCACTTATTGCAGCGCGTGGTGGCTTCACCAAATACTGATTTTCGACATGTAATATTGTTTTTTGCTTTGTAATTTTAATCGTTTATTTGTATCAACACAGGTCGTTTGTACATTAAATTTCATTCAATTCGGACGAGTCCTTCATGGTGTTGCAATTTTTACAAACATGAGTTTACTTAACAAAGTAACAAAGATTAGAAATAGAAAAGCATCCAGCAAGATTTCTTTCATATATTAACCCTTTGCACTCGAGGGCTCCGGAGCGGAGCCATTTAAAATTTGTCTTCAAACTCGAGGGCTCCGCTACGGAGACGCTACGGATTGTAACTTTGTTAAGTACTCGTAATGAAGCGGGTTTGATATCGATTCATAGAAGAGTATGTGGTGGTGAATTGGTCAGAATACAAAAACCTAAAATGGTTATTGATTACACAAAAAATATGCGTGGAGTAGATCGGGCCGACCAATATGCTGCAACATATTGTTTTTTAAGAAAATCCCTGAAATGGTGGAGAAAACTATTTTTCTGGGGGATGGAAATGTGTACAGTAAATTCATACATATTGTACACTTCTGCTAAAAAAATAAATAATGAAAAACCAATGTCACATTTGAAGTTTGTAAAATTGTTGGTGGAGCAATTGGTTGGGAATTTTCGACAAAACAGCACATCTCGAGAATACACTCACACACCAAATACGGAGGGCAGGCTCAACAACCACCTACACATTATACGTTCTGGAACCAAGAAAGATTGTGTAGTGTGTTCCAATAGAAAAATTCCGGGCGAAAGACGGCAGACCCATTATTTTTGTGATACCTGTCTAGAAAAGCCAAGATTACATATTGGCAATTGCTTCGAGAGGTATCACACTTTGGACGATTACAAAATGTAATAATTTTATAATTTTTTGTTTTTTTTATATATCATAACATTTGTATTCATAAAGAATTAAAAAAATAATAAGATATAACGATGACTTTTCTTTTAATGCGTATATCAAACTTACATGTGAATATGATCTTTTCACTAAAATCGCTTCGAGTTGCTGGTAATACGAATGAAAAAAAACTTCGAGTGCAAAGGGTTAATAGCATTAGCGTACAAAGTTCATAAGGGGAAGGGTTGGGTTACTGGTTTATAATTGGGGGTATAGAGCTGCAACTCCATGAAAGTGTTTTTTTTTTTTTTTTAAATTAAATTCAAATCTTTATCATTTTATTAATAGTTGATGCTGATGTGTGCACAGCTTTTGTAACTGTTCTTTGAGGTTTTGGATTTCTTGTAAAACCATAGACTGCACTTTAGAAATATTAGAAATAGTACGAACTTTTTGGGGATATTTCTTTTGGATTTTTTCCTCTTGACATTAAAGCCTGATGATTTTTTCCCTTTACATTAATAATAAAAAAAAAAAGCCCTAGCTTGAGCTAAATATACGTGGGTGGCAAACATTGTATAATACATTAATAATATCGCTTATTTTATATTTTGAAACTTGAAAACCATGCTTCTCACGTTGTTTTTTAATTATTGAATATGAATATTTCTCTTCGGAAAAGACACACAGCCTTCAAGCCACAGCTTCTTTTCGTACACAATTTCACAGCACAAACTAAATTTTTAGTCGCAAACGATTTTTCACTTTTCTTTTTAAAAGCTTTATCCAAAGTACATAAATAAAGTAAGTAAATTGTCACATGAGCATGAAGGAAGTGGTAGGAAATTCCTCAATGCCATTAACCAAAATTTTTTGGTTTACATTGTAGCTATTCAAGTAAAATCAAAAGATCCTTTCCCTGAAACACATTACTCCAATGAAGTCTTAAACAGATCAACGTCTACGTGGCGATTTAATTTAAGGAAGAAAATTGTCAATGAAGATTTCATAGTTCTTGTTTACACAATGATAATATTACCTGCAAGTTCTGCTGGGCTTGAAAAAATATTCTCAAGCTTTTCGTTTACTCACAATAAATTAAGAAATTGTTAGGGTTTAGAAACAAACAGCAAAATTGGCCTTTTGCAATAGACAAACTACACTATATACCCAGAGGTCACCAGACACTTTCGATTTTAGACATTTTTTCGAATTTCTTGAGAAATACTAAACGAATTATTCTTCAAATTCAGTTACGTAAAGAACATGCTTGGACTCATACTTTCCAGTAAAGGTTTAGTCAAGAATACATTTAGGGGACCAACAGGAAATTGCAGAAAAAAAACCAACCCATATTTGTAATCACCCTGTATCACAAAGAAAGTGGAAATAATTTGTAATTTTCAAAAAAATTTCTCTTTCTATGCATAATATTTCTGTGCATTTTTGTAAAAATAGCATGTATATCCACGAAAATATGAACATTTCTTTAAAAAATTCCATTTTTCGCATGTTTTTTTGTTTATGGGAGGGATGCCGTATTCAACCAAATTTCACGAAACTTACAAAAACTTGGCAATGCAAAAGAACTCTGGGCGAAACGGATGGACCTTAGTTCAAATCCAGGGGGACGGCGTCTCTTTTTCTCCAAAATCAATAAGCTCTAGTTTGAGCTAAATATACGTGGGTGGCAAAAATTATTGTATAATAAATTCCCCCACGAAAACTCACAAAAATCTCGCCCCGGAGGCTTTCTTGTGTTGACCATATTTGGCAATTGTGTTATCCCTGCGGAGGGTAATAATACCTTAACACCTTTACATACGGAGAAAGAGAGCGTTGTTTCCTGTCCTCATTCGTCTAGCGGTCCAAGACACTCCGGGCTAAACGGAGGGATCCTGTAATAGTAGATCGACTCACTGTGCTAAACACTCGATGGATAATATATTACACAATAGGCACAGTTTTTCAAAAACTGTGCCTATTGTGTAATATATTATCCATCGAGGGAGGGACCCTGGTTCGAATCCAGGATGGGGACGGCGTCTCTTTTTCCAAAAACAAAAAAGCTCTAGTACATATACGTGGGTGGAAAAAAAGAATTATTGTATAAAAATATTATACTGAAATTTGAAACGAATAGATTGAATATTCGAGGAGATATGAGTATTTATAGGTAATAATTTTTAACTGCATATGCTGAAAAGATAAAAATTTTCTTTTATAATTCGGTAGCCAATTACATAAAAATGTTTGAAAGTCATTGGCAATATAGTGAGATGCATTTTAGTTACTTTCTAAATGTAGCTGGATGATAAAGGATTTTCCACAAACTGTTATTTCCTAATTTATCGGACATCCCTGTGCTTTAAGTGAACTTGTCCAATATTATGCAAATAAGCAAAAACACATGTCTGATGCTATATAAGAGAAGGAAAAAATTGCTTGAGCATAAAGCATGTGTTAGATACCAAAATGAACAAACATAAAGAACTGAGTGACTTTGAAAGGGGTTAAATTGCAGATGCCCATAAATTTGGACATTCCATCAAACAAATTTCTCTGAAATTAAATGTAACCAAGTCTACTGTCAGTGATGTTATTAGTCAGTGGAAACAACATACGATAACTAATAAGTGTAATGTTCATACAGGTAGACTTAAAAAATAGACTGATATAGGGATTGAAGGACACTTAAGCGTATTGTTAAAAACAAAAGCTAAGCACCCCTGCTAGCAATCACAGATGATTTCTGATGTCAAACACACACCAGTCAGTGACAAAAGGATCTATTGTGAGATAATTGAACTTGGGTTTCATGGACTTGCGGCTACCCACCAGCCTAATAACACATATCAATGCTGGACAACATCTGCAATAGTACAAGGAACACTGCTATAGACTGTTGTTTAATGAAAAACGTATTATGGAGTGATGAGTCCAGATACATGTTGTGCCACTCAGATGAACACATATGGAACTGGGGAATGGCATTTACCAGAGTGTATAGTCCCGAATATGAAGTTTGTTGATGCGAGCATTATGGTGTGAAGCTGTTTTTCTTGGTTCAGGATTGGCCCATTAGTTTTAACCAAGGGCAGGATGAACGCAGGCATATACCAAGATATGCTGGACAATAACATGCTTCCCACGTAGAGGCAACAGTTTGGGGTAAGCCCATTCCTCTACCAGCAGGATAATGCTCCTGTCCACATAGCAGGGTCTACTGCTGACTGGTTTGTAGATAATGAGGTGGAAATGCTTTAATAGCCTTCTCAAAGCCCTGATTTGAATCCCACTGAGCATCTTTGGGATAAACTAGAGTGTTGGTTGCATTTAAGGCCAACTTGACCAAAAAATAAGCAGGGTTATTTGTCGCATTGCAAGAAGAGTGGAGAAAAATTCAGCCAACGGTATATCAAAAGTCCTATCCCAATGAATACATGCTGTCATAACAGCAAAGAGAGGTCCCCGGCTCTGTGTATTAGTAGTTATATTCTACTGAAATAGAACTAACAACATTGTACATGTGGTTAAATAGTGTTACTACACTGTCATTTATGTAAATAATACAATTTAAGTAATATAAATTATTGTAATGCATAAAATGCTATAAAAATACAATAACAAATGACCATGTGCGGAAAATCCCATATCATCCAGCTACTTCTAGAAAGTAACTAAAATGCAGCGCACTGTATCGCCGATAATTTTCTAAATTTTTACGATATTCAACTAAAATTTTTATGCAAGTTGCCCTATAGAATTGGCTGTTGTATTATGAAAGAAAATAGTTTTATCTTTTGAGTATGCACAGTTAAAAATTACCTATATTATTATTACCTACTCATATCTCTTCGAACATTCAATATATTCATTTCAAATTTCAGTATATTTTTCTTTTAAATTGACAAGTTTTATATAAGTTTTTTGAAATTTGGTTGAAAACTCTGCATCCCATAAGCAAAACATGCGAAAAAAAAATGGAATTTTCAAAGGAACGTTCATATCTTTGTGGATATACATGTTATTTTTACAAAAATGCACAGAAGTATTGGACATAGAAAGCAGAATCTTATTTAAAAGTTACGAATTATTTTCACTTTTTTTGTGATACAGGGGGATTACAAATATCTTTTTTTCCTTCCGTTTTCTTGTCGATCCCCCTAAATGCATTCTTGACAATCTTTAGTGGAAAGTGAGTTCAAGTATGTTCTTTATATCACCGAAGTTGAAGAACAATTCGTTTAGTGTTTCTTGAGAAATTCTAAAAAAATGTCTAAAATCAAAAGAGTCCAGTGACTTTTGGGTGTATAGTATACTTTAACAACGCACAACTATTAGTATAATTTAATAGTTACTAACTACTTTATGGAAAAGATGAGTTTAAACTTGAATTTCCTGCGATGTAACCTTTGAATAAACACTGTAACTGAACTTGTTTTACTTTAAAATGCATTTTCCTCAGCTATTTATGGTACTTCAATAAGCTTTTAGTAAATGAAATAATTATTTTCTGCAGGCAAGCCTGTAGCTCGATGCTTATTACTTAAAATTCATTATTATTTCGATGTGTTTTATTAATATATTTAATAACACTAAATATATAAGTAGACTAATATATTTAAAATTAATAAATAAATTTCTTAAAATAAATTTTGCATTAAAAACTTACTATAGAGGTATATTAAAATTTATAGTCTCCCTCATCGGGTCATTCCATATCAAATCAAGTCATTTTCCTCACCAGCTCTGATTTTTATGAAACTTGGTGAACTAGTTAGACCTAATAAAGTAAAGCATATAAAATTTTAACTTCCTGGGCAAATTAGTTTTTTAGTTATTTGCATTTAAAAATGGCTGAAAAAATAAAATTTACCCTCTGATGGCTACATTTGAATGACCATATCTCCTGTTCTGACATACAAAAACAATTTTGATGTCATTTTAAAGCTCTTTAAATGTCCTTTCAAATGATATCAAACACTTCAAGGTTTTGGGAAAAAAAACATTTCAAGGTCATAGTATTTGACTTTTGACCTTGAATTGCTAAAAATCAGATTTCTTATTTTTCCCTACATTTTTTAATACTACAACATCTTAACTATGTGTATACCAATTTTCGGTTTTAGTTTGAATTAGATGTGATTGGTTGATTCAGATGGTTTTGGTTTGCAGTTTGGGTTTTAATTGAATTAGAGCTAACAGTTTGATTTAGATGGTGTTAGTTTTCAAATTGAGTTCTACTTTGAAAAGTCAAACTACATATAAAGCTTTTAAATCATATTCATGGTGAAATATTTCTGTATTGATATTATACAAGAATTGGTGGGAATATTTTTGTAAGAATTTAATTTTTAGGTAAGGAAAATTTTGTTTTGAACAAAAGTAATGAAAAGGCAGTGGTAAAACAGATGTTGCAATTCTCTGGGAAAAGGGAAACATTCCAGCAAAAGAAAAGGTCTAATTCCCGTTTCTAAGTTGATTTATGAAAATTTTCCTGAATTTATTGGACAAATGATATGTGACCAGTGCAGGATAGAAGTATGTGCATTCACAAATGACCTAGCTCTGGAATGTAGGTCCGAAGAAGACCCAGTACCTGGGACAAGTTTCCTGCAAGTGTGTGATGATAAACTAGCACTAGGTTCTTTAAATCATAGTTTGAGTGTCTTGAAAGAATCACTAATGAGTAAGGAAAAACTTAAACAACATAAATATCCAAAAGAAAAGTCTAAGAAGAGAGGACTTGGAATGGGAAAGTTGCTCGAATTGGACACAACAGATGATGATTAGGAAGTTAAACCTGTGGAATGTGAAATGATACGTCAACTGAAAGAAAAATTTCTTACATCCACAAGCCACAGTGAAAAGTGCAAATTCTTACTGTTTTGCCAAAAACTTGGACTATAAGAAAAACTGAAAGAGAATTTCAAGCTTCTAATTTTATGGTGAGAAAAAAGAAGCAATTAGTAAATGAAAAAGGGATTTTATCACCGAATCCAAAACCTGGAAAGTCATTAACTGAAAATATGGCTAATACTGTGAGAAAATTTTATGAATCTGATATTGTTAGCAGAATGCCAGGCAAAAAAGATTGTATATTTGTAAAGCAATTAAATGGAAAATGAATATGTAAACAGAAAAGGCTTGTTCTGAGCAATCTTAAGGAAGTTTATGCATTATTTAAAGAAAACTACCCACATAATGAAATTGGATTTTCAAAATTTGCAGAACTGGTCTAAACCTGTGTTCTTGTGAGCTAGTGGAACACATTCGTTTGTGTGTGCACTATCCACCAAAAATTGTTACGTTCATTCTGGGACACCCTGTATATATATATATATATATATGAGTTGTAACTTTTACTTGACATGGGAGGGATATGAATAATCGGAGATTACCGCTCACTTTGAAAGTCACAAACACCAATTATAGAGCATACATCAAAGCAGGATATTAACCCTTTGCACAAGGCCTTTTTCTCTCGGGCGAACCAGCAACTCGAGACGTTTCTCGATGTTCTTGGTGAATTTCTTACCTCTAACTTAAAACGATTACACTGACAAATTAATGTATAAAACTTTTATATTTTAACATTTTATCTATCTTTACAGGTCTAAGAAGATAATTTCTTAAACATTAATCTCTGTACTGTTGCTTAGTGTGATATTTTACAAACCAAATGCCAAGACCATGCCAGGTTTGTCAGGATAAGTATTGCAATAATACGTTGTCTGATGTCATTTGCCAGGCTCATTTCGTCAAGAGCAAACTTTGCAATCCTTCCTAACTCCTGCTAATCCTTTTGCCACGACTGACAAGTTTGAACTGATCGCAGAAGGTCGACCGTCGAGAGTCAAACCTGAGTCTTGCTGATCCAATTAATCTGATATCTCCAGCGAAACACATACACAAAAGTCACTCCTCGATAGAGGAGAAACAATGTAAGAGCTGTTCAAACACCAGGTCAAAAAAGACCCAGGCTTGGTGGTGAGGGCTAACGCCGAAAACACAGTCTGGTCCGCAATCGTGGACTAATTTGAGATAAGAAAATCTTATCTCCATTTGAAGGGATGTCATTTTGCACTTCGTAAGATTGTACCCAAAGAGCTTAGGAACTCACTTGAAAGAAATTAAACATAGTCATTGCCACGCATCGAGTTTCCACGTCAAACCAAGTGGTGAGCGACAGTCACTTCTTGAATTGAGGTATTGAATCATGTGGTGAATGAGAGTTACCCCTCGAGTTGCAGCATCATGTGGTGAGTGAGTCACCTCTCAAATGTAAAGGGTTAACCTTTTTCCTTACAGGTAAATTTTCTTAAGAGACTATTTTCTGTTCAAATTTCTATTTGACATATGTTTCATACATATAGTAAATGATCATGATTGTAATAAAACAGTACATTTATCAATATATTGAGGAGTCCTTGAATTGAAAAGGATTACTTACAATTATACTCAGATTCCTATTTTGTATATAACAGTTATACATAAGTCAAAACATCATAGTTGGAAAATGCAATATAATTTTGTTTTGATTATGAGTTTTACGACGAAAGGATAGCAGAAGTTATACTGTGCCAGGACCTAGTTTTCCAACGAATCCGAACCTCTTACAACCTAGGGAACCAATCCTTGGACTAGTGAGTAGTTAGTCGTTGAGGGCATTTTTTTTTTAACCACTGGGAAGATAGATCAGAGATGGAAGTTCATGAAGAGAAGAATAAAAAGGAACACCAAAATGGAAAGACATACATGTATTCTACATCATATAATACTTGTCAATGGACATTGAATATATTTACACTTATTCACTTAAGTAAAAAAGGACTTTTGAAAAAATAGTTTGCTTCCAGACTACTAAGGTTGCTACATGAATATATCTATTAATGGGAATAAACAACTTAAATTTTGAAAGCACTTCATTACAAAGAAAGAAAAACTACCAAAAGAGCACAGTATCTTTCTACAACCAAACCCAATTTTAACTCAGTTATTACATTAAAATTCTGATGTCCCTTCACGAGCTATATAGGGATAATGCTATTTTTCCAGTTGTATCATAAAATGTCCACAAAACCTGGATCAGGGTTTAAGCTGCAGTCTCGTTTTTCGCAAAATGCGACGAGTTGCTCGAAAATGCGAAGAAAAAATTATTGCCCATCGCGAAAATGCGACAGGCATTTTTAACCACAGTTTATTCTCTGAAAACAGGATTCCTCGATTCCAGAATATCTGTTTTGCACTTTAGCGATCTTTTCTTGTTCCTTTTTGTTTCCTCTTCAAAATTCTTAACAGCACCTGTTTCCACACCCCACCCCCTTACTTATTACTCAAGGGGGACTACACTTGGGAGGGGGGGGGGAAGGGGAAAGTTGACCATGCCAGGCACACAGAGCTGCCCCCTCACACGGTTTTCTTCATTCAATGAATCTATCCCCCAGAAGGAGAGGTTGCCCCTTCTTGGACAACACGCAGCTATCAGCTATCCATGTTACCCTACCCCATCTTCCCCATGAGCTAAAAATACACTTAAAAGAATGGCCTGAGTGAGAAATGAGCAATTTAATGGAGGAAAAATATTTTAAGGTATTCTTCTGTGGAACATCATTTCAAGATTTCCCACATTGCTCAGGGTACTTGCGGTTACCTCATTACTGGTTTAACCCATTAACATTTTTAAGTGGCCAGAACATTGATATCCTTTCACATTTTTAAGCAGCAGTACAATCAGGGTGTGGTATGCGAAAATCAGAAGGGGATGCTCTCTAACATGCATGGGATTGTGGCCTGGAGTGCATGAATGGTTTTGCCTCTGAATAAGAGACGGGAGCCTAGGAATAGAGAGGTGGGGCATGTAGACGGATTGTGTGTATCGACCAAAGTTTACAGTGGATAAGTTAAATAAAATAAAGGAAACACATACTGCCTGTCCCAAGACTGTAGCCAGGTTTTAATTTCTTTGGGGGAGGTTGAAAAATTTTTACAGCATGTGTTGATACAATCATAGCATGCAAGGCCGTAGCCAAGTCCCATTAAACATTTGGTCTTGGGAGGGACCTGTCCCTGAGATTCTCCCTTTGGATGAGGGCATGATCTGTCCCCTTCTAAGCCAGAAAGTTAGCAAGATTTGGAACGATCAAAGTAGGAGTGGGGACAGAAAACATTTTCTTTTATTAATGTTTGAAACAGATTGAAAGCCTGATTAAAAAGCTTGCTATTCATTCCTTACTGTGTGGACAGCTAGCAACTTATTTTGCATGATAGGGGATCAGATGAGAGAAAAACGGATGAGTCCATTGCAATTTCCGGTGGAGTAGAATCTCTGGCATTATTTGTATTTGGATGTCGAAAGAATTATAGGATTAAGCTATGGTCGCTTTTTTCGCAAAATGCAGCGAATTAATCTAAAATGCGAGAAAGAAAATTGTGTCCATTGCAAAACGGCGACAGTTATTTAATGTCCTATAAAAAAAACTTTACCTTTTTTTCCCTTAAATAACTTCGATTTACATTTTATTGTTTTTTTAACCTTAAACTATGTTTCTTACAGTAACCCTCCCCCCAACACACACACAATTCTTCTTCCTATATACTTTAGGACACAGAATGACGAATACCCATCAAACACCAACAGTATATACCACATTTAATCGCTATTCATCGGTCATCTCTTTTTCATGGGAATGAATGCTGATTGGCTGTGGCAGCATATTTGAACTGGAATAATGATGATGTCTCAACTCACACTGTATATATTTTTTTTTATAAATATGTTAATATTTTCTAAAATAACCCCTTTACAATTCGAAACATTGTTGATATAAATAATTTCATTGATACGATTTTTCGAGCAATGAAAGCAACTAATATTTTTTAGCATTTTGCTACTACTTTTTTTTTCCCATTTTAGCATTTTTGTGACAGCACTTTTTGAGCCAGCTTAAACCCTGACTTGGATATAACGTCAAAATAAATCAGTATTGCGTATCTAATAATTTTATACTTCCTATACATGTGTCAAAAATCTTTCTACTCTGTTTTGCAGCTCCTTTTTTCCTTTTTCTTTAAAAAACATAAATTTGGAGTGACAGGACATCTTGGCATTTATCTAGGTATGTGCCAAAAACCAGTGACTCCCTTAATGATAAAGATATGGCTAGTATGTTCCATTAATTGTTTGTCATACTGCCATCTAGTAACAAATTATGCACATATTTATTTTTCAATAAATAGGAGGTGCATCCTTTGAAGTACCATCTGTTATCCACATTTCTAATTGCGAAATCTTCGAACTCCTCTCAGAGCCTTCTTAAACAGGGATATTTTAATATTAACTCACAATTTATTATGTTATTTTATTCTGCAATTGTTCCGGACTTTTAAAATAACCATGACAAAGAAAGCTTTTTTCATTGGAAGACAAAGTCATTATAATAAATAACTTAGTTCAGTTTTACACTGCCATATTTAAATATTCAATTTAAAATAGAAGTATTACTATATGCTCTAATGTAGTGGTTCCCAACCTTTTCTAAGTTGCAACCCACTTTTATACTAGCCAAGGAATCTGTGACCCCTTTTTACAGTAAACAAAAGATCTGTCACCCTATTTGTCCACCGCAGACACACATTTGCATAATAAAAGCATTTTTAACAGAGTAAAGAAAACACATTAAATATAAAATTATATTAATTACATATGTTACATTATGTATATTATATATATAACCACATACAGTAAAAATGAGTTTATAATAACCTCAAGGGACTATGCAAATTCAGTCATCGCCGTGATATCATTTTAAAATCATAGTATAGTAATACCACTTTGGGTTTTATAAATAGTACAATGGTAAAGTGTAAACTTTTGTTTTAGGTAAATAAAATGTCAATTATATTAATTCCAATAACGGTATATACTTTCGCTGTATTTTATGGCCCTTCCTTTCTTTTGATTTTCCTGAACCAAAATTGTAAAAAACACTATGTAAAATATATAATATGGAAAACAAATGTATTAAAAATATTTATTATATTATACCAATGACTTCCGAACAGTGCCTGTTTAAAAGTTTCATGAGCCCTAGACTGCAAAAGTAGAATGGACCTCTAAAGAATGCTGCTTTCGTGATAGTCAATTAATAAATCAAAAAATTTTTTAAAGTTCATTATCTTCAATTTTCAGGTTTAGCAGTAATAAAACATTCTCGGATATTTGTAAATAAACAAGATTAAAATAAAACTTAAATTTTAATAACACAAGTACGATTCCAGCCTTGTTTCGAACCCACATGGTTCTGATGTATTACTGTTACGTCGCATCATTATATCCAATACGGATTTCCCTTCTAAGGATTTATATCTAGACTACAAACTCGCCGTCGTTATAGCAGGTTTCGTCATTATATACGATGTCGTTATAACAGACATATTTAGTATGGAGTAGAATGGGAAACCAAACTTCTTGTAAACATTTCGTCATTATATGAAGTTGGTCGTTATGATTTTTACTGTGTATTATATAAAAGTTAACAACCATTAGTAGAATACTGCAATATGTGTAGCCATGTTGAAATATAAAACTGTCGACAACGTGTGGTATAAAATTCCTTATAAAAATAATTGCAACCAAAAATAGTTGCGGCGACCCACAGAAACCTGTTCGCGACTCTCAAGTTGGGAACCACTGCCCTCATAAAGCCGCTTACAAAATTTTTTATGTACCAATATTTTAAAATTATCAGCTATAGTGTCACTCAGTTATAATGTCCATATTTCACAAATTCCCTTAATGACTTTATAACTAAGTGCAACTGAAGTACAAAATTTTAAATATGAAACACAAGTTTGTTATTTTCCTTAAATTTCAATTTTATCATTTTGACTTCATATCTAGGAATGGAATGAAACACTTAGATATGGGAGGTGCAGGGGGATATTTGTATCTTCCTCCAGAATAGCAAAATTATACTTATTACAGAGATTTCTTGGAATTGTGTACTGGAGATTTTCTGGGACGTTTTCTTGCCCACAATGAACATATTAGGAATCTCCATATAACGAACTTCCATTTAACAAAGTTTTCTATTTAACGAAATTTTCGGCGGAACCTTGACTTTGAATGGCATTAACATGTAAATTTGTCTCCATATTACGAAAAACAATTTCTATATAACGAAGTTCTTTTTATAAAGAATTTGATTTTTTTTTTAATTTACCTTTTACAATTTTTCAGCGGGATGGTTAGGTAGAAGGGGTAGTTGAGGATTTTAAGCAAAAAGACGGAGGTGAGGTAGCCTTCTGTATTGTAGACATAGGGTCAGTTGTGATAAATAATTCTATTGTTCTAAACTGGGAACTTCGAAGCAGCGGGGATGTATCACTCTGCAGGTGTGGCTAAGCCACGAAATTTGCTTCTCGCACATACGTGTTGCATTGTTGAAGAAAATGTTATAGATGACGTGTTCCGATATTTACAAAAGTGTGAGAATTTCTATAAACAAAATGTTTTTTATAAGAAACCTGTACAAAGCAAAATTAGTGATTATTTCTCTGTTTCAAATATGTTGTATGAGGATCATACAGATATAAAGTAATCCTCAGTCTTTACTTTTGTTATTAATTTGTACGTACTTGTATACGAAAAATATTTAAATTCGTTGAAAAAGAAGAGTCTACTGAATTTAGTCTTTACTGTCCAAATTTAGCTTTTTTCATTTTATCGAAATTAAGTTTCAACATTTATGTTAATTTCTATTTAACGAATTTTCCTTATAACGAAGTTTTTCAGAGGAACGATGGCACTTCGTTAAATAGAGACTCGACTGTAATTTCAATTTAAAGTACGATTCGAAGAAAATGGTAAAAATTTAAAATTACATACAAGCTCTTAAAACTTAACCACTAGATAAATTTTAGAATTAAACAAAAATGGTATGAAGCTGAAAGTTCACTAAAGCTAGTATATTAACTGACCTTTTCCTTTTGTCAAGGCAAGCTCTCAAAAGTTACTGACCCCTAAACTGTTACCCACCAGCTTTGAACTTTTATCTACTAATCTTTTGAACTTTAGTACCCTTATGTTATCTAGTTTTCCCCCAATGCCATTACAATCAGTAACCCCTGTCTATAGAACAGTAATCTCAAACATGCCAAGCCAGATCTAATGATACAAAGTTGCATGGAATATATTTAATTTAAATTACAAACACTGTCATCCAGAATATATGTGTGATTTTTACATGATCCTTTAACAATGTTTCCTTCAGTACTTATGACATCAGCCATAAGATAGCTATTTTGGTATGGTATGTAGGCAACTGTATATATGAAGACATTAGTAGGGGAATTTCTTCTAACAAGAACTGATGAAGAGCTATTAATAATTTCATATTCATAAGAAATGTTTTTTCCTTTCTTTCAAACTAAATAATTTTATTACAACATGATATAGAAAGTTGTAAGATATTATTACCCTCCACAGGGATAACACAATTGCCAAATATTGGTCAACACACAAAGCCACTGGGATGAGATTTTTGTGAGTTTTTCGTGGAAGATTTTTTACTACAAATAAATTTGACACCCACGTATTAGTAGCTCAAACTAGAGCTATTTTTGTTTAGAAGAAAAAGAGACGCCGTCCTCATCCCAGATTCGAACCAGGGTCCCCGCGTTGAGCCCGCGGTGTCTTGACCTACTAGACGAATGAGAACAAGAACAAACGCTTTTTTCTCCGTATATTAAGTTGTAAGATATTATTACCCTTCACAGGGATAACACAATTGCCAAATAATGGTCAACACACAAAGCCACCGGGGCGAGATTTTTTGTTAATGTTCTGTGGAGGATTTTTATTACAAATAAATTTGACACCCACGTATTATTAGCTCAAACTAGAGCTATTAATACGTGGGTATCAAATTTATTTGTAATGATATAGAAAATGGTCATTTCTTTAAATGTGCACTGGTAAAAAGACAGTACCAATGACTAAAATCAGGATTAACCAAAGGACTTATTCAGTAACTTCTTGAGACAAGAATACATTGTTTCATCCCGAAAAAGATCACGTTTTTGGAAAATATGACATTTTTCAGGCATCTAAATTGAGCCTAGATAGTTCACAGTCACAACATTAAAGTTAAAAAAAACATATTTCTGCAATATAATTCAAAAGATTACCATATTGTTTTATACAATAGGCTAGCTATACTTTCAATTAATACTGTATCTCTAAAAAAGATTAAAGTACTAAAAATTATATGAAATAATTTTAAAAAAGAATGACAAGTATAATAGTAAATGAAAACTTTCCACTTTATATGAAATCAGAATTATATGCAAGGTGTTTGGAAAATATCTGGCAAAACTTTAAGGGG
>QLNU02015360.1:99035262-99045858 GCA_006491805.2 Dysdera silvatica
TTCACTTTCAGTTCTCAATTTTCTCCTTACCCTTTGACCCCTTCTTTGTCTTTTTACTGAGGTATTTTGTTTGTGCAACATCGTTATTAGTCGTTGTCTGATTTTTTACTTTATTTTTTTTTAGCAAACTCTTCAACTCTTCCTTTCACTGACGCTTTGCCTTGAAGTGGTAACGTTAGAGATATAAAAAAACCGGGAAATATTGAAACGCGGGAATAAATTGGAAATTTTGAATATATTGGACACTTTGATGGGAAGAAACTACCTTGATAATGTTTACGTTTATTTGCACACCACCAGCAAACAAGCACTTATAAAAGACCCGAAATATTTCAAGAAACCTTTTCTTACCTATATTTTTTACCCTTTCATCTTTCAACAGAAATTATTATTAGGTAATGAAATTATATTCCATTAGAAATGTTCCAAGTTCAAATTAAATTTATCGCTTTAAGGCATTAAGTACAAAAAATTGTCATCGATTAATTATCAAGATTAGTTCAATATTTATTTCTTAAAATAAATAATAAGTAACACAAAAATCGTTTTATACATTTCAAACAATCATATTTCAAAATTCCCATAATGTTAAAAAAACTTCGTTTTGGCAATTTTGAAAATTCCCTTCCCAAAAAAAACCCGTTTTTTTCCCTGGTTTAAATCTTTTTTTTCAGCCTTTACAACTCTACGTAACGTGGATGCCTTCGTCGAGAGCCTATGTTTTTCTGCTTTAGATGATGTCTCGGCATCTGCGTCTATCAGCCGACTCCGTGCTGGGGTCCTCTTTATTGCCTGGGAGCTGAAGTCTGTGATTGTGTCTGTTTCGTATCCTTTGTGTTCCGAGTCTGCCTGCCTCCTTTTCTTCGTCCACTGCAGATTTTCTGCGAACGACCAACCATCTTTCCCTCATCTTGTTTAGACCACTGAGCTAAAGCTAGCTCAGTGGTTTAGATAGATTCCATGCCATTCACTCAGGGCAAGTCGTTTTCCTTTACTATATTGTGAGTACAAAAAAAAAATTGATTGATTGATTGATTTTCTGCTCTAACTAATCTTCATCAAACTTCATCCTTAGGCAGGTGTTACCTCTACCGAATCGTTGGTAATCATTTCCCCTCTTTCATTTTTATGTAGTGGATTATTATCATTTTGGATTTCGTCAAAGCCGCGTCTGGAAATACAGTGTTATTAGTTTGGCCAACTTTTCCATTTTCATGTGCATAGTTCACCATCAAGGATTTTTAGGAAATTTTAAATATAAAAATAATGAAATGATATATTTAACATCACGGCTTCAAAAAATTTTCGTCTACGACGAGTAAAACATTCTCGAACTTAACAATGATATTTCTAAAAATGTTATCTTTGCAGATGTCAAAGTACTCGTAAATTAAGAATTCAAATTGGAATGTAAGGCCTGGTATCAGGTACTTTTAATATTTTATTTATGGTGCATTTTAAATTGGATGAATCTCGCTTATGTGGGAAATGAAATTTAACCAAAATTCTTATTTTTAAGAACGAACGAACTAACTTTATTTTTGACAATCAACGACCACGATGCCAATTACCGAAACATAAAAAATATAACACTTCAAAGTTTAACTGTCAAATAATAAATAACGCTCTCAACAATGTGCATAAAATAAATTTATTTAATTCGTAACTGGGATAGTTAATTTGAAGCTGATAATAGTCTATAAAATTTAAAAATTATCAACCAAAATTGATTTTCGTTTCAGACAATGAATATTTTTTCACTTTTTTCTCGAAGGAGGTCCCTAGCCTCCCTCTCTCCATTTTTGGTTCGTCCGTGAGTGACCAAGGTTTGAAAAACACCGCTCTACGTCATTGTAAATGTTTCCTCATTTTACGATTTATTAGACGATGCGCTTTTTTGATTCAGTAGTGCATCTATAACCTGTGATAAAATCTTTAACATATAAAATATAATTTTTTCCTATAAAAGAAAATCGTTAGGGATATATTATGGTTTCTGCTTTCTGATGAGAAATAATATGTAGTTTTCCTTTTTCTATAATTTTGTAAATAAATTGAGATGCGTTTCCTTATAATGGCATTTATGATATCTGCTTTTCACTTTGCAGGAAACTAAATGTGTGGTAACACCTTCATTGTTGATATAGTGTTAAAAATACTTGTATGTGTACTGGTGAGATTTTATTGAAGAAAAATTTTCAGTCTCTTATAAATATATCGGAAAATGTATTGCGAAACTGTAAAAATTAGGAATATTTGTATTTAACATGCACTGTTACTCTAATATCCGTGTTACAAAAACGAAAATCAGTATTATATAAAGTCTTATCAGGATTAAACGGACACTTCAGATGCAATTAGAGTTGTAAAAAACCCGGGAATTTTGGACACATTGGAAACTTTGATGGGAAGAAACCAAGATAGCTAGAATAAAGATGGTAGTGCCATCCTCACCTTTCTTCCTATTGGTCGATTGTGTCGAATCGACCAATAAAAAGAAAGGCGCGGACGGGACTACCTCCTTTATTCTAGCTATCTTCATTTCTATATTCAAAGTTTCCAATGTGCCCAAAATTCCCGGGTTTTTAAAAACTCTACACACACGATTAGAGCTCAAATAAGAATCTATGTTCTTAGCTCACAATAACTGGAGAAGAAAGTAAATTGACGACATACTTCGTCTTAATTCGATTTAGCAATTGTTGAATTATTGTTTCAATGCTTCAGTCACTAATCTCCGGAATACTGTCATGACCTTCTTTCCGTATGTATGTTTGCCCAAGAGGAATTCCTTAAGTAAATTAAAGCGAACGATTAATTCGGATTTAAAGTTTAGAAATATTAATAACTATTGCCAGAAGGTTAAAAAAAACCTTACCAATAAATAGTGTCTATGAGTACATGACGTTTTTAAATTTTTTTTAATCTTTTGATTATAGATACTAATGGAAATCAGTGTTAAAAAATTGTAAAAGCAACCAGTAAGAGTGAGAAGGCATAACGTATTAAAGCGGTGGACCTTATGATAGCATAGTGGTAAGACATCCGCATTTTAGGAGATTAATTCAGGTCTGGTTCAAACAATTACACAGCGTTTGTGCCTTTTTTCTTCAACGGGTGCTCAATTCGGCGTTTAATTTCAAAATTGAAAGAGATTTTCCGAAACCCCCAAAAATTGTGTGTCTTGGCGAAGCACTATCTTAGTTGTCCTTGCGCCATAAAACACCTAAACCAGATAAAACCTCCTTAAGTAGGGCGACGGGAAATAACATACCTTGCTGTTAATGGTTATAAATGCTGCCTTTGAGCCAATTGAACACAACTTCCAACACTACAGCCGAGAACAACTTCCAATAAGTGTATTTGTGTTTAAATGAATTGTGGTTAGATAGGTGATATTAAGCCGTCATTCCGGACCCATATGGAAGTCTTAAGACGTAAAACATACAAAGATTGTCCTCTCAAGCTATAAAGGTAACTGCAAAAACGTATTAAATTACGTATAAATTAAAAAAAAAGATTTATATTGCAAATAATATTAAGATTGAGAGAAAATTCTATTGTATACCGATATAATTCCTCGAACGAAAAAAGATATGTGAACTCCGAAAGTAGGTTGAGATGTTGGGGAGGCGAATCACTCAGAATACACGGTTGAAAATTGGGTAGGTCTTTATTTGGCAGTTGATAAGAAATGTCTGAATTTGGTAATAAATGACTCAATATCAAATTTTTATAACTTATGTCTCGTTGAAAACAAAATTGATAATTTTTAAGGGTGCATTAGCTACGTTAGCGAAGTGCTGAATTTAAAACTCATCCTGCAAATCTCATTTTCCCTTTCATCTCGTGATATTGAACAATAGGTTTAATAATTCGAGCTTTTTGAGTCAAGCCAATTTAAGTTTTTCCATCTGACATTTTTTTTAAAAATTTTCTTTTGAAATTAAAAAATTATTAACTTCATTGAATTAAAACAAAACATATTATTTGTACACTTAATAAAAGTTTCAATAAAAATTATTATTGATTACAAAAGAATTAATATTTGTTTTTAAATTTCCGTTAATCCGAGGTAGTCCACTTTCACATCTCGTATTTTCGAAACTCTACTGCATACGCATTTATTAAAGTATAACTTTGGCGCAGTATAGCCCAGATGCTCTTGCGCCATAAAAAAGCCAAACAAACAATTAAAGTATAACCAATTGCTGCATTATAATTCAATAAATATATGAACTAGGTAACAAACAACTAAATATCCGTGTATTGGAAGAAATTATTATAAACTAGCTTTATATTTCTCTGAAATAAAATTGTCCTTTCTCCCTCAATTTAATATTTGCTTAAATTTCCTTTTGGCAGTCATGGTCGATTAGAGACTTACCATGAATACCTCTCTCATGTCAACGACAACTCATTACCAAACTCATCAACGTAGAGTTTTAAAAATATGGGCTGGGGGGGGGGCAAGCATATACGTTACAATATATGTAAAGTGCGATTTATTTTAAATAATGAGGGGGACTCTTGGGTCCATAGACCCCATAACCTCTACGTGACCAAACTACGTGAACAAGATATGTCAATGGATGGCATAGTTGTAGGAGTTATATATGGGCTCATTGAGCACTTAATAAATTCTAATAGGGTTTGAGCCCCCAATAATCTACTGATATTTAAAAAAAATTCGTTTTAAATAAATAAAATCACCACATTAACACAGTTAAAATAAATACGATGGTTTATAGCTATTTCGGAAGCGCGTTTAGGCTTCCTTCTTCAGAACCCTAGTTACACTAATGTGACACACGTGCTAGAAAAACTATCGATGCCAAATTGCTAGTCCAAAATTAGTTCGGGTAAACCAGTTGTGGGTCCGTAGCCGCGTCTTTTGCTATGGGACGAATGAAGTTTCTCCAAATAGAGGACATGGAATTGAACGGAAGCTGATCGTTAACAGTAGAAGAGGAATGCGAAAGAATATGGAAGGCTTCAAAGAAATTGAGGTCGGCTGGTGAAGAAACTTTCTCTATTAGATGGGCCTTGTCGAAAGAAAATTTGTGGCCAGCTTCCCAGGCGTGTTTGGCCAAAGCAGATTTTTCCAGTTGTTGTTTACGCACGTAGGCTTCATGCTCTTTAAGACGAAATCGAAGGGCCCGACGTGTTTGACCAATATAAACACGATTACACTGGCATGGAATGGAGTAAATTCCAAAATAATTGCAATCAGGAATAATATCCTTGAGTTTGGAATAACCGAGTTTATTGATTGGAGTAAAAGTGACCTTGAAA
Source organism: Dysdera silvatica (assembly GCA_006491805.2). Lineage (NCBI taxonomy): Eukaryota > Metazoa > Arthropoda > Arachnida > Araneae > Dysderidae > Dysdera > Dysdera silvatica. Next base: position 99,040,558 of record QLNU02015360.1, read on the forward strand.
TTAAATTTACGGAGGATGGAAGCAATTTTTGAAGAAATTCGTGGAACGAAAGGAATGCTGATAAAATTACAAGGAGAGGAATCAATCAAGAGTGTACTGCACAGCTTAGGTCTAGTGAGTTTCTTCAAAGCGTCGTCAATAATGGTAGGATTGTAACCACGATCTCGAGCGATGTCAAGAATATGGTTAAGTTCAATCTTGAGTAATTCTTCAGATGATGACAATTTTAGAGTACATGAGACCAAACCTGTAGAACGTGCTTATCGTCTAATTTTGTGGATGGGCGGAAGCAGCATGCGGCGTTTGGCTAACAACAAAATGTTTCCGATATACGCTGGTTTGGAACCCGGACGGCGATCTATGTACCAAAACGTCCAGGAAAGGCAATGAACCGTTGTTTTCTTCTTCCAAAGTGAATTGTATGTGAGGGTTGACGGAATTTAAGGTGGTGAGAATTGTAGAGAGATCTGAACAATCGTTTGGAAGGATAGCGAATGTGTCATCCACATATCTAATCCACAGTTTAAATGGTATGCGATTGAGAATATCCTCTTCGACATAATGCATGTAAATATCACATAAAACGGGTGAAAGAGGATTTCCCATGGCAAGACCATCAGTTTGCGAAAATAATTGATCACGGAAAGAAAAGCAAGTCAAGCAAGTTTACCCGAACTAATTTTTAACTAGCAATTTGGCATCGACAGTCTTTCTAGCACGTGTGCCACATTAGTGTAACCAGAGTTCTGAAGAAGGAAGCCTAAACGCGCTTCCGAAATAGCTATAAACCATCGCATTTATTTTAACTGTGTTAATGTGTTTTATTTTATTTAATCATGTTTTTTGTCAGGAGAGATGAATCTCAGATCTATACTGTATTGACTAAGGACAATAAAATCTTTATAAAGAACATTTCTATTCAATGGACACTTTTCCAGTTCCCACTCCCAATGTCCTGCCCTCTAATACTCACGAATAGCGAACAAATTCTCAAGTCTCACGAATAGCGAACAAATTCTCAAGTCCAGAATTGTCCACTATTCAGACGCTTTACACCGAACCTTAATTGTCGTCCGACAAATGCCATTTGTCTTTTTAGAATTAAACACAACGAAGGGAAGGGGAGATTCCAATTTGGGATCCAAAGATAAATTTTGGCAAGAACTTCATTAACTTGGATGTAACAAAAAATTCGTCACTTCCATCACGCTATACCCGAAATTTAATTTAATTAAGTAACAAACCATAACGGTATGAATAGCAATACCTGCGACCAGTGGTTCTCAAACTTTTTATCCCGTGGAACCCTTTTCTTGATTGATTGATTGGTTGGTTGGTTGGTTGTATTTTTATGGCGCAAGGACAGCAAGGGTCATTAGGTGCCAAAACAAGGGGAACCCTTTTCTTACCACGTGCTCAACCACTGGGCGCCTTTATAAATAATCTTCAAGGAGAATATAAAGGGGATGTTATTTATTAACGATTTGGTTATAAACAATTAAGAAAAAAAGCAATATGTATAAAACGATGGGCAATACCCATCTATTGTTTCTGCGTATCGGTCACGGTCAGTCAACTCTACAGGGTTGCCATGAGGAAAAATTGCAGAATTTACAGTTTATCCTGAAAATTTGGCGACATTTTACACATTGCTTGTGGAACCCCTTCAGTATCGTCGCGGAAACCCAGGGTTCCGGCGGAACACACTTTGAGAAACACTGCCTACGAACTGATTATGGGCAGGATACCCGCAGCTTTCAACAGATTGCCAGAAAAAGGAGTCCAGGAATAAAGAAGGGTCAAGCACACAAGGACTCCTAAGTCAGAAGAAAAAGTGGAGAAACTCGTAACTCAAATCTCAAGTCTGTAGAGAAGGCTAAGAAGACCCTCAAATCCCGAGAGAGTGAGAGAGAGGAGGAAGGAAATACGTGTATACAAACATAGAAGTTGGCGGATAGCCACGTTTCTTCAAAAGGATGGAGTGTCTCAAAAAATCCTTTCGCTGATGTTTACTGTTCGGTTGCAATTTATACTCCAATGCTTTTATCAAGTGTGAATGCTACGATTTTTTTTTATTTTTTTTTGCAACGCCCACCCATTTGGATTATCCAAGGCCGCGTCCACACATTAGGGTGGGTCGAATTTTCAAAAATTGCTCGAATCGAAACGTAATAATGCGGAAACGTTGCTGCTTGTCGAGATAAACACAGTGGCAAAAGAAGTTTTGGAATCTGATAATATCTTCAGGTCACACATGACCCTCAAAATTTGTGAAATTAGCCATAAATTGACATATTTTTTTTTAGAGAATTTTTAAAAGTGTCTTAAATTGGTCGAATTCTGAAGAAACTTCAGTTATGACAGTAATTAGAAACTAGTTAACGGGAAATAATAGTTTGACGGACAGAAATACCCCCCAAAGGGAGTGGGAAGGGGGGGGGGGGCCGCTTTAGGACGAAAATTGGCCAAAATTATGAGAAAAAAAAACATCGTAGAAAAGCTCATGATTTCAGAAAAATAGGTTAAGCAGACTGTTTGATTAACTATTGCTGCGCAGCTCTTCGCCCGTTTGCATTCCACATTCAGTGAAAAAGAAAGCGACTCAGAAGTCACCAGGCTGAAGTGGCCGCACTTGGAGTTCCACCGGTGCCATTCTCAACCAACCAACCTTAGCTGGACGTGAAAATTCCCTACTTTTGTGATTTGGTTTAGTTCCCCATGAAGTGGACTTTTTTTCAAATATTGGCATTTGATAGTAAGGAAGAAAAGTTGCTCTTATGAAACCATCTCTGCTGTCACCGCCACATACTTTGCTCACTGCTTCTGTGATTAATTTCACAGTACGTTTAACCACCTGTGTATGACATGGAAATTCGTTATGTCGAGAATTAGTATCCGCTTGGAATGAATGAGGTCTAAGAGTTCTTTGGATATTTCAGATGCTAGAAGTGGAGGACAGGTAATTTTCGTTGATGACTAGATGATCCACCTTGTCTAGTCTTTTGCATTAAAATTAAAATCAGGAATGATGAACGCATGTAAGGATTTGCATTTCTCTAGTTTTCTCTGGCTTTTAAAATATGTCTCAAAACGAACTCTTGCCCTGCGGTGGCGCAGTGTGGTAACGCGTTCTCCTATTGCGCGGCTAATCCGGGTTCGACTCCCAGCAGTGCAAAAAGAACGCTTACTCAGAGATCTCATAAAGATCGCACTGCTCACTGTAGTCCGGGGTTTGGTTCCCTAGGCCTTAAGAGGTTCGGATTCCTCGGAAAACAGTAGGTCCCGGCGCAGCATGACCACTGTAGTCTTTGAGCCGTAAAACCAAAAAACAAACAAAACGAACTCTTTCACATGTTGTCTTTCGTCTTTCATTATAGCCAGAAAAAGATTCTTAAGGTGGGCAAAGAAGGCATTGGATGCGATGGAACAAACACTGCGTAGAAAAACGAAGCAGGTTTATAAAACTTTCCGTCAAAAAACATTTACAGTGGTCCATCTGTATGCTCCACTTCAATGAGTTGCCATTGAGGCACTTTATTGAAAAATTAGATGGCAAAACAAATGCCCCGTAGTCGTACTCTGAACCTATCGGAAAGCACCTTCAAAGATGCGAAAAATTACCAATGGCAAAATTTCTGGAAATTCATTGCATACTTCCAAGAGTGAACAATGATATTCTAAGTAAAGATCAAAAATGTTTACTTGAAATTACACTGACCATCCACTCAAGTGTTTGTCCTCCAGATCTTGCCATTTGTAACCCTGGACTGCTCAGCCATTCCAGGTGGTCGACAACGACTAATAGAGTCCTTAGACTATACGTTGCTTCCTCAGACCCATCTTCAAATCTTATTCATATCACAACGTTCATCCTGAAAGTATACTCACCTCTATGGTTCACAATCAAAACCCAACCAGCAATACTTCAAGGCCCAAAACATGTGTTTCAGTGTATTCAGGCTTCCCGATATTTACCAGATCATCTCAAAACAATCATTGATCCAGTAATCCAAAACAATGCTTGTTTTGCCAATCCTGTGAATCTTTTTCTGGCTATGGTGAAGGACGAAAGACGGCATGTCAGAGAGTTTGCTTTGAGACGCATTTTAAAATAAAGACCAGAGACATTCCAATCCGTATGTACGTTCATCACTCCTGATTTAAATTTTAATGCAAAAGACTACACTGGGTTGATAAGTTGGTGATCAACGAAAATTACCTGTCCTCTACTTCTAGCATCTGCAACATCCGAGGAAATCTTAGACCTCATTCATTCGACGTAAACGAATTTCCATGTCACACTCAGGCGGTTAAATTAAACGTACTGTAAAACTAATCACAGAAGCAACAAGCAAAGTATGTGGCGGTGACAGCAAAGATGGTTTCATCAGAGCAACTTTGCTTTCTCGCTGCCAAATGCCAATATTTGAAAAAAAAAGTCCACTTCATGGGGAATCAAACCAAATCACAAGAGTATGGATTTTCCACATCCAGCTATGGTTGGTTGGTTAGGAAGGGCGTGGGTGGAACTCCAAGTACGGCCACTTCGGCCTGGTGACTTCCGAGTCGTTTTCCTTTACACTGAATGTGGAATGCAAACAGGCGAAGAGCTGCACAGCAATAGATAATCACAACGTCTGCGTAACCTGTTTTTCTACAGTCATGAACGCATCTACGATGTTTCATTTTTTTCACACTTTTGGCCAATTTTCCACCTAAAGCGACTACCTACCTGCTCCCTTTGGGGATATTTTCATCCGTCAAATGTTATTTTTCGCTATCATCTTTCTAATTACTGCCACAGCTGATAATCATGATAATCCGATAAATTTAAGGAACTTTTCAAAATTTTCTAAAAAAAAAAGGTAAATTTATGGCTAATTTCTCAAATTTTGGGGGTCATGCGCGACCTAAAGATATTATCCGATTCCTAAACTTCTTTTTTCACTGTGTTTATCTTGACGAGCAGCAACTTTTCCGCACTATTGCGTTTCGATTCGAGCAACTTTTGAAAATTCGGCCCACCCTACCGCACATACAACAGAACACCGTATCGTAACACCGTCGCGTATCAAGTCTGGACCGCACTCCGTAACAGAACATCGTAACATTTCCGCGTCCCACCAGTTGTCGGTTTTTCACCCTTCGCTTCAAAGTAATGTTACAGGGACACACATGCTGCACCCCATGTTCGTGTATTTGGACCGGTTTGCGAACAACAGCGTTTTGACAGTGTAGACTGGATATCGACATGAACTAATGGGACGCACTGATGATACGAGGCGATGTTCGCCCTGTAAC
>QLNU02015360.1:99045958-99063455 GCA_006491805.2 Dysdera silvatica
TATTGCAAGAAGAACTGATCAACGATGGACAACAGAAATTCTGAACTGGATTCCAAGAGACCACCGAAGACCTAGAAAACGTCCTCAAACTAGATGGGTGGATGAAATAAGAAAACAGGTTGGGGTGACGTGGAAGCGAATTGCTCAGGATAGACTTGTGTGGAAAGCATTTGGAGAGACCTTCATCCAGCAGTGGATAGATAATGGTTGAATATGATGATGATGATATATATATATATATATGTGTCGAGATGGCCCAGTGGTAAGCGCAAACCTACTTCAACCAGTAGCAGTGTTTGCTAGATTAAAGGTCTGATCCCCAGCATGGGGAAAAAATAACAAACGTTACTACGCTCATGGCGCGATGTCTTGATCGGTGAAAGTATTAATAATGAATAAAAATACCATTGGGCCATTAAAACCGGATTTGTAGCCTGCTGACGACATGCCAGCATCCGGAACGCCGTTGGGATAACTATCGGTAACCCAGCGACGTGAAAAAGGCTATCTCAGACTCTGATGATATGAACCATAATGAAAATATGAATGGAGCATCGGTTGTCTCGCTCTTAAATCAGAACCGCGTTCGGACTTTAAGCAGAGGGGCCAGTTCGAAAAATATGCAACAGTCTCTCCTTGGAGGTGTCGGCGGTTGTAGCGGCGCCTCCAACTGTACGGCTACTAGAACCAACACAGCCCAAAGTGCTTTGCAGCCTAGTATAGGTGCAACCACTAGGGCTGAAAGACCACGCCAGCGCATGTCATGGACAATAGATATGAACACCTACATCATGCGCACCTACTATACGATTACAAAGCTGGAAACAGACATGACAAATTACAGACCCACACTTCACGCCAAATTCGCACAACAGTACCCACACCTGGACATCAGTATAGAAAGGATAACAACCCAACGCAGGAACATAATAACCAGAAATCTCTTAGCAGAGCCCATACTACAAAGGTTAAGAGATGAAGTCGCCAATGACCTGGCAAACACTTCAACCAGTGTGGCCAACCCTGAAGCACCAGCTAGTAGCGCAAGAGAACCGCTCCAACCAAGCATAGAAGAAGAAGAGAGGAGGGACGTGGAGAAAATGGAAGAAGGTTTCCAATGTGCCCTGGCGGAATATGAAGGCTCGGATGCCGCAACAAGGCCAAGAATACCACGCCAACCGGCATCTTGGAAACTCTGCAAAGCAACCAAGATCCTCAATGAACATACTCTACCACTACACCTACAGAACCACAACTCCCTACAGGAAATACACACCGCCATATACTGTGCAGCAGTAGCGGCATCACGCGCCAATGGGTACGAAGTAAGGAACGAAGGCCGAAGTAACAGAGGAAACAAAGCCCAACCACCATGGCAAGTGAGACTGGAGAAAAGAATAGAAGAGCTCCGCAGCAGCATAGGGCGAATAACCCAGTACATGCAGGGAAATAGGGGTAAGAAATTAGTGAGGAAAGTGAAGATGGCCCTTAAGAGAAATAGGATTCATACAAGACACGAAGAGCCCAATAAACATATCAGCGAATATCTGGATACCCTCAAACAAAAACTGGGTGTATACGCCAGAAGACTCCGAAGATACAAAGACTATACCAACAAAAAACAACAGAACATGCAATTCCAAGCAAACCAGAAGGCCTTCTACAGGAAGCTTCGAGAGACCCCAGCGAACAAAGACAAGTACGAAGCCCCAAAGCCAGCAGAAATAGAGACCTTCTGGAAGACACTATGGTCCAATGAAGTACAGCACAAAAGCGCCCCCTGGATTCAGCAAGAAATGGAGGCTACGAGAGGAATAGAGGAGATGGAGTACACGGGCATCACGATAGAGGAACTCCAGCAGGTAATCCAACGTACGCACAACTGGAAAGCACCCGGTATTGACGGCATACACAACTTCTGGTACAAGAAATTTACCAGCGCCCATGGCCCATTAGCCAAGGAACTTACGGCGATAATTGAAGACCCCAGCAAAATGCCTGAATTCCTCTGCAAGGGAATAACTTACCTCCTACCGAAGGACCAGGATACCAGTAACCCAGCGAAATACCGACCCATTACGTGCCTTAACACCCTGTACAAGATACTCACGGGGTGCATCTCTGAAAAAATAAGCCGGCACAGCGAAAGCAACAACTTAATGACGGAAGAACAAAAGGGATGCCAGAAAGGGACTCTGGGATGTAAAGAGCAGCTTACCATCGACTCAGTTATCCTGGAACAAGCAAGAAAACAAAAGCGAAAACTCAACACCGCATACATAGACTACAAGAAGGCTTTCGACTCTGTTCCGCACTCGTGGCTCCTTGAAATACTCAGCATATACAAAGTGCATCCCTCAATCATCCGATTCCTACAGAGCAGCATGAAACAATGGAGAACCCGGTTACAGCTAAACACGCCAGACAGTAAAATAGAAACGGCCGAGATCCCCATCCGCCGCGGAATCTTTCAAGGAGACGCACTAAGCCCCCAGTGGTTCTGCTTGGCGTTAAACCCCTTGTCAAGGATGCTGAACACAAGTAAATACGGATACATGCTGAAGAAAGACAAGAGAAACCTACATAAAGTCTCCCACCTCATGTACGTAGATGACATCAAGCTATACGCGCCAACAATCACCCAACTCCGACAACTCATCAGTATAACAGAGACATTCTCCAAGGACATAGGAATGGAATTCGGCCTCGATAAGTGCAAAATACAGAAGAATAGCAAAGAAGATTTACCAGGCATCGAACTCGAAGACGGGAGACTACTGAAGACCTTGGACGAGGGCGAAACCTACAAATACCTAGGGATAATGCAAAAACGGCAGCAGGAGCACAAGAAAGTCAAAGTCCAGCTCACGCAAGCATTCCAAGAAAGACTTAGAAGCATTGTGAAGACGAAACTGAGCGGGAAGAACACCACGCAAGCAATTAACGCATATGCGGTACCAGTGCTCACCTACTCCTTCGGGATCATCAAATGGTCCAACACTGAACTAGAACAACTCCAGCGGAAAATGAGAACCATCCAGAGAAGAGCCGGACAACTACACCCTGCAACGGCAATTGAACGGCAAACACTACCCCGGGAAGAAGGAGGACGCGGACAAGCGGACCTCAAAGACTTACATGACAAGCAGATCCAGAGCATGAGGCAATACTTCCAGTTGAAGAGTCCCCGATCGCCACTCATCCAAGCCATAATACAAGCAGATGCAAATTACACGCCACTAAACCTGTGTAGTACCGAAGAGCGTGTCCTCGAAACAGCCAACGAACAGAAACTGAGAACTTGGGCCGGAAAACCATTACATGGCAGGCACTACAATGACCTGCAACAACCACACGTTGACAAAAAGGCATCAAATTCTTGGCTGGCCAAAGGCACTCTCCAGCCAGAGACAGAAGGATTCATGCTAGCCATCCAAGACCAAGTGATCGCAACAAGGAACAATCAGAAATTCATCCAGAGAAAAGACATAGAAAGCGACAAATGCAGACACTGTCATGCGGCATCGGAGACAATCCAACACGTGATGGCAGGATGCAAGATCCTTGCGCAGTCAGACTACAAACATAGACACGATCAAGTAGCGAAAATAGTCCACCAGAAATTGGCAGCGAATGCTGGCTTTCTGACAGAAAAATGCCCGTACTACAAATATGAGCCAGAGACCGTGCATGAGAACGAAACACACAAGCTTTACTGGGATAGAGCAATCATAACAGACAAGACAGTCCCACATAACCGTCCTGACATAACCCTCGTCGATAAATCGAATAAGACCACGTACTTAATCGACATAGCAGTACCCAACACCAATAACATACAGACAACCTACACAACGAAAATCACCAAGTACCAAGATCTCAGACATGAAGTACGAGATATATGGGGTATGGAAAAGATCCTCATCATCCCGTTAGTCATCTCAGCAACAGGGATAGTACCAAAAACGCTTGCGACGAATTTGGAGATACTCAACATTGACCCAAACACCTACATTGAAATACAAAAAGCCACAATCCTAAACACGTGTCACATTGTCAGGAAGTTTCTAGACATGGCACATTAAGAAGTGATGTAAAAAGAGGCTTGGGAACATGGCGCTCTGCCCGTCCCAAAGCCTGTTTCCGCCAAGAATGGGCGAGGAAAACTTTTATATATATATATGTAATATAATATGACAATCAAGAATGGCAATTATTTATAATCGGAATATTGTGATTAAACCAACATTGACTTAAATAATTAATAACTAATGTTAAATGAAAAACGTAAATATAGATAAAAAAAAAAGTAGTGTATGCACAGTGGCGGATCTGCGTTGGGCATTAGGGAAATTTCCCTCCCAAATCTATAAAAGTGCTGTGGAAATCGGTTATAACTAACCATTTTTAATTTCTATTATTTCAATCAAAGCTGCTGCTGCAAAAGGGAGGAGTTAGGGGCTTAAAACCCAAAATAAAACAGCTTCTGAAAAAACGTTTAATAACAATAAAAATCTTCTACTTTATTTTAAAATAATAAAGAAAAAACAAAAGTAAGAAAATGCTTGAAAATATCGAGAAGCAAGCAAAACTTAAGCATTTAGTTTTAGCACTGGGCTAAAAGCCCCCATTTCATTCTTTTTCCGTTCATTGACTAATTGATGCCAACTGTTTTCTTATCTTGATGAATTGTGATAGCTATTTTGCCGTATGCTGAAGGGTGTGCTTTCTTTTCAATCATAAAAGGAGATCACCGTTTTAGGAATATGTCTTTAGCGGTCAATTCATTGATGACTTCTCCACTCCGGGCACTTTACAAATATTTGTTGGAAAGACAATCGAGCGGGGGAAGGGAGGAATAGTAATTTTAGGTTGTGAACAGGAAACCGTTTTAAGATTCCCCTTCAGTTTTTAAACAAGAAAGGAAAAAGAATTCAATTCAGCTCTTCACAGCCTTCAGTTTCAGATACGGATTGAACACATTAGGGACCTTTTCTGTTTTCCAAGTAGAGTGCTAAGCAACGAAAAGTAAAACTCGTTGTTGAATTATTTTTTTAACAAAAGAATAACGAGGTAAAATTTTTTTGTTTGTATATTTTAGGTTGTTATCGTAGCCAGGCGATTTTGTAAAAGTAGCTTATTAATGAAAAACAGGCATGAGAAAATAAAAAGCAGTAAGGCAAATCAAGATTTATAAAAGGGTACGTTGTGCAAGTGTCTGGGGAAGGGGCCTTCAATCCGCGATCTGCTTTAACGTATTTTGTGGCGGACCGGCTTAGAAAAATATAAATTATTTTGCGCGAAAATTGTCTTTCAGTGCATCTGTTGCATGCCCGTATCCCGAGGGGGAGGGTAACTTAGGGACCGGTTCCCCCCGAAATTAAATTTTTAATGGGACTTGGCTACAGCCTTGCATGCTGTAATTGTATCGATACATGCGGTAAAAATTTTTGAACCCCCCCTTGAAATTAAATCCTGGCTACGGTCTTGATCTGTTGATATGCCTGAGAATATGCAAACGGAACTCATTGATTTGCAGTGCAACATACATTTAAAAGAAAATGTCTACCTGGAACTCTTTGAAACACCCATTCTAAATATGTCAACAAGAACATTTGCGAAACCATTCGACTGCATACTTGAAAATAATGTTACTATTCGGCAGAAACGGAGCTAGGTCATATGGCGCCCGGTGCGTGCACAAATTCCCCTCACCCCTCTAAATATTAATTATTTTCAAAGCATTTCCTTTTCTGGCGCAGTTTTTTTTTATATTTTATTTCTAGGGATCTCCTCAATAGGCTACTGAATCTTATTACAAAAAATACTGAATGTTATTATAAGACATAAAGCCAGGATATTAATTAAAATTTCCTTACAACAAATAACATGTAACTAAACTACAAAACAAGTAATTTTTCTGATGAACCACACAATCAAATTGTATTAATATAAAAATTAAAGCCTTACATGAGTTTCAATAATCTGAAATGTCCTCTGTACAGTCAAATAAGTTCATCCATTTTGATGTAGTTGTTATTTTCCCAATTTTTAACTTGCAGTGTCATATTGTGGTTTCGTTGGAAAAAGGCTTTTTTACTTTCTTACACACTAACTTAATTAAACATTTCGTAATAAAGAATAATTTATACAAGGATTAAATAGCATGTAACAATCAAAAGGATAAGGAATTTGTTAAAAAATTAAAGGTTTCAAAATTTAATAAGATATATTTTTATAAAATGTTTTTTGCACTTAAGAAATAATTTTATTCAACCTATATACAGTGGTTGTTAATACATCTGTTATGATATCATTCTGACAATAAAATTGAAATTTGGTTAAATTTGGAGAATATTTACAATAATAGGTTAGAGATGGAGGAGAGCAGAAAGCAAAAATTTGTTCTAAAGCTCTCCACGAATTAGATAACGTATTTCAAAAATCGTAATTTTACTATTTTAGAATTTCTTATTATGCATTTATTTATATAGAATCGATGAGTAGTCACTTCAGGGTCGTCAGGACATTTTGGCGCCCCACTTGATTTAGTGCCCAGTGCGACGGCACCGGCCGCATTGCCCCTAACCTGTCACTGCTATTCGGGAACATTTATGTGTGGCAACAGTTGTTTTTACGAATGAGGATGGTAAAATAAAAAGTTAGGACCAGAATAACTGATGGTTACCTTGAAAATACTCTTAGAGTTCTAACATCAAAAACAAGATCTGACATTGGCGTGCCTTTTTATAAATAAATAGTATCAAAAATCTCATTGAAAAATATTGGCATTTACTTTGTATATTAAAAAGTATACATCTTGATTTTCTTATGCCTAGTTTACCTTGAAAGCAACAGATTATTTGAGTGTAAGGGTAAAAGACTGAGATAATACGAATATTGTAATATATATTCAATTCTAAGATTATCGCTACCATGCGGCCCACAAGCAGACAAAATTATTATCTCTCTAACTAAATAAAGTCGAAGATCCCTGGTCATGAGCGTCACATTAAGGGGCGTAACATTTTAAAAGGCGGACTTTGCAATCCATCCACAGCAGAATTTCGCTTTCCCCGAAAAAATGCCCGCTCCCCAACAAATCGGAAAAATATGGTGTGGTGGTTGTATTTTTATGATGCAAGGATAGCAAGGATCGTTCTGGGTCAAACAAGGTATAAAAAGAAAAAAAAAATTAAAGATTTCATCGTCAAATTATTTTTCATTAATATACACCCTATAACAAAAAAAATCGACGCACCAAGAAGGAATTGTCGGATAAAAATTGGTGGACGTAAAGAACATGCATAGAAAACGAAAGATTAAAATTTTAAGACAACTGAATGATTTATTGCAGAGTTTGACCGTTACAAAAGGAGGAAGTCAATAAGGCGTTGGTCCACCTCTGGCCTGGATGCAAGCTGTCATCCGGCGTGGCATAGACTGATAAAGATCCCGGATGGTGTCCTGCGGAATTTCTTGCCAAATTGTCTCCAACTGTCGGGCTAAATCGTCAACATTCTATTTGCCCTGTTGTGGGCATGTGTGGCGTGCGATAGTAAGGGCAGGATCCCCACGCTGCCCTGGACGTCTCCAGACACGTCTGCGGTTGTCGTCAGGACACAGTTGGAAACGGGACTCGTCACTAAAGACTATACGTCCCCAGTCAGCGCAGTTCCAAGTTGATCGAGCCCGGCACCACTGTAATCGGACTTGACGGTGTAAAGGCGTGAGAGGTAAGCGGCGTAACGGTCGGCGCGAGCGTAAATTCCGCTCTCTCAGTCGTCTGCAGAGGGTCATGTTGGACACATGTGTGCGGGCCACACGTTGGATAGTTGATAACGACGAATCCGGTGCTGTGACAGCTGCTCTGACAATCGCTCTGTCTTCCCGTTCTGTTGTGGCCCTAGGTCGACCGCTGCCATCCCTACGCTGACATCTGCCGTTGTTGACCCACTCTTGCCAGCACCGTCCAATCGCCGCATCGCTTCGACCCACATGTCCAGCGATTCTTCGATTCGTCCAACCAGCCTCTTTCAATCCGATAGCACGACCTCTTTCAAACTCTGACATATGCTCGTAATGAGCACGAATCTTTCGGCGAGGCATTGTTACAGTCGACGTAAGATATCCGCAGTCAAAATGCAACAGAAATTTTGACCACATATTGAGAATCGCTCCTTATATACACCTGCTGAATGCGCAGTTCCGATGCGCTGGAGTTCCCGCTATTCATTCATTGGACACCAAATTTTAATCATTTGCATGTTCGGTCAAAATGTCGTTCTAAACGAAATTTCATTACAATCGGACAACTCTTTCTTGGTGCGTCGATTTTTTTGTTATAGAGTGTATTTAGACTATAATATATATTAAAATATAAAATAAAAATTTTTAAGTTAAATAATTCGTATTTTTCTTAGGGATTTAAAAGGTTTTGTAACAAATTGTTAAACGATCGGATCACTGTCTCTCAAAGTCTCGTTTTTTGGTGGATAATTAGTAACACATTCGACAAGCTAATGTTGGCAGTGGTATAAAAAACGAGGGTGTTCAAACAGAGCGTAGCAATTCCAAACTCATGGGAGCTCAAGAGCCTTAGAAGAAGACTTCGTTACGCGAAGCTTAGTAGTAGTAGTAGAGTGGTAAAAGGTGGCCGCCGGAATCCCAGACAGGAATGTTATGCAGCCTATGAGAAAATAATGTGTTTTAATATCCAATGGGGATGAGCCCCTCCTTTTCCCACGCCACTGGTTTCAAGATCTTCTCATTGAATATCATGGGCATATTTTTCTATTTAATACTGAATCACTTGTATTTTTAAAGCTACATCGGTCCCCTCAACACTCCTCAAATATTTTCGCATTGCTGCTATTTCTCTAAACGTTGATATGTTTGGTTTCAAGAGGATTGAACGAGAAAGAGATAAAAGGATTTATTTAACCACGGATGAAACTGATGTAGACCCCAAAGGTATGTCGACTTCTGGCATTAGTTCAAATATTAAATAAAGGCAGAAAATACTTGACTTCCAATTTCTGAAAACGGATTTTCCCCCTTCCCAATCATGTCTGTGTTTGAAACTTAAATCATGAGATAGATGTGATCATTTAAAAAGTATTGTTCTACTTGTAAAGTTTGCACAAAGTGCAATTTATACAAGATATTTTATGGAGGTTTTCTTTAATATTATTATTAATAATTATGTATTAATTACGAAACGAATTATTACTAAAAATGAATTATCATTAAAAAATTAATTATTATTATTGTTATTAAAAATTAATCATTATTGTTGTTAAAAATTAATTATTATTATTGTTATTAAAAATTAATTATTATTGTTGTTATTAAAATTAATTATTATTATTATTAAAAATATTATTATTATTAAAATTAATTATAAATTATTATTACTTGACTTTTAATTAATGAAATGATAAACTAATCATTAATTAATTTATTTAGTGGAGTCCCAAGCCCTCCCCAAATAATTTTCAAAACTCTACGCCTATATTGGGTGGACAACATATTCCTGAATGTGCGGCAATCACATGGGAGAATTTATATGACTGATACTGGGAAGGTTAGGAAACAGTTTTAAACTTTAGATAGACTTTGATAAACCTTGATGCTGTGTTCTTTATGGTAGCTATTTGTACTACTTAACTATATTCCTTATTTGCATACACAACTATGATTTGATGTATAATGGTAAATAACTTATTGCTAAAACCACTGAAAAAACAAATAAAGAAAATATTTGTTACTACTGCAAGGAAAACTATTAAAATTTTTCTTTTTGAAATAGTTAGTTGCACTTGGCAAGTAAAAAAAAAACACTTTTGTTTTGTCTACAAAATTTTAGATTTCAACGATTGTTAAATTTAAGAGGATATTGTCAATCATACATGGCCTCTGCGTTTATTCACCAAAGGTTTATTGTAAATAATTATGGAGTATACCAGCATATGTATATGCTTATTATTTAATCTAGCATTTACTTTTTGAGCAATCACGCAATTTTAATTTAATGTTTAAGCTTTGGAATGACTAACTGTTTTAAGGGTTGTATTTACCATGATTGATCGTCCGATTCGCGTTCCTTCATTTTAGATTTGATGGTAAGCTATTCTATGAATCAGTCATTTCCAACCTCTGAGTCACAAAATGTTAGAAAAGAAAAATGTTCAAATTGATTAAAATTTAAATTACTTACAAAAATTTAAATGTTTGCTAATGACAAATAGTAAGCTTTATTCATATTCAAAAGTTTAGCATAACTTTTGAAAAAAAATTAAAACTCCGTAAATTTCATCAGTCATCGTTAAGAGAAACGTTGCATTTTGCTGGTAGCACAAGTTTCGCTTCCCATCTAAAATGGAGATAACAGTAGTATGGAATTTTAATTTTTATAACGTTTTTTCGGGGTAAAAAACAATGTTGAAGTTCGTCATGTTGCGTCGGAACTTACAATTTCCTAAGAAATTCGAAACCCTCATGTTTTTTTTTTAATGTTTTTGTTTATCACCATTGGGGGTTGAACCTAGATTAACGCACGTTAGGCTAACGCGTTACCACTGTGCCACCGTAGGTTTGTAACGAGTAACAAAAGTACAGTTGATAATGAAAGACCGAAACTGGACAATGAAGAATTGGAACGAATGGTTCAGTCAGATAAATTAAAATTTTAGCTCGACATACCGATAGGTGCGTGTGAGGTGTAGGTCACAGAATGCTATGAATTCTGTGGACCTTATACAATAAGACGAGGTATTACAAGCAGGCGAAGGCTATTTTAGGGTACATGCAAGTGTATCTTCTTCGAGCCCCACATATACAGTCAACTCCAGGTTATCCTCAATCAGAACATTAAAAATTGAAAAAAAAAAGCAATAAAAAAATAAGTATGTTCGATTTCTGAAAATAATATATTGTAATTACGCACCATGAGAAATTACCGGTTAGTCCTGACGCTGACACTCAAGTTAGAAATGCTGCATATAAAAATTCAATCCTGTTTGAATCCTTGACGTCATTTCAAACTACGGTTCATTCATTCGATTTGAAAAAAACGATGGAGCCAAATGTAGCGAACCGTATTTAATACACTGACAAATGATCAACTGCCTGCCTTTCAACATTAGAAATCATTGTAGGAAAATTCTTGCGATCGCTACTTGAGTTGTCGTTCTCGCGATATCTGGAGGTAGCCTATTTCCAAAAATGAAAAAAAAATCTTACATTTTTTTTACAGCTTCAGGTTTTGGTTACGTAATGTGTATTTACTTAAGAGTGGAGAGTGGTTTTTGAAATTTTAATGTTTGCTTAGCATTTTTACTATTATTTTCCGATTTCAGGATTATCCACGGTAGTCGTGCCACCCACTACCGCGGATAATCTAGCTTTGACTGTATACTAAAATCACCATTATTAGGCAAATCTACCTCGTCGACTATCGTTCCTGGCTATCCTCTTCACATAGAATAACAGCATATTTCATCAGAACAACGCATCTTATCCTCGTCATGCACATATATAACATATTAGCTAAAGATGCATTCTGATAGTTTATTGCTGTTAAATGCAAACGAAAACTTTTCAGATTTAAACCCAATCGAAATATCTGGGATAGTGAAGAGATTCATTCAGACTCAAAATCCGCTATCAGCAATTTTGGATGTGCACCAAATGCCGATTGTGGATTCACAAGTCTCAAATATTGCTCTAATGTATTCGTATCATCCATAGCATTGAGTGTTGTCGTTGTTGTAAAAGAGGTAAAGAACACGGTATTAGCTGGACATGTAATAATTTTTCTCCCATTTTACATAGAGATCGATATGTTTACTTTTCCATTATGATATAAATCTGTGAAATCTTTGTTCAGTGAATTTTCCAGGAATTTTAGAAAAATCATGATTTCTGCATGCGATGTGCCACACATTTTATTTTGTCCTTAACACTTTCGCCGCGATGGACGAGATATTTCGGCGTCCAAGATTATTCGCTGTGCCCTAGGGACAAGATAACTCGTCCTCTACACTATGTTTTTCTGTATTGTTGTAGTGCATCCAGTGACTTATTTATTAACTTTTCAGCGCATCCCAGTCCATATTATTATGTTTTCACAAAATTTCTACAAAATGGCTCTAATAGCACAATTTTTAGAGCTTTGGTGCAATTTTCGTATCCGCAAAACCTGTCACGTTTGTCGTACGTTTTACATACTTTTTACGTTTTTTGAAAAGAAGAATGAGTAAACGAAAGCTTCTTTCAATTGACGAGGCAATAAAATATCTCAATTTATCTGATTATCATAAGTTAGATAAATTCTAAACTTAGGGAAGATTTACGAGTTTTATTTTATTATTTTTATGTTTTTAAAATATTATAGGGATTATTATTTATTATTCTTGTAGGAAGAGATAGACGTGTAAGGGTATTTAATTAAAGTAAAATAAAAAAGTTTAAAGGAATTTGCGTTTTGTTTTAACTTTAGCGCTAGAGGGGAACGTTTAGCGCAGTGGGTAGGACGAAGGCGCGCCATTGCCGCGATGAATGTGTTAAAAAAGGATGCTGTCAAATGATAGCTAATAAAAGCGAATGAGTACAAAATTTTAATTGATAAACACACTGTATTTTGTTAACAGATTATAAATTCAAATTTGGGTGAAGCATGGATGTTTATAAATATTTCGTGATTCAAGGATTGCATTACATTATTATTAATCTCATATCAAATAATGATTGTACAAGTCTTAGGACATAAATTACAACAATTAACTTATAATATTATTAGGCATACTTGAGTTGTTGAGACACATTGCGTAAAAATAGGATGGCCAGAGTAAAAAATAACACGTTATCGCAGTTAAAATGGTTTAACAACGTTGTTAATAGTTATTTCGGTGGCCGATCTGCCACCATCATCAGAACCGTCATGACTCAGTTTACACACATAGGCGTGAGGCGTTGCCATCACCGTGATAACAAATTAGCAAGTTGATAGGTAACGAACTGTGCGTTAGGGGTGGTGTCTCTTGTTGTAGTATGGAGGAAATTTTTACAAATTGCCGAAAACGTACATTTGAATCAAATTTGTTTCAATACGTATTGAATGGAAGCTGATCGCTCACTGATATATCTGCATTTTTAAAGATGTGATATGGTTTGAAGAAATTGAGGTCTAAATCTGTAGAGACTTTTCAATGATTACCGCGATGGCTGCGCTTCTTGTTCACGTATCTAAAAAGACTCATGACGGATTTGATGATGGTGGCAGATAGGCTACCGAAATAACGGTTAACAGCGTTATTAAACCATTTAATTTGCGATAATTTGTTGTTTTTTACTCTGATCTTCATTGTTAGGCATGTCTACCATGTGTGTTTTTGTATAAATTCATTGCATTAAAAGTTGAAACAAAATGCTAGTCTTAAGTTTGTGTTCAATGGCAGCGTGCGTGAGCTTAGTCTCGTGAATGAACTAAATTCATTGAACTCAGAAATTACCAGGCACAACACTTACATTAGCGACATAAATTTTATGTTTTATGCAACTAAATGTGAACTTATACTTCATATAACTGCATACATAAAATAATTTGCGCTTGCTTTATTGAGGATTTATAAAGAGAGGTCTATATAAATCCTTCGTTTTTGAAATTTTTATAATATAGGTGAGATATTTTATTGTAAAATTTTGATAATGGCTTATTTCGCTATGATTCATAAAATGTTACCTGACTAATAAAAAGACGAAAAGATTATAGTGAAATAATCATTTAATGCAAAGGCGAAATATCTTATAAAATGCTAGATTACTATAAAATTATCCCTTATTTCTCTTCTGCACTGTTTGAGCAGTCCGAACTATCGACATTGATTAAAGTTACAAATGTATTGGAACTTTCAACATTTGTTACATGGTTTGATGTATCTCCATCAAGTTGGATGACTGTAACGTCACTACTAGTGGACCTTGGTGTGCTTGTGTTTCGCGATGGAGGATCCTGTTTCCTCAAACTGCTTCTTTCATTTTTACCGAGTCTGCTGTTCTGAATATGTTGTCGACAAGTACCATTTAATCCTTTTTTACTTCGCCTGACAACAGGTTTTTTCTTCCTATGACCCTCTAAATCTGTAGAACTAGGATCCGAACCTGTTTCGTAATGACCACTTTTACGACTAGATCCTAGAGAACTCGCGTGGCTATCTTCATCTTCAGAAGCACTTGCTATGCGACTATAACCGCTACCAGAATCCGATTTATTCGATTTTTCAACTAGAATACAAGTCGTATATGGTTCTTCTTCATTATTTACTGGTGTTGATATGTGGCCGTTGCTAAAGTGACCATCGTGGATAAATTGTTGATGATCTTGGGAGTTTTTAGAATCGTTATTGTTTCCGTGCTTACATTCTGTTGAGCGATGATGATGGTGATGATGCTGTTTAGTTTTTGTAAGAGTTTTTTTCCTAAGGTGCTCTTGTGAATTGCGAGAACCCCGAGACGTTGATGACCTGTCGGATGTTGGTGTACTTCTATCACTGTTCCTATCAACACATACATGTTCCCATGCTGACAATGGTAAATGCTGTGAAACATTGAAGCCTTTAGTGGCTCGACTACCGTCCATGTTGCTTGCTAACTTATTAAGGCACTGACCTAAAGGGCAGTCTTCACGAGCAGCAAGAACTGTACCAAGTTGACTAAGGTAACGGTTTAACGAGCAATCATCAGGTGGTTGGATAACTGAATCAGCTAACTGAGCTAAGCAACGATCAATCGCGCCGGTTTCGTCTTCGCTGACTTCATCTGGGTTTTCTTCTTCACTTCCTTCTTTAGGAACAGGGGTATTTAGGGAGTCTTCCGTCATATCCGAATTTGCAATAGAAATCGAATCTGACTCGATAGAAGGCGAGCGAACGTAGCGAGGTTGTGCATTACTATTTTTATCGGTTAAACTAGAATTTTGTTTAAATGTTTTCAATATTTCTGTTGTTTTAATATCGCCATTATGGTTCACATGACTTTGTACTGGACCATGACGATTTGTAAGTTTGACTGGTGGTTCAATTTTAAGTTTAAGTTGATCAATTTTGGGTTTTGGCGGAGGTAACGGAGGAGAAATAGCTTTGCTTTTCGTTCCAGACGGTGCTCCTCGGAAGCCTGGAGAAGTTCTTGCTTTCTCTCTAAAAGAAAAAAAAAATCATCAGGTTCTATTTATGTAATTTATAGTTTCTCATCATAACTAATCCATATAGTCGTACAATTATATATTAATATGATAATGATATGATGATATATATATATATATATATATCATCATCATCATCATATTCAACCATTATCTATCCACTGCTGGATGAAGGTCTCTCCAAATGCTTTCCACACAAGTCTATCCTGAGCAATTCGCTTCCACGTCACCCCAACCTGTTTTCTTATTTCATCCACCCATCTAGTTTGAGGACGTTTTCTAGGTCTTCGGTGGTCTCTTGGAATCCAGTTCAGAATTTCTGTTGTCCATCGTTGATCAGTTCTTCTTGCAATATGCCCAGCCCATCGCCATTTCAGCCCTTTTACTTTAACAATGATGTCCTCTACTCTAGTTTGCTCTCTCACCCAAGTGTTTCTTTTTCGATCTCTCCTAGTTATTCCAAGCATGCACCTCTCCATGCTCCTTTGCGTTGTCTGTAACTTTCGTATTGCTCCAACTGTTAGACTCCATGTCTCTGATCCATAAGAGAGGACTGGCAATACACACTGGTTGAAGACCTTTCTTTTTAGACACAAAGGCAATTTCCCCTTCAGGATAAAACTGTTTCTTCCAAATGCACTCCAGCCAAGTTTAATACGTCTGTTGAGTTCTTTCATAATGTTGCCATCCATTGAAATCAGCTGGCCAAGGTAAATATATGAATCAGCAATTTCTAGCTCAATGTTGTCAACTTGTATTTTTGTTTCCTCTACGAAATTATTGAACATGATCTTAGTTTTTTGTAGGTTCATCTTGAGTCCAACTTCTTTACTTCTAGTTGAGAGCTCCTGTACCATGTCTTGGAGTTCTGATGGGTTCGTTGAAAAAATAACAATGTCATCAGCAAACCGCAAATGATTTAAATATTCACCATTTATTTTTATTCCCTTGTCATTCCAATTTATCTGCTGAAAAATCATCTGTAAAGCTGAAGTAAAAAGTTTTGGAGAAATGGTATCTCCCTGCCTCACACCTTTACCAATTTTGATAGCTTCGGTATCTTTATGTAACCGAAATTTTGCACTTGCATTTTTATACACACGTTTCACCATGTCAATGTACACTTCCTCGATGTCTGTTGATCTTAAAGAGTTGATGACTGCTGATGTTTTAATAGAGTCAAAGGCCTTCTCATAGTCAATAAATGCCACACACAATGGAAGTTCATATTCATGTGTTCTTTCAATTAATTCTCTTAATACTTGAATATGGTCCACTGTACTGAATCCACTTCGAAATCCAGCTTGTTCTCTTGGTTGAGCTGCATCTAATTTTTTCTGCAGGCGATGTGTTAGCACTTTTGTGAAGATTTTATAAATAGCAGGTAACAAGCTAATTGGTCGGTAATTTTTCAAATCCTCTTTATCACCTTTTTTATGCAAAAGAATTACTGTTGCAGAATCCCATTGGTTTGGTATGTTACCGCTGTTAAGACATTTGGTAAAGAATTTTGCAAGTATGTCTTCTACATATTCTCCAGCTTCTTTTAGGATATCTAATGTAATACCATCATCACCAGGGGCTCTTCCTTTCTTCATGCTTTTTATTGCAAATGAAACTTCTTCTTTTAAGATTTTAGGAGCTGTTCCTTCGACTATTTCGGCGTCTTCGTTTAATCCACTGTTACTTTCATATAGTTTTTTGTAGAATTCTTCAACTCTTCTAAGTATTTCTTCCCTATTTCTTGTTACGGTGCCATCCTCTCCTTTTAATGCAATGATGTGTTTCTTCCCAACAGATAAACTTCCTTTAACAACCCTAAGGCTCTTGTTATTTTCAATGTCTTCCCTTACTAACTCACAGTTGAATTTTCTTATGTCTTCTTTCATGTTTTTGCGCAAAGTTTTACAAAGTTCTACATACTCGATCCTGCAACTAGTATTTTGATTGTCCACCTTCATATCTCTTCGCCTTTTCATGAGCTGTTTCGTCTTCTCAGATAATTTGCTATTCTGCTTTTTACATGTTACACCACCAATTTCCCCAGCAGTTTCAATTATTGTCTTAACAATGTTTTCATTTGCTTCTGAGATATCAATTTCTTCAATAAGTCCTTCCAGTGCAGAAAAGCGATTTTTTAATTCCAACTTGAATGCCTCAGTATTTTCTTTTAATTTCTTTAAATCCACCCTCTTACATACTTGTTTCCTAATGAGCTTCTGTCTTCCTAATTATGGATTTAAGTGCATTTTACATCTCACCAATCGATGATCACTTCCAGTATTAAATCTGTTC
>QLNU02015360.1:99063555-99084188 GCA_006491805.2 Dysdera silvatica
TTTAGCCAGCGTGGTGAAATTATGGCTAATTCCTCCATTATGTTGACACACCAGAAACCATGGCCCCTAGTCTCCAGGTGCTGGAGTGCTCCTGATCAAGGCAGCGGTCAGTGTGGCATGAAAGCAGGGGGTGCTAAGAATCACTGGAATGGCCCAGGCTGCCGTTTGTTATTGACCTTGGCTACGTTTAATGGACGATCCCTTGCTTCTGAAGCAAAACTTCAGGAATTGGAAGAGGAACTAGACAAGATCAAATGGGACATTGTAGGACTCAGTGAAATTAGAAGAAAAGGTGAAGAGTTGGTGGAACTGAAAAGCGGACATTTGTTTTACTATAGAGGAACGGAAACTGGAAGAACAAGTGGTGTTGGCTTCTTAATCAACAAAAGAATTAAAGACTGTCTTCTGGAAGTTGAAAGTACATCAGATCGAGCAGCGAGGCTCGTTGTTCAACTAACCCAGCGATACCAACTTC
The DNA here is from genome assembly GCA_006491805.2 of Dysdera silvatica. Classification (NCBI taxonomy): domain Eukaryota; kingdom Metazoa; phylum Arthropoda; class Arachnida; order Araneae; family Dysderidae; genus Dysdera; species Dysdera silvatica. The sequence continues at coordinate 99,064,031 of QLNU02015360.1, forward strand.
AAATAGTACAGGTATATGCACCAACATCAAGCCATACCGACGAAGAGGTTGAAGAATTTTATGAAGAAATCAAAGAGTTACACACCAAAGGGAAACAACATATCAAGCTCATCATGGGGGATTTCAATGCAAGAATTGGACAACAGGAACAAGGAGAGACATCGGTTGGTAAATACGGATATGGGGAAAGGAATGAACGTGGCGATCAACTCATCGAATTTGCAGAAGCTGAAAATCTTAGCATCATGAATTCATTTTTTAAGAAGAAACCGCAAAGAAAATGGACATGGAAACACCCAAATGGGGGAACTAGCGAAATTGACTATATCCTGGCAAACAAGAAATCAATTATTGAAGATTGCAGCGTACTGAACAGATTTAATACTGGAAGTGATCATCGAATGGTGAGATGTAAAGTGCGCTTAAATACTAAATTAGAAAGACAGAAGCTCATTAGGAAACAAGTAAGTAAGAGGTTGGATTTAATGAAGCTAAAAGCAAATACCGAGGCATTTAAGTTGGAATTAAAAATCGCTTTTCTGCTTTCTGGAAGGACTTATTGATGGTGATATCTTAGAAGCAAATGAAAAACATTGTTAAGACAATAGTTGAAAACTGCTGAAATTGGTGAAGTTTAACATAATAAAAGCAAAATAGCAAATTATCCGAGAAGACGAAGCAGCTCATGAAATGGCGAAGAGATATGAATGTGGACAATTGAAATACCAGCTCCAGGATTGAGTGCATAGAACTTTGCAAAACTCTGCAAAGAAAGCGTGAAGAAGACATAAGAAAAGAAATTCAACCGTGAGCTAGTAAGGAAGGCCATTGAAAACAGCAGGAGCCTTAGGGTTGTTAAAGGAAGTTTGTCTGTTGGGAAGAAACACATCATTGCATTAAAAGGAGAGGATGGCACCGTAACAAGAAATAGGGAAGAAATACTTAGAAGAGTTGAAGAATTCTACAAAAAACTATATGAAAGTAACAGTGGATTAAACGAAGACGCCGCAATAGTCGAAGGAATAGCTCCTAAAATCTTAAAAGAAGAAGTTTCATTTGCAATAAAAAATATGAAGAAAGGAAGAGCCCCTGGTGATGATGGTATTACATTAGATATCCTAAAAGAAGCTGGAGAATATGTAGAAGACATACTTGCAAAATTCTTTACCAAATGTCTTAACAGCGGTAACATACCAAACCAATGGGATTAATTCTATTGCATAAAAAAGGTGATAAAGAGGATTTGAAAAATTACCGACCAATTAGCTTGTTACCTGCTATTTATAAAATCTTCACAAAAGTGCTAACACATCGCCTGCAGAAAAAATTAGATGCAGCTCAACCGAGAGAACAAGCTGGATTTCGAAGTGGATTCAGTACAGTGGACCATATTCAAGTATTAAGAGAATTAATTGAAAGAACACATGAATATGAACTTCCATTGTGTGTGGCATTTATTGACTATGAGAAGGCCTTTGACTCTATTAAAACGTCAGCAGTCATCAACTCTTTAAGATCAGCAGACGTCGAGGATGTGTACATTGACATGGTGAAATGTGTGTATAAAAATGCAAGTGCAAAATTTCGGTTACATAAAGATACCAAAACTATCAAACTTGGCAAAGGTGTGAGGCAGGGAGATACCATTTCTCCAAAACTTTTTACTTCAGCTTTACAGATGATTTTTCAGCAGATAAATTGGAATAACAAGGGAATAAAAATAAATGGTGAATATTTAAATCATTTGCGGTTTGCTGATGACATTGTTATTTTTTCAACGAACCCATCAGAACTCCAAGACATGGTACAGGAGCTCTCAACTAGAAGTAAAGAAGTTGGACTCAAGATGAACCTACAAAAAACTAAGATCATGTTCAATAATTTCGTAGAGGAAACAAAAATACAAGTTGACAACATTGAGCTAGAAATTGCTGATTCATATATTTACCTTGGCCAGCTGATTTCAATGGATGGCAACATTATGAAAGAACTCAACAGACGTATTAAACTTGGCTGGAGTGCATTTGGAAGAAACAGTTTTATCCTGAAGGGGAAATTGCCTTTATGTCTAAAAAGAAAAGTCTTCAACCAGTGTGTATTGCCAGTCCTCTCTTATGGATCAGAGACATGGAGTCTAACAGTTGGAGCAATACGAAAGTTACAGACAACGCAAAGGAGCATGGAGAGGTGCATGCTTGGAATAACTAGGAGAGATCGGAAAAGGAACACTTGGGTGAGAGAGCAAACTAGAGTGGAGGACATCATTGTTAAAGTAAAAGGGCTGAAATGGCGATGGGCTGGGCATATTGCAAGAAGAACTGATCAACGATGGACAACAGAAATTCTGAACTGGATTCCAAGAGACCACCGAAGACCTAGAAAACGTCCTCAAACTAGATGGGTGGATGAAATAAGAAAAGAGGTTGGGGTGACGTGGAAACGAATGGCCCAGGATAGACTTGTGTGGAAAGCATTTGGAGAGACCTTCATCCAGCAGTGGATAGATAATGGTTGAATATGATGATATATATATATACTGTGTTTTTTTTATTTAAATAAGAAAATAAACACAATTATTGTCTTTGGGACGTTTCTCAAAGCTTTCTGTTTTGGATAATTGTATTTATGCAAACTGGTATTTTAAATTAGTGGGAATAATCTTTTTCAGATTTGATATACCGTTAGAGTAAGTATCAAAACTGTTTTAAAAGCATTTATAAATAATCAATGACTTATAAAATCTTTCATATAAACTAATTTATGTAGCTATAGAGAAATGTATTTTTTTGTCTTGTAATTTTTGGTTATTGGAATCATATCACAATTCTATAACTCCATATTTTAAAAAAATAAACGTAACATGTTTTACCTGTTTTCATTTTTATTTCTTTCATAAGCATCATTGGTAATAGCGATCACAGTGGTTTCTGCACCATTCATTGTCTTATTAGCCGGGATAATTTCAGGCGTTCTGCTTTTATACTTAGATTTTCCACTTCTACTGTTTAAAGATGAAGATATAGAAGATTTGATACTCATTGTATCTTCAGTTTCACTGGCCATGCCATTTATATCGTAATAGTTACTTTTATTTTGATCATCATCGACCAATGGTTCTTCATTTTTATGAGATTTCAGAGGATTACGTTTAAAAATGCTCACTTTTCGAGTTACTTTTGCTCTTTTCTCTTCTTTTCTCAAAGTCCAGTTATCAGCACCTGGGGAGGTCGAACGAGATGCTTTAGGCTTAGCTTCTTCTGCTGCCCTCAGTCTTCCAATAGTTGTTCTAAAGTCTTTCATGAATTGGCTAAGGACGTTTTTCTCCCGCTGTGATGCTCCACTAAATGCTGGCACAGTCCTTTCAGAAAGCTTCTTTGCGACTTGTGAAGAAAGCTGCAAATATTCTTCTAAAGAGGGGTGTTCGCTTTCATCCAGACTAAACTCTTCTGGGTCGAGGTCTGTACTCAATCTGCTGTCATCGTCCTGGGTTTCATCATCTTCATCGTCGTCGTCTCCATCAATATCGTAATCTTCAATTTCTTTAATAGCCGTTGATGCTGTTATCATGCTAGAAGTAGATATTACAGATAGTTCTTCTGTACTCCTATAACTTGCTTTTGACTTTAATGATACAGGCGATTTTGTTGGTTTTCTAAAACTTGAATTCAAAGAATCATCAGACAATGATGCTTCTGTAATTGAACAATCACTGCTGTCAGCTTCACATTTTACGCGTTTTCTCGATTTCTTTGAAGACCGTTTATTATTTTTCCCCTGACTACTTGTATGAAGTGAATGGGTACTCGATGCATTTTTTAATCCTGAGGTAGATGTTGACGTCTTGCTATTTTGCATAGTGCCTTCTGAAATGCTATCTAAAAGTGGATAAAAGGAAATATGAGAAAATTATAATTCTAGCATAAGATAAAATTTTTATTATTAATACTTTTTAATAGTTTAGTTGCTTATTTGAAAAAAAAAATGTAATACACATTGATGTACTATTGAATAATGTGTTTTCCCTGTACCTACAGTACAGTTATATTTACCACATTGGTGTCTGGATTTACTGCCATCTAAAGGCGATATATTGGCAATTGTCTCTCCATAGAAGCATCATATAGGCGACTGACATCACCCCACGATACGTATGCACACAACCAAGCTTACTTGGAAGTCGAACCCAAACCCAGCAAGTTCAAAGATAGTAACTATATCCAATGGGGCGCCAAATGAATAATATAAGCAATGAAATTAAGAAAGCCACGATTCTGAACTAAGAATTATCACTAAGCTAAAACACTCATATTGTTGTTAACTATACCAATAGGGATTACAAATTTATAATAACAATGTTGCCTTCTCACCCCCGCATCTCTATTCCCTCTGTCTCTCTCTATTACATGATAATGTAGATCCATAAAGAAAATCAGTGGCAAACGCGTTAGTAAATTGAAAAAATAATTTATCCACGAAGTAGTCTTGAACATAGCTTTTAGCAAAAAGAAAATTGATACGATTTTTTCTATAATTTGAATCTGGCTTGTCCTTCAAGAGCACAAATAATGCATTTCGAAATTATAAGTTGCTATTAAAAATAACAATTCCTAAGAACACTTGTGCAAAATTAACTACATAACCACACAAAAATTTTATAGGAAAGCTAAGAGGCAATACTGTATAACAATCAAAGAAGTTAAAATGGCATAATATACCTATATAGAAAACTGTCATATATTTTCGTTTTCTAAAATCATGCATATTTTTTTCAAAGAAAGTATTTACTGGGACTTCAAGTGAATTGCTTGCCTATATGGAATTATTACCGCTATCTTTCTCGCGTATTCTATTACATTAATATTTTGTCATAACAGTAGAAGAGAAGATACTATAATAACAATCATATGGCAAATGATTTTCAATATTCATATATAAAATTACCTGCATGTGATGATGCATAATCGTCCTCATCGTCAATATGGCCCGTGATTATTGGATGTGGAGAAACTTTGCACTTAGTGTCGACGGCATTACTTCTAAAAGCGGTAGTTTCTTCTTTCTGTAATTTGTGCAACAACTGTCTCCGGGAAATTTTCCCGCTTGAAGAATTTTCACATTCTTCCATTTTTGAAATTGACTTTGGATCAGCTCCCTGAAGTTCTTTATGGTTAAAGAATTCTGGAGATTTTTCACTTGAAAAATTTCCTGAAAAATTGAAATTACAAGTTTAAATTCCAATCTGTACGTCCCGCACCATTTTATTGAACTTTTCTATAAAAATCGTGCGTACTGCACAACATTTAAACAATCAATACAAAAATAATAATATATCTATACTGTTTTAGAGTAGGTATACAAACTATCCATTTTGAAATCTCCAGAATATAATATTGTAGCCAAATTTAGAAAAAAAATTTACATTTGAATGTTTTTGCATTAAAGTTCAGATTTGCAATGCTTTATCAAATATATAAGATGTGAACTGCTCTGTTTAAACTTAATAATTTTACCAAGAATCTATCTTGGAGGCCTGGTATAAGCATTTTGGTATTCAACCCTCATCAGCTTTTTTCTATTATTGATGGTGTTGGATAACGATATGTAAAATATTGTGATTTTAGCCTTGATTTCCATAATTTTCCTTCTTCGCCAAACCTAATTCGAGCTTTAAAGCTGCATCGTATGGAAAAGATTCTCCATACATATTTAAAAGGGATTGCTTTTGTAATCCGTAATAAGTAACATACGTATATGTATGAATACAAATGTTTTGCGTATTTGCATGTATGCATGTGCATCGCCACCTACTCAAGGCGGCTTACAACAGCATGATTTAATTAAATGGTAATCATATTATAAATTATTTGACCCACCATTAATGGGTTATGTGAGAAATTACAGTGATATTCCCTATACTTAATTTTACCGAATAGTACTAAAAAAAGGCTAAGAGGCTAATGCTTCAGTATTCGAATGAAGTTATGATTTTCAAAGCCTTAATCCGAAAGAATAACATCCACGAAGTAAACTTTTGTACACCAAGGAGCCTAAAACCCGTTTTCGAGTAATTTTGTGAGTGGAGAAAAAATGAGATTAATTGAATAAAAGGATCACATGCCAAACATAAAGTAAAAAACTAGTGAAATATTTTGAATAATTTTTCTTTTGGCATTAAAGGTCTATCACGCGCAATAGCATGTTTAGGAAAAATCATTTGCAAATGAAAGATTTGTTTTATAAAAGAGGAATGATTGTTTCATAATGCATTTTAGCAAAAATTCTTTAATAGATGAGGATTTAAAACAACAATAAGGATCTTGATATAACAAAGTCGAAAATTTCATAAAAGAATTTAAGTTTTGGCACAGTTTTTAAGATATATGAAAACCTAAAATAAAAAGCGAATGGATTTCAATTCGCTCAATGCTTGTGGAACAGATGGTTTTTCGTTTGAAACACACTATTCAGCATTGAAGTTGCTTCAGTGGCAATGCATTTTCAATGTGCGATGAGGAAATTTCTTAATGTCGAGCAGTATATATTATAGAGAAAATAATTTTTTTCGGAGTTATAAAACGCAAAAACAATATACCTATTAATGTAGCTATTAACTGCGTTTAAAATAATCGCATATCATATATATTATATTATACATTCCTATATCAGCAAATTTAGATTTAGGTATAAAAACAAAGTGTTCAAATAAATTTAAGTACTTTATAAACTAAAGAATAAAATAATTTTCAAAGTTTTTGAATAAAATATTTATTCAAGTTAAAATTAAGAAAATATTAAATCACTATTATTATTATTGTTATTATTTTTTTTGGAATTTTGTAAAACTAAGGAAAGGGACAGTTACTCATTTCTCCACATCTGTAACAGCAGGTCGTAAACACAGGTCGTTGTTAGATGGCAAAGAAAGAAAAATAGGAGAAACAAAAGTAGAAGTAATTTGTAAGCAGTTCATTCGTGTTTTGCGTAATTTTCGTGGGTTTTAATTGATTGATGAGGTTAGGAGAAACTCCATTTGCTGAGTCCGTTAGCATTTGCATTTCAGCAGTGCATACGGTTATCGAACTCATTTTTTCTATGACAAAATTTGACTGACTGCTTAACTTTTCATTCTAAAACTTCACGTGAAAGAGGACTGACAACTATTAAATTGATAAATTCACCGTACCTTATCTTCAACCGAATTCGAATTTCTTGGGTTAATCATGCTACCGATAGTGCTTTTGTAGGATAATAACTCAAAGTTCCCACGCCAACAGCGATCTGAAAAATTGTAGTTATAGCTTTTACGTGACTTCACTTTGTCTCTAAATATCTCGTAAGATATTATTATCTTTCTCAGGGATAACAAAATTACTAAATAATGATCAACACACAAAGCCACTGGAGCGAGTTTTTGGTGATTTTTATGGGGAATTTATTATGCGTGATAATTCTAACACCCACGTTTTTAGCTAGAGCTTTTTGTTTTAGGAGAAAAAGAGGCATCGTTCCCGACCTGGAGTCAAACTACTGTCTCCCCGTTGAGCCTGGAATGCCTTAATCTCCAGGCCATCGAGGAGAGCAACGAAGCTACTTTTCTCCGTATACAAGGTGAATTTAATATACCGCATCTTTAAAATAGCCATCTGTTCACTGATTGGACTAGTTTCACCAATAGGCGCTAACGAGTAACTGCTTGTTTATTTTTCCGAGATACCCTTTTCATTGGTTCTATACTATCAGCAAAAGAGTAAGCCCAATTTGGCGACTTTACAAGTTATCTTCACCGTGTTATGAACAACAAAAGTAAAATTTACAGTATTCTTACGCGCGAGGATGAAAAAGTTTGTTAGAATTGGCGGCCTATCGCTATTTCTTAAATCTCTCTCTTTCTCTAATTAACAAATAATAAAAGGCTTAGAACAGCTTTTGAATATTATGTACTACAGAACTTTTAGAATCTGTCCCATTGGCCTATCCTGACGGCGGGGTGTGGATGGAGGGATTGACCTTCATTACCAAGGTTTTAAGGTAAATTTTTTAACATGGTTATATTCTGGATTGTGTTTAAAATAAACTTTACCTCCCCAACTCCAACTTCCTGGTAACGCTTATGCACCGTCCTGTAAATTTTTAATTTAGTGACCTTTTACCCTAATACAGCGTTAATAATTGTTATTATCTGATTGATGATATTACAACTAATGAGTAGTTCCGAAGTTCAGCCATTGTTCTTTTTTTATTTTTGTGGGTAGAGGGTAGGCAAGCTCCGCTCCAATCAGCGTCTTTCATAAAATTATTACAAAGTTGTAAAGCAAATTCGTAAGAACTTTCTTTACAACTTAGTAGTAGTACTTTTTATCTTTTTGTGTTTAAAAACTGCTTGGTTGGGGGGAGGGGAAGTTGGTGGGGTCATAACCCCATTGACCTTTTGTTTTCCTGTATACAATTAAATTTTGATTGTCGAAACTCTCCCCGCTTCTTAGTACACCCATAACCCCTTATAAAATGTTTGCGTACGTTACCGAAACATTGTATTTTCTTTCACTTTATCCAATAGATACACTGAACATAAGACACGTTACGAGTTCCACTGGCACAAAGTCAAGATTCCTCTTTTTCTCGTACAAAAATACGTTGCCTATTAATTACGTGTGGTGGGGGCCTGGACTTCACCCTATGTTGCCCCCTCCTATACTTCGGTCTTTATAAGAAGGCTAAATTTGAATATAATATTCAATTTTTGTTGCTTTTCTCAAGTCTTTACAGGACCTGGGGAGTGAGGGGAAGCATGTAGGCACCGGCCCCCTTGGAGACACAGACAGACAGACAGACAGAGAGACAGAGAGACAGAGAGAGACAAACATTTCATTAAATACTTCCAAATGTATCTTTGGAGCATCTGAAATTGAATTTTTAGGTTATTTGGTAATTAAAGATTAAATAAAACCCCTACCACAAAAAGTGGAAACAATTCTAAATTAAAAAGAACCAGGGACTGATAAGGAACTGCGACAGTTCTTGGGACTTGTCCATTTTTATCACCGTCATGTTATGCAAGAAGCTGATGCACAAACCATTCTTTGCAAATATATGAAAGATGCAAAGAAAAAGGACGAAAGAAAAATACAATGGACGGATCAGGCACGTGACGCCTTCAAAAATTGCAAAAAACTTTTAGCGAACGCAATGTTACGGGCTTACCTTGACCCAAATGCTCAATTAGTTTTGCGATTGGTGCATCACTAAATTAAATATCCAACAAAGGATATCAACCATTAGGGTTTTTCTCGCGCAAACTAACTCCTGCCGAAAAGAGATATAGTGCGTACGACAGGGAACTTTTGTCAATCTATGCGGTAATAAAAAAATTCAGGCACATGATTGAAGGCCGCGAATTTGTAATCTACACAGATCACAAACCCCTAACTTTTGCCTTTCGTCAGAAAACTAATAAGTGCTCTCCGAGACAAAACAGGCAATTAGATTTTATATCTCAATTTTTCACTGATATCCGTCACATAAAAGACACAGAAAACATTCTAGCCGACGCACTGTCAAGAATTGCTACAATAACGGTACCCAGTCCTACAGATTACGGCGAAATAGCAAAGGCTCGAAGCAGTGATGAAGAGCTAAAACAGTTATTAGAGAAAGAAAACTCCCTTAAATTAAAAAAGATAGTCTTGTCTAATTCTGACGTAAAATTGTATTTTAATGTATCCACAGGCAACGCTAGACCGTATATTCCCAAAAATTTTCGAACAAAAATTTTTGAAACGGTACACGGTCTGTCACATCCTGGTATTAGGGCTACAACAAAATTCATACGTAAACGATACATTTGGCGCTTAATTAACAAAGATTGCAATGCATGGGCTAAGTAATGTATGGCTTGTCAAAGATAAAAAATTTATAGACACACCTCATCGCCATTACAACCATTCGTCAAGCCATCGCTTTGATTCGACCATGTACATTTAGACATAATAGGACCAATGCCGCTATCAGAGGGCTACACTTACTGCTTTACGTGCATAGACAGATTCACACATTGGCCCGAAGCTACGCCAATAAAAGACATCGCGGCAGACATAGTAGTACAAGCTTTTGCTGCTACATGGATTTCCCGCTTTGGAGTTCCATCTAAGATAACTACCGACCAAGGAAGATAGTTTGAGTCGCACTTGTTCAAAGCTCTAACTAAGGTACTGGGATCAAAACGAATACGCACTACAGGCTTTCAACCTCAAAGTAACTGGCTTATTGAGGAGTTCCACAGACCACTTAAAATGGCAATTAAATGCCACTAAACAGAGAAATGGACTGAAGTCTTACCTATGGTGTTACTGGGACTACGTTCAGCCATCAAAGAGGACCTCAATTGTAAAATCGCAGAATTAGTGTATGGTTCGACAATTCGCCTACCAGGAGAATTTTTCGATACAACACACAGACAAGAAGAATCATCGAAATACGCAGAACACTTTAGGAGATGCATGCAACAGCTAAAATTGGTATGCACTTCCAAGAACTCCAAAAAAGCAACTTTTGTGTACAAAGACTTGAAAGAATGTACGCATGTATTCGTCAGGAAAGACACTGTTAGAAGACTACTACAACAACTTCACGATGGACCGTATCATGTGTTTTCACGAAACAACGAAGTTTATAAGTTAAACATTCGTGGAAAGACTGTGCATGTTTCCATAGACAGATTGAAACAAGCCTTTCAAACCAACACATCAGATGGTAGTTCAACTCAACTGTCGAAACGTCAACAACCAAAGAAGGGCTCTAGCACCCGGGCACCAGAGACACAAGGACAGCACAGAACTGCCCGTTTCGGTAGAAGAGTACACTTCTCACGTTATTTCGTGTCATCACGATGACACCGGGGAGGGAGTCTGCGGCTACCCAATGAGAGGGACAATTCTCTAGAAAATAAACTTGTCCAACTTCCGGGTATCGAGTACTCCAGCTCATGACTCAGACAAGGATGCCAGGCCTGCACAAAAGTTTAGACACAGAGGCAAATTATAAATAAAAGCGAGAATTTGCATTGAACTTCGCCGATATTGTATCTAAATAATCCTAGAACCAATAATAAATTGTGCAACTTAAAAGATTACCAAAAGTACTGAAACAAAATATCCCAACACCGTAATATTGGAATCTGCATGCCACAAATGTTTAGGCACATATGTCAGATTTATGCAAATTAACGGCGCGAAGTTCCCAAGTGATCGAAGGGGCGTTTCCCAGAGTTGTTATATAAGGCCTGAAATAATTTAGAATGCTTAGAACGATGCCGAAGTCAAAGCAATTTACGAATGACGAGATTTTGAAGATTTGGAGGCTGAAAACTAAAGGTAAATCTGTTACTCAAATTTCTGTTGCATTGAACCGTTCAAAGCGAGGCATTTATCGAGTGTTATCCCGGGGTGATCAGTATCAACCAAAATCACGATCTGGGAGGCCTCGAGTGACCAGCATTCGGGATGATAGACAAATACGAAGATTGGCTTCAAATGAAAGCCTGTCTGCAAATCAAATAAAAAACACGTTAGCAATGCGAGTGTCAAGAGAAACCATACGTAGAAGGATTGTAGAATGCAGGCATTTGAGATATGCAAAAATGCGCCGCAAGCCCTGCTTGCAATTACATCATAAACAAGCACGACTACAATGGGCAAGGCAGCACATATCATACAGTGACGAATGGCTGCAGGTGTTATTTAGTGATGAAAAAAAGTGGAACTTAGATGGTCCCGATGGCCTTTCGCACTACTGGCACGATCTTCGAAAACGCCCCTTAAGTCGGTTCAGCAGACGTCAAGGAGGAGGTTCAGTCATGGTTTGGGGAGCCTTTAGCTTCAATGGACAGACTTCTTTGGCGTTTTTGAATGGAAAACAAGATTCCAAGGCATACCAGGCAACTCTTGAAAGTCACCTATTACCTTTTGGCGAACTTTTATGTGGACGAAACTGGGTTTTCCAACAAGATAATGCGTCCATCCACACATCCAGGTCAACAAAAGAATGGATGAGCGCTAAAAATATTACAGTTCTCGATTGGCCTGCTCTTAGTCCTGACTGTAATCCCATCGAAAATGTATGGGGCATACTAACGAATGTTGTGTATGCCAATGGAAAGCAATATCCGTCCGTTTTAGAACTTAAAAAGGCTATAGAAGAAGCGTGGTTTAATTTTGAACCAGAAACCTTTCAAAATCTTGTGCTTTCAATGAACGACCGCGTATTTAATCTAATACGAAGTAATGGTGGCTACATTGATTATTAAAATTGTTCATTTCCTTATGCAAGTGCTAAAATTTATGTTTGTGCCTAAACTTTTGTGCCACATATTTTACTTATTTTAAGTTATATATTGCAGCAAGTTCGCTACTGATGTGATTTCTGTTCTCAAATTTTTAATTTGCATATTACATGTGTTCATACTTCGTAATATTAAAGTTCCTACTTCTTCAGTTTTAATAGTATTTTGTTATACTCAAATTTGTGTTGTGTCTAAACTTTTGTGCAGGCCTGTACAAGGATATGCTGTCGCAATATTTGATATTAGTATAACCTAGAAATAACTGTTTAGTAATGTGTTATGTGTTGTATGCAAATAAAAATTAATTCAGCTCAACCGATCTATCACACCAAAAGCCATAAGACATTAGAAGGAGAAACTGTATATAATTTTTCTATTTGTAGTGGGTATATTGGGTGAAATTCTTAACAAATCTGGAACACTATCTGACATACACAAAATAGTCAGAAAGTTCTGCCAATAATCCAAAAAGTTGCACTTTTGACTACAGCCCATATTATAGGCTTTAATTATCTGAGGCACTTAAAAAAAAGGGATTGATATAATTAAAATAAACCACATATATATATACAAAATGGACTGTAAAGTAAACTAGTAATAAGCTAATGAGTCACTAAAAATCATAAATTTAGTAAATCAAATTTGGTAGCAACTACAAAAAAACTAAACAACTATCACAACTATATTTGTGGCAATGTTTTAAAATTTTTTGTTATAATTAGATTTGTAACTTTTTCTTACCAGATTTATTTTCTATATCCAAAACTGTTATATCATTTTCCACACTAAGAGCAACATCTCTTCCTATTTCTCTCATGCGATTTATTTTTTCATACAAGTCCATTCGAAAGAGATCAAATTTTGAATAGTTGTCCCCGCTTGTCGATGGACCGCCATATTCTCTCGCTTCTTCAATTTCATCTCTTATAGGTGATTTTGCTGTAGCTGGTGCACTCATTTCCAAGCAATTATTCTTTCCGTCTGGAGGTGATGGAGCTCGTTTCTTACTTTTGGGCTTGGTTTGTCGCGGTGGAGGCAAAGGAGGTGCTAATTTTGCTTCTAACATGGCTGCCCCAAGATGAGAACCATGGATGGATTCAACTTTACTTTTTGTTCCTTTGCTCGAACCCTTACGGATAAATCTTCCAGATGTAGATTTGCGATCGTTAGTCATTTCTCTTTCCATATCCCTTTCTTTAAAATCCTGATAGAAGTAATCGTCCTCAGGAATAACAAGGAGGGTAGGCCTATAACGGAAACTGTTCAACCTATTTTTAGCTGCTGCAATCATTCCTCGAATGCGAACAAAGAATTCTTGTGATGGAGGCTGAGTCTGAGGAGACATAAAATCATGTGAAACAGTTTCTCCTTGACCTTTCTCAAAACTTGAGTTCAGGGGGCTATTTGAGGTGCGATTGCTGCTTGAAGAATTTGAAGAGATTTCCGTGTGCGAATTTGAAGAATTTGCTCCAAGCTCCATTTTAGAGTTTTCCTGTAATTTAAAAATTTATTATTAGATCAATAGAAATAGTTTTTTGAAATAAATAATGCAATTACTGATAAAAAACGAAATGTAATAAGGTTAAAAAAAAGGGATAGAGATTTACAAAATATTCAATTTTCAAAATCTCGTCTGTCTTGTAAGTTGTTCTAGCACGTGACAAACAGGGTGAGGCAAACAAAGGATTTTTCCCAACAGTTCAGTCCCAACAATTCGTTCTATTTTTTTCTATTTGCATTATGGTCTTATTTGTATCTTATCTCTGCCCTCAGGGTGTTCTTGTTCCATATTTATGTTTTTAGAAATTTCTGTTGACTAATTAAAAAGAGTGATCTAAAAAAATATGACAATATATTTCAGAGTTTTCACTTTTCTGTTATTTAGGTAATAATGAAGTATTGCTAGGTGTTCCTTTTGATTTTTAATTTATTGGGTAAGTGGATTGGTTGTTTTTTTAATCTGCACAATCAATTAGGTTTATAGCGAAAGGAATTCATTACCGATGAATCAGTTAGTGTTTTTGATCACTTTGGTATTTTCGAAGTTTTAATAGGAAATAAACTAGGATTCTTATCCTTTCATTTGGAATTTAATTAATCGTTTCAAATGATATCAGTGAGTTGAATATGTATGCAAGTGCTGTTAAAATTCTGTGATTCTACGCCTTCTTGCTTGATTTAAATAATTATGGAAGACAACATCTCAACTTCCATTTCAGCAATAACCAATTTATTGCTAAGCGTAAATTTTTTAGACATTTTAATTTTGCGCCATTTGTTTTCAAGTTGTTTAAATTATTTTCTACGTTATTTATGTACCATTTCCAATTAATTGCAGTTTATTTTTTCAAGTATTTGTGCATCCTACATGCATGGGTGCCGACGGCATAAAAATATTGGGGGGGTACAGTATACCAGTGAAAGGCAGCTTGTTGTTAAACAGGGCCGCAGCCAGCGGGTAGTCCCAAGGTCCCGTGCCCCCTCTCACAAATGTTTTTGCTACCAATACTTATTCATTAGCGAGGCTGTAAAAAATTCTTGCCTCCACAAAAAAATTTCTGGTTAAGGCCTTGTTGTTAACAACTCTTTACAGAGATAACAGACACCCACAAGGCAGTGTTTAATTTAAATGTGCTTCTGCTTGATGACGTTCACTTTACCATAAAATTAATATTCTAGTTACATTTCCAATTTCATTTTCACATGCAATGCTCCTTAATAAATTTCGTATTTATTATGCTAATAGTGATGGTGTAGACAGTCCCTTTAATTTATGTCTTTATAATGAGCTTAATGGGTCAAAAAGGTCCCTGAGCTTGCGAAATTGAAATATAGAAACTATAGTTTTAGTTGTAACGTTATTAAAAACATTCCGTTTGAAAGTTGAAATAATAACACGTCAATGAAAACGCTGCCATGCAGAAAAGAGAGCTATATAATACAATCCAACAAAAGGTATAATTACATCAAATAAATGACAAAGTGCATTTTTTTTATTTCGCACTAAATACACTACGCCGAAAAATATAACCGCATTCCTTAGATTAAAAAAAAAAGAAAAGAAAGAGAAAATATTTTAAACTTTGAACGACGTTACCTATTATAATTTTTTTTTTGAAATTAGGGGGGGGGAGATGGAATCCTAATACCAACATTGGGGACGGGTCTCCCTGTCCCCCCGTTTACGGCGGACAAACATAAGACGCAAATTATCAACAAACAGATCTCAACAAACAGGTCAAATTATCAACAGACAGATGATATTTAAGATACACTTAAACTCATACTCTTCATCAACAATTTAATAACGAACTATCTAAAACAATCTAATGTAATGTGTTTTCATTATAAGGGCATAAAGTACGATGGCGAACATTAATACGTGGAAAAAGAAGAGCACGTTTTAAGGCAAATATTTTAATTGTAATTTTGTACATTTTGTGATGACACCTATTTATAAATATGTATATAGATGCATAACATCGATAGGAACGTACACGCGATATTCCTTGTTTCTATCACTTTTCAACTATGCGCCTACATATACGCGACTACATGTGTTTACTATTAAATCATGACTATGAAGCCAAGTCGAATCTTCCATTTAGATGAACTCTATGAATATGTACATGCAATACCTTATGTGTTTATTTCTTAATTATATTTTAAGTATAAATTAAAAAATGTTCAGCATATAAATTTTTTAACACATGGATAAAAAGTTTGCATAAGCCCAAGCATATCTTTAACAAACTATGGTTCAGTGTTTCAATAAAGGAAAAAGTGCTTTATACATGATATTATAATGAAAACCCTTAAAAAATCCGCATAAAATAGTTAATAAAATTTTGGTTAACGTCATTAAAATATGAAATTTTCATTCATTTTATTAAAATAAAATTTAGATTCTTTTGCTATATGAAAAATTTCTGAAAATCAATTTAGAATCATGTATGTTGTTGTACTCAATTCAAAACGTATTTGGTCGTCACACAATGCCTTTAGATTATTTGAAAATCGAATTTCTTTGCCCTGAATGATGAATACATGCATGCATGCTTACCGATTGTGTCATAAAAGTTTCGGAACAGAACCCATATTTCAGAAAAGAATTAGGTAACAATCAGAGCCCGATTAACCAGTATGTTAATTAGGCTGTAGCCCAGGGCGCGAGGTTTCAGGGAGAGCAAAAGTTTGAAAAAAAGAAAATAAGATTTTTTTTCCAGAGTTAACAAAATGCAATTTTAAGTAATCAGACACTTGGTCAGAGTAATTGTTTAGTGAACAATTATCCTAAAATAAATTAAAACGTTTTGTGTTTAATTCAGGGCCGTCAGGAAGTGGGTATTTGCCTCCCTCTGACGGCTCTGCAGTCTATTGAGGTATTTTCTGAAGAGCGCATTCAATTACAGCATTTTTTTAAAGACAACCAGCAGCCAGAAGCCAACTACTCGATCTGAAGTCAAAAACTTTTTGTCAATGTTAAAAACTTGTAACGTAGAAACAGAGAAGGAGCAAGGGCGGTGCGACCGATACCATTGCACCGAGCGCCAAGCCAAGGGGACGCTCAAATGGCCTAACGACACAAAACATTTTATAAAAATTTATTATACTAAATTTTTAAAATTTAAAATGTTTTAAACTTTATTTAAATTTTTAATAAATTCATTATCCTTTTATTATTATCCCTTATTTAATGCTTGTATAAATTATTCTTTACTATAATGTTTTAATTAAGTTAGTGTTTAAGAAAGTGAAGAAGCTATTTTCCAACAAAACCACAATATAATATTCTAAGTAAGAAATAAGGAAAGTAAAATTACATTAAAATGGATGAACTTATTTGACTGTACAGAGGACATTCCAGCTTATTGAAATTCGTATAAGGCCTTGATTTTTATATTAAAACAATTTAATTTTTGGCTCATCAGAAAAAGTACTTGTTGTTTAGTTGCATATTATTTGTCGTAAGGAAGTTTTAATTGTTATCGTGGCTTTCCGTCTTGTAATAATATTCAATAGCCTAAAATCCTGTAAGACAACTCCCCCCAAAAAAAACCCTGCACTGCAAAACGAATTATTTTGAAAACAGTTAATATTTAGCGGGAGAGGGGTAGCCAAATTTCGGGTTTGCACTGGATGCCATGTGAGCTATACCCGTCTCTTCATGGAATCAATTTTCCCGAATCTGAAAATTGCTTTGCGCATTTTTCTAACTATGGCGATCAGTGGCGTAGCTAGATACTTTGCCACCCAAGGCGAGTGATTCTCATTGATATAATTGTTGTGCCTGTCATTGTTTTTTAAAGGCTAATTGCCGCTCCCACCCGAATTGTGGCGCCCCTAGCTACGTCATTGATGGCGGCCACCAACTGCAGCGGCGAAAGATCGTTTTCTGTTTCAAAGAGAGTGAAAAATTATTTGAAGTTAACTCCGAACCAAGAGAAATTCATTGCTCTTACACTTTTGTTCACTGAGAGCAATTTCCGTAACAGTTCATTTTTAATGAAATAGTGGAAAAGTTTGCTGATCCTAAGGCAGGAAAAAAATTTGAAATAAAATGTCGATTACATAAAAGGTTAAACACTGGTAAAATAGCAATGAAAAAGATCACTCAAGCTTTCGGACGCATCAGCAGCAGTCCTTCATCAGGAGTAATGACGATGTTATGTTTCTGTCTCTTTTTTATACTTGAAATTTCTGGAAAACCCTTCATCAGAGTAGTCCCGCAGAATGGGAAAACCCAATGAGAACCAATGGGAGGCCTCCAATAGAATCATGGAAGAACCCCAATAGGGACCAATGAGAAACCCACACTGCGGGTTACCTAATTTGGGGATGTCTCATACATTTCAGAGTAAGAGTTGTTTATAAGTTTCTGGAAGTGGTTGTGATGTATTAATGGCTTTCCCGTGTAGTTTGTAAGTTTCCCAAGATTCTAAGAAGAGTCTACTATTCTTGTTTGTGATGTGACGGTGTAGTATTTTTGTTGAGTCCCAGTCGGGTTCGTGTCCGTGTTGTAAAGCGTGTTCTGCCAGACGTGAGGCTATGTCTCCTTTCGCGAGTGCTTGTTTGTGTTCTTTTCTTCTTGTTTTGATCATTCTTTTTGTTTGTCCTATGTAATGTTTGTTGCAGTCTTTGCATGGTATTTGGTATACGGCGCCTGTGAGATCTTCTGGTGGAACTGAATCTTTAACTTTTGTAAGTTTTTTTTTTAAGTGTTGTGACGGGGGGAATAGAATATTTTGATATTTGCTTCCTTGAGGATGTGAGAGATTGTTGCTTTGTCTTCACCGAATTTTAACATTAAATTCTGGAAAAGATACGTCGACGACACGTTTGTTATACTTAAAACTAATACACTCCAAAGCTTCTTCCATTACCTTAATAACTTAAACTCACATATAAAATTCACATACGAAACAGAACAGAACAATAAACTCCCTTTCCTAGACGTTCTTGTACACAGATCTCACGATAACTCAATCTTCACCTCAGTTTACCGTAAACCCACACATACAGACAGATATCTCGATTTTAAATCGCATCATCCAACATGCCACAAAGCTTCCGTTGTTAAAACATTAAGTCTTAGAGCGAATTCTCACTGCAGTAATGAAACACTTTCAAACACAGAAACAAAACACATACACACGGCACTTAAAAATAATGGATACCCTAAACGATTCATTCTCAGAAACTGTAGACCCAATAGTACATCTTTAAACAATACATCTCACACCCGCATATCTATTCCATATATTCACGGCATTTCCGAAACAATCTCTCGCATCCTTAAAGAGGCAAATATCCAAACATTCTATTCCCCTGTCACAACACTTCGCAAACAACTTACAAAAGTTAAAGACCCAGTTCCACCAGAAGATCTCACAGGCGCCATATACCAAATACCATGCAAAGACTGCAACAAACATTACATAGGACAAACAAAAAGAATGATCAAAACAAGAAAAAAAGAACACAAACAAGCACTCGCGAAAGGAGACATAGCCTCACGTCTGGCAGAACACGCTTTACAACACGGACACGAACCCGACTGGGACTCAACAAAAATACTACACCGTCACATCACAAACAAGAATAGTAGACTCTTCTTAGAATCTTGGGAAACTTACAAACTACACGGGAAAGCCATTAATACATCACAACCACTTCCAGAAACTTACAAACAACCCTTAATCTGAAATGTATGAGACACCTCCAAATTAGGTAGCCCGCGGTATGGGTTTCTCATTGGTCCCTATTGGGGTTCTTCCATGATTCTATTGGAAGCCTCCCATTGGTTCTCATTGGGATTTCCCATTCTGCGGGACTACTCTGATGAAGGGTTTTCCAGAAATTTCAAGTATAAAAAAGAGACAGAAACATAACATCGTCATTACTCCTGATGAAGGACTGCTGCTGACTTTTCCGAAAGCTTGGGTGATCTTTTTCATTGCTATTTTACCAGTGTTTAACATTTTTATGTAATAAACATTAAATAATAATATTAACTTATATTGAAGTATTATCTCTTCATGGTATATAATAAATCAAATTCAATTTTATTGAAATAAATTTTAATTTTAGCAAAAAATAAAAGCCTATAGAACACTGGTATTTAAATGGAAAGCATGACGTCTAGCTTTCTTCTCGGCAAAACATCTGATTATATCATCGTATATATACTGATTTTATTATATCAGAGTCAATGTACACAATTTTGCCGCCCTAGTTTATAGCCTAGTATAACCGCATTGGGAAATACGGCACTGAGTGTAACATGATGATTTTCACTTCATGTTAATCACTCATCAGGTT
>QLNU02015360.1:99084288-99105183 GCA_006491805.2 Dysdera silvatica
GACATTGTATACATAATGAAAAACGTCAAATTAAAGGAAAACAAAAATACATACTGTTGCCTAATATATAAAGAGAAATTATATACAAATATTTGTTGCCAGATAAGAAAAGCGACATTGTGTAGTGTATATTTGGAAATCGTTAAGTAAAAGGAAATATAGAAATAAAATACAGGGTACCAGGGAGGAAATTACATAAAAAGGTTAAACACTGGTAAAATAGCAATGAAAAAGATCACTCAAGCTTTCGGACGCATCAGCAGCAGTCCTTCATCAGGAGTAATGACGATGTTATGTTTCTGTCTCTTTTTTATACTTGAAATTTCTGGAAAACCCTTCATCAGAGTAGTCCCGCAGAATGGAAAAACCCAATGGGAACCAATGGGAGGCCTCCAATAGAATCATGGAAGAACCCCAATGGGAACCAATGAGAAACCTGTACTGTGGGGTACCTAATGTTGGGAAATCCCATATATTTCAGAGTAAGAGTTGTTTGTAAGTTTCTGGAAGTGGTTGTGATGTATTAATGGCTTTCCCATGTAGTTTGTAAGTTTCCCAAGATTCTAAGAAGAGTCTACTATTCTCGTTTGTGATGTGACGGTGTAGTATTTTTGTTGAGTTCCAGTCAGGTTCGTGTCCGTGTTGTAAAGCGTGTTCTGCCAGACGTGAGGCTATGTCTCCTTTCGCGCGTGCTTGTTTGTGTTCTTTTCTTCTTGTTTTGATCATTCTTTGTTTGTCCTATGTACGTTTATAGAATGTCGATACTAAGCGCGTTATTCACAATTTGGATTAAGAAGAAATTTAATGAAAAATTATTTTTGTTTTCAGAAGCCGATGTGTCGTCACCGTATAACATGTTACTAAACAAAAAATTTTACATATGGCATAAAAATAAAAGAAACTACAAAATAGAAAATTTGCTTAATATATTTATTACATTATATTTTTATTTACGACGAGTATTTGAATAAAACGTGCTGATAGAGGAACGCATCTGGGATTTTATTTCGGAAGAGAGGCTGAATTTAATTCTTAGTGCTTCAATGGATCTTTACATTTGCTTTAACTTTTCCATTTGGTGATGGCTATAGCACCCCCTCCCACACACAAAAGTAGTTGTAATTTAGTTCGTACTAAATTAAACGCAGTACACCCTTACAAGCTTTCGTTCCATAAAAATCCAATAAATTAATCAATCAATTAATCTTACTAAATTAGAATAAAGTAATATATGTGTTATAGAGATTATTAAATATCACTAATGTTAAATCTCAGGAGCTAGGTGGGGGGCACTTCAAACGTATTAGCTTAGGGCGGCTAGGACCCTTAATCGGGCTTTGGCAACACCTCCTACATATGATTATGTACGAGGTGTTGGCTTTGGTAACAATGTTCAAGGAAGTCGCATTACGTCATGGGGAATATGTTCTGAACGCACATGGTCGCAAAAGTGATTCCGCGAAATTCTGCTAGGTGGCAGGGCGGCGTATCTTAATACGCTTTCTGTCCCTGTGGCGGATTTTCTCATGGTGAAAATGGATGTGAAATTCGAATAGCGAATGCACATTATGTTTCGTGCAAAGTTAAGGAAGACAGCGGCTGAAACATGAAATCTTTTCCAATAGGCATATGGTTACCAGGCCTTATCAAGGGGCCGAGTATTGTAATGTTAAAAGATGAATGTTAGAGTTGGCGAAAGACAATCCAAGGTCTGGACGGTTGACAACACAGCGCATACTGCTGATAAGTTTGTTTGTTTGTTTTTTGGTTTTACGGCTCAAAGACTACAGTGGTCATGCTGCGCCGGGACCTACAGTTTTCCGAGGAATCCGAACCTCTTAAGGCCTGGGGAACCAAACCCCGGACTACAGTGAGCAGTGCGATCTTTTACGAGATGCTGACAATTTAGATCGCATATGGATTATCGGGCAGCATGGGCTTTCTCAGGGGCGGACTGGGTCCTCTCAAAGGGCGCATACCTTGGATTATCGGAGGGCGCGAGTCCTATAGCCCATGAGGGCGCACCGGCGGCTCAGTCTGCCCCTGGGCTTTCTTAGACCAAGAAGTCTTTACCCATTGCTGCCCAAGCGGATCAATTTAGTATTTTAAAATACAACGACATATACTTTTGATTTGCAATTGTAATTTCTTATCCTAAATAAAGTTTGTGTTGCGTCAAGAACAGACTACGAGATTGCCATTGTAATTAGTTATAATTAAGAAAATTACTTTTACCTAGAAACTTAAGAAATTGCCGTAAATATGGTTATTTGGCACGATTTGGCATGATGTTTGAAACATAAAAAATGTATGAATTACCATTATCGCTAGAATTATCACCAAGCAGGAACCATTGTGAAACCTACCCGATATAAGATTTTATTTTATATAGAAATAAGATACAAAGTACCAGGGAAGAAATTTACATACAAAAAGTTAAACACTGGTAAAATAGCAAATGAAAAAGATCACCCAAGCTTTTGGACGCGTCAGAAGCAGTCCTTTATCAGGGACAATGTATATTGTCAGCATATAGACATTATATAAAAATAACAGTAGAATTTGAACCAACGGTTCTTAGAATTTCCAGAGGCATAAAAAATATATTGTAATATTACAATAAATATGTTTTTTAAAAATTGTATGGCATTCCGCAAGTCAGTAGTTGAAGGTTTGTAACGAATTTTCAGGAAAAATATTATAATGATACGATAATAATATAATAAGTTCGATAATAATATAATAAGTTTGATATTAATTAAATAAGTTCGATATTAATTAAATAAGTTCGATAACAATGTAATAAGTTCGATAGTACTGTAATAAGTTCGATAATAATATAATGAGTTCGATAAAGACATCTGTAATATATATAGCCAGAACTATCTTATTAACCATTGACATCTTCAAAAAGACATGAGCATCCCACCACGTCAAAAAATTTGAGAAACACTAACATAGAGAAAACAAGTGTGTTTGTTTTCACTGTTCTTTCGCCCATTAAAAATGGCAGTTATATTTTAATGTATACTTTTAGCGAACCAAATAAGTAAAAAACATAAGATGCAAATTATCAACAAACAGATATCCTTGCTATTTAAGATACACTTAAACTCATACTCTTCATCAACGATTTAATAACGAACTATCTGAAGCAATTTAATATAAGGTGTTTTCATTGTAAGGGCATAAAATACGATGGCGATACATGGAAAAAGAAGAGCATGTTTTAAGGGAAATATTTTAATTGTAATTTTGTACATTTTGTGATGATACCTATTTATAAATATGTATATAGATGCATAACGTCGATAGGAACGTACACGCTATTTTACTTGTTTCCATCACTTTTCAACTTTGAAGTACACAATCCGAAACTATGATATCTATATATCTATTACTAAGGAAAGTAGAAAAAAGAAGACGAAGAAGAAGAATAGCTACGGAAGGACAAAAAATAATTGGGTAACTATAGCAAAGCAGAGCAAGAACAAAACAAAACAAAACAAAAAAACACGTTTCAGGGTGACATGAGTGACCTGTCAAGAAGCAAAACAAAAGCACAACAATCTATTGCAGGATCACGTTGCCAGTAGTCGACCTAGAAATTTTCAGCACGCAAACTCAGGTGGACACACCTGAAATGTATCACTACGTGTTCGTGTACGTCTAACATATCTCAGTGAGAAGTAGAATCCGGCTTTTACAGTTTTGTTTTCAAGATTATTTTTAACAAGTCTGAGTTTGAAAACAAAACTTAAATTTTACAAAAATTTAATTTTAATTTGAAATGTGAATTTAATTTTTTTTTGTTTTTCCCCTTTCTTATCTCTGTCTCATTCAACACATACGGACACATGAACGATCCATAAAATTCACGTTTAGGCTAATTTAAAATGTTTTATTTTTCTCATTAAGTGTGATGCATAAATACAGTTTAAATATTATCTCATCAATTAGATTCGCTAGTACTATTGGGTTTTATATCATTGTTTCTATCGAAGAAAGATAATTAGGGGAAATATTATGGTAAAAAAAGAGGTGATTTTAATCACTATATGATTTACTTGTTATCACAGTACATTTTTCTTTAGTTCTTACACTGTACTTGCATTGTACTTATGTTTCATTTTAGTTCTGCTATGTGAATGGAAATGCGTTAATTGTGTATTCTATATGCGTCTCAGTTATTGTATAATATATATAATATTATGCATTACTTTACAGCATTTAATAGACGGTTGAAAATAAAACTAAGGTTGAAACTAAATTTTGTTATTATAAAACAGACAATTTTGGATACATTTTCCATACTCAGGAATTAATTTTCATTTCGTTTTGATGTGCTTCTTTGCATGTGTATATTGTCACTTTAATTTACTTTTGAATTTTTTTTCCTGTTTACAATTTGCTGAAAACTTGTGCACAAGTAAGTCGAAACGCAAAACTAAAATTAAAATTTCAGTACTGGAAATATACCTAAAATATGTACTTATAATAATTTTCGCTACATAAATGCTTTTGTGAAATCTTATTATATTGTTTCAAAGTTTTGTCTATTTTCACTGAGTAAAAGTTTCCATATTCAAAGCTGAATAAGACGTATAAAACGATCTATTATAGTTTTAAAAATCACCTTTATTGTTGACTTGTGTGATGTTAATTCCGCTTCTTGTACCAGATTATTTATGTATGCACTTCTAACCTGAAATCATATATGCAGCATAATTAGACACTAGATTCTAGATAGAACTAGACCGTCTTTCTTCAAATGCTATAAACAAAAACTAAATATTAATTTTGAATAAAACTAATTTCATTCCAATTACCTGTGAATTTGTCCTGTCATCTTCGTCTCCAGACTCAATAATACCTGGAGATGGTGCTAAGCCTTGCCTGGAACCCCGTCGCCTTCCCTTTCTTACTTTGAGATAAATTAGAACAGCTCCAACATAAATCAGACCCAAAATACCTAGACACAGACCAACTATAATGTAATTGTTCTTATTTGATGTGATTTCTGCAACTTCTGGTTCCAATCCTGGTGCCCATCCTATCCTAAGAGCAGCACATGGTTCAAAAGTACCATTTGTTATTTCTCCTTCACACATCAATCTAATGAGAACTAAATGCTGCTGTAGACGTCTTCTGTCCTCGTCGTCACCAAGCCACTAAATAAAATCAAAATACGGGATAAAAACGATCTTCATTTTAAATTCAAATTTAGAAGCAATAACTAACCGGCATATCAGTCAAAAAAGTTTATTAGCAGTTAAAATGTTCAATAACGAATGTATCATTCTCTCTAATCTTCCCCATTTGTATAGTTTATTCATTAAAAATCATATTGAAGCCTAATATATATAATATAATTAATATTTTTTTGGTAAAAATAATCTAGAACACAGTTTTTAAAGCTACCTAATCTCCACCCACTCTTATTGCATTTTATAGACCCAAATACTTAAATATAAGGAATAAGTCGAACCTCGTTAACATGAACATTCAGGTGACAAAAAGCTGCTCCGGTTAAAAGTAGTTCACGTAATTCAGAAAAAATCGTAGTACTATTAATATGGAATTTAACGGTGATTCATTAAACAGTTCATGTTAAAAATAACTCGCGTTAAACTGTTCAGGTTAATGAGGTTTGACTGTATGTGATTATTCCTTTTATATTTTGTATCAAAATTTACTTCACTGATGCGAAGTGAAAGGTTTCAACAAAAATATTTACATCGATGTGATGCTAGGTTTAAATGATAAGTAAAACTCAGGGCCATATCCACATATAAACATGTAACGTTGGATTCAAATGATAAGTAATAAATAAAAATGGCCAATAAAAAAAGACATACTTGTAAGAAGGTTTTGTTTCCATCATAATAGACCCCGAAAATATGAGACGGTGTCCTTATGGGTTGCCATCCATGAGACGTCATCAGCAGTGAAGTCTTGACATTGCAGGACAGATGGCGAGATGTGGCCGTCCTTGCAATTCCTGTAATAAACTCTGATCTGTTAGAACGAGCAAAACGTAATGGAGTTTCGGAAAATTGTTCATTCTCGAAACTAATAAGCTGAAAGCATTGCATCAGTTTTCTTCGCCTTTCAAAATAAGGGCAACCAGCCCATCTGCTTACCTCCATCAAATGTTACTTTAGAACGGAAAATGGAACACTTTTCCTGATTGTATTATGCACGTAAAATATATTTTTACTGAACCGCTATAGTCAATGAAGATAGCCGTGGCATATGAAAATCATTCTTTGTGTGATATATGCAATAATATTAATATGAACAGTGGCGCCGACTTCGTGGGTTCGAGACACTTTTTGAACCCTCAATAATTTTGTTGTGCTCTCGCTTTCGCTTTCTTTTTGGTTTTACGGCTCAAAGACTACAGTGGTCATGCTGCGCCGGGACCTACTATTTTCCGAGGAATCCGAACCTCTTAAGGCCTAGGGAACCAAACCCCGGACTACAGTGAGCAGTGCGATCTTTATGAGATCTCTGAGTAAGCGTTCTTTTTTCACTGTTGGGAGTGATTAGGGAGAGATTAGCGGCGCACTAGGAGAACGCGTTACCACACTGCGCCACCGCAGGGCAATTTTGTTGTGAGTTCCTCTTAACCCCTAATCTTATTGCTTTTGGGAAAATATGTGTACGGAAATATATGCACAAAGCTTTTCGTCATCAATTCTTCAAGATTTTCATTATTTATACCCTGTTCACTGCACCTTTTATAAAAGAAAATTCTTCATTTTGTCTGGGTTCATAGAAAATACAAAAGTTTAGTCTCTAGTCCTGCATCCTGCATAGAGAGACGAGGACCTTTAGAGATCATAGTAATAAAGGCAAAGATATGGTCCAGTGTTGACCCACCCAATCTTTCAACAGCTGGAGGGGTACACAATTTTTTTTACTTTTACTTTGTTTTGCCTCCCTGCACCTGGGGAATTTAGCTTTTATTTTAGTCAACTTCTTTATGAGAGATGGAGATGGGGAGGGAGGGGGATTGTTGGATACATCTGAGTATTTTGGCAGCAATCGTAAAACTATAAAGGGTGTATGCATTTAGGGGGCATTAAATAATTATCTAGAGAAAAAATATCTTTCTTTAATAACCTATAATTTGCTTCATTTTAACATTTCAGGTGTCTTATTGTACCAGATAATCTGATAATGAAATTTAAATTATACTTGAATCCTTTGAAATGTGTGCCGGTTATTCGATTTAAAATTTTTGGAACTCACAATAATTTTTCGAGTCAGCGCCTATGAATATGAATGTGCAAGTTGTGAACTTGTTTTTCGTCCATTACACAATTTTTTATAGTATACCCTAGAAACTGATGTTCAAGAGAAGTTCAGATGGACTGTCTTTACAAAGATGCTTCGTCCGCTGTACGTCCTGCTTCTACCACCATCCCAAGTTCAAAGTCCATTAGCTCACTCGTTTCTCCCCATTCTTGCTACGGTTTTATGCCTACCTAATACTATAAAAGCTGTTCTGCCTCATTTATATATATATAAAAAAAATGATTATGTGACTTGCAACGTAGTCAAACTCATTTACATGCGCTGCATGGATGTACCTAATAGAGTGGAATATCGGTATATGTCAGTTTTAGTAATATGCAGTTAAGCCTAGACTAAAAGTTGCGCAGATTTGCATTTATCTTCCGACATGAACTTCATTACGAAAACGCAAATTGCATTACTTAATTTCGAAGATTTAAGGGTTGTAATTCCACAAATCTGTTGGACAGATAATTATGACTGTAAAATATTTTTTGTGGGATTATAACACATGTCAGTAACGTGAAGAGCAACATTAAGATGTGTTTATGAAATAAATGAAATCAAACCATACACATATTGCCAATGGTAATAGCAAGAAAATAAAAATAGTACAAAAACATCCAAATTAAATTAAATTCGTAGCGAGTCATGCTGCATTTAAAGCGAATAGCAAGTTCTTTCAAATCATTTCTAAATATTTTTTCTTATTTTAGTCCATTTTCCGCAAGACACGATTTTTATTTCGTATTACCATGTAGTATACTGAAAGGTAGCAAACCCGTGTAAGATTAAAAAGCAAACAAACGACAGAACTTTAATAGCAAGAGTACTTATAAGATATAAATAATAATCTGTTTAATTGATTGTTATACTGATTACGAATTTCATTAAAAATTGAAAAACGGAATTAAACACTGTTTCAATTAGTCTTAGATCTTCTGATAATTTATACAAGTATAACTCCAAATCATATAGAAATCTGACGTTTATCTTTGTGAATGATGATCGACAGCCGACAGGTAACATGCAGTATATACAGATAATGGGAAAATGATGGAATTACTGAGCTATCAGATGGCGTTATCGCTAGCTGCAATATGGTGTCTACCCTGTAGTAACCACGAAAGAAGTTGATATGCAAATGTACTTCCAGCATTCCTATGAACGTGAGTGTAAAAGCAAATGGAGATCCTTTGCCGTTTATTATACGTTAGAATGGAATTCAGGAGGATTTTGGTGATATTGAAAGAGGTGTTATTGTTGGAGTGAGGCTGGCAGAAGCACCTCTGAACAGAACATTTGAAATTACAAATGTTATTCGAGGAACAATCTCAAAGTTCATGTTAGCGTAACAGTCTACGAGAAAAATTTTATCAGCCAGAAGTAATGGCGGGGTAAAATCCTTGCTGCAAGTGGGGAACGTTTGATATTTAGTGTGCTGTACCTAGAAAAATAGGCTGGACACTGCTGAGAAATTGTGTGAAAATTTTAACCCAGTCGTGGAAGTCCATTTCAATAAAAGCTGTGTGTCGGGAATTGCACAAATTTAGATTTCACGAACGGTTTGTCCTACACGAGCCTTTGATCGCTCCCAACAATGCACGTCGTCCTATAACTGGCGGATCCAGGTGGGGGAGGGGCAATGGCGCGATCTCCCTTTGAGCCAGGATTTCATCATGGAAAATGAATTGGAAAGTACAGGAAACTGCTAAAAATCGGAATCGGAAATAAATCGCCCCCTCCCCCAAATTAAAAGATTTCTGGATTCCGCCATTGAATTCTATCCAATTGAAAAACCACAAGTAGCATACTACACAGTAATGGAGAGTTGTCATATGGTCTGACGAATACACGTGTATTATGTTTTCTTCAAATGGATGACTATATATGTGTGACGGCAGCGAAGACAACGTATCACCCAGAGCGTTTACTTCCGACTGTGAAAGAGTTTGATGGTTATGTGATGGTGTGGAGTATATTTTCATGGCATAGTTTAGGTCCATTTGTTGAATCGGAAAGAAAAGGGGATGCCGCATGTTATCTTTCAATCATAAGTGATCATAATAATGCAATTTCTTCCTGATAACATTCGGTGCCACGTAGCAACAAGATGATTCCCCCATTCATCTAGCTAATGTGATCATTATAATTTGCAGCACATGACGATGAGATGACCTATCAGCTATGGCCACTCACCAGACTTAAACTTCACAGAACAATTATTTCAGGGCGAGCCCTAAGTAAACATTTTCTACTTTCGAGGCGAAGCGAAATAGGTTTGGTTTCCGTCGAACGAATGATGTAAAATCCTTACTCTTCGGTTATGAGCAATGTCTGATATTTTCTCTCAAAGAATACAAGCTTTATTTAACGCCCACGGTAAACCAAGACCCTATTAATAAAAAACTGTAAGTGTTTTAATTTTTTTGTCCATTATATGTAAAATGATATAAAAATGGGATGAAAATATCCAATCATTGTTACACCTTTTAATTAACGTGGTTTATTTGGCAGTTGGTAAGATCGTATTGTACTTACAAATTCATGAATAATTATTGCTTTTTATGAATATTCTCCAAGTTACAATTTTTGATTCGCATGCTTAGAAGTTTTATCTAATTGTATTATTGTTCAAAAGTTATGAACCATGAACTGAAGAGAATCTATGATTGCATCACTGCACGAATTGATTGATTCGAGCAGGTTTGAAACATCTGTAACTGACTTACTCTGGTATTTTGTTCATCTTAGCTAACCATTTAATGACTCCAAAAAATATAAAAAGCTTTTAGATATAGGAAATTTAAAGATGGGAGAAGAGATTTTCAAAATGCGAAAATTGTAGAGCAGGTTATCTTGAAATTCTGGGGTTTAATAAAGAAATTGGTCTAGTACATATAGAACACCTTAGTCAAGATGAACCATAGGAATAATATATACTTAAGGTTTTTTTTCAAATATATTACTTTTCTTTAATGTTCATTTAATCAAAGACAATCAAATGATAAAGTAAAAGAAATTAGAAAGTTTTTAAATCATTTTTAAATGAGTAACATATACCAGAACCATTTGTTTAACTAGAAACAATTGCTCAACAAACAGCTAAAAAATACAGTGCTTTCACTATTTTTCCAATGCTGTTTTTTCTGATATTAAAATATGCAAACTGCCAAATTACCAAACAGCTCTTATACCAGTAAACTGCACAATTTGGATTCACGAATGCGTATGTACATGCGGCACTGTTGAGAATTGCAAAATTATTCGTAGAATTGAGATAAAAAATTATATTATTTTGAAATAGATAATATAGATAATTCCCAATTTTCTACCTTATGACAATAGTATGAAGCAGTTGATTGCCTTTTCTTGTTCAAAAGAGTATGTAGAGTGATAGAATTATTTGCTAGTAAGAAATTTGATTTCACATCTAATAAAATTGTTCAAACTCCCAAATCTCTGTTTTTGCACGGTCTTGGTTCTTTAAATTAACATTAACTAAGATATTGGGTGTCATTCTTTCATCATATAAGGTATTTTATTTTGTAACGAAGCCTCGAGCACCATCTTCCTTTCAAAAATAAATAAAGTTAACTGCATGTGTTAACATAATGTGCAAATAAATTTACCGATATTCAAAAATATTTATCTATTCTGAATCATACTATTTGTTCTGCGTTAAATATGCAGAATACGTGTATCTAAAGCCACATCAGTGACCTAAATATTTATTAGGTAAAAAATTTCCTAACACCTAAATTGCATTTCCCCATTCAATTTCATTTAGTATATCATCCGCTACCTTTCCCAAAAGACTTTTTGAATCAAGTGTAAGAGTCTTCATCCTACTGATTTGATTTCGTCATCTTACTTCATTTTTTGCTTTCTTTTCCTTCAAATTTGGAGCACAGATACACGATTACAGTTAAATTTAAAAATTAATACAGTATTGAGAAGTGTGCTGAAGGTGGGGGACAGGAAAAAAGCCGACAAAAGAGGCTTGATGAGTCCTGGCTACCCAAATCATGTATAATGAAGAAGGTTTAAAATTTATGCTGAAAATATAGTTTCACGTTTGCAAATTATAATTTCGTTCCTCAAATATTATTGATAATAATATTTTATACAATGAATAATGCCAACAATTTTGTGTATAATGATGGTATTACTTTTTATTAAAGAATTATATATTATACATTTATAAAGTTATATAATTATTATATATAAAGCTAATTTTACTTATAACTGTACATTCATACAAGTATTTTTTGAGTGTTTAATTCTATATTAAAAAAATCGTAAATAGAAAAACAAAATTTAATTTTTTATTTCAATTAAAAATTAATGCAAATTTAAAATAAAACTTTTTTTGTTGTACTTTTTGAAATATTATCATTACCAGAAATGCGTTCATGTGCAAGTTTACAAAGAACTTCATATAAAATATTAGACTTTATCTGATTTCAGTGTCCCAAATTTCGTAATATGTAAATTGTTTTAACATGAAATAAGAGCTGCATCGAAGTTGATAGAAATATTCACAATTTAATGAATTTGTTTATATGATGTTGGGACTTTGGTTGTCCATTAGAGGAATATTTTCAAGTACTGTTTAGAAGCTTACAGAAATCTGGTCTGCACGCTCAGACGTTATTGAACGGATTTTATTTATGAATTAGAAAAACAATTACATATACACTCAACTCCCGATTTTCCGTCGGTGGAGTATCTGCGCTCAAAAATTAAAAACATTAAAAAAGTAAGCGTGATTGATCGTTGAATATAACATACTTCTGCATCACAAAAATTACCGATTAGTTCTGATGCTGATACTCAAGGAATGAAAGTACTGTATATAAAATTTAATTCTGTTTAAATTCTTGACTTCCTTTCAAACTATAGTTTATTAATTTGCTTTGAAAGGAACTATGAATCCCAAAAGTGTATGTGTGTGGTGAGGAAGCGTATTTAACATACTGACAGATGATCAACTGCGTTTTCACATAATATATAATAGTCTGAGGGCTTTTTAACGTCCCAGATCACTATGGGAAAAATTTTCTCATGGTTGTGTGAGAGGACGTTCCAGCAACATCTGACAAAAACTATCCTATCCAAATAAAATCTTAAAATAATTTTATTTTATTTTTACCTAGAGCTTCATGCTTTTCCAGACAATATACGTTTAAGCCAGAGGATAGGTTTCGAAATTTTATTTATTGCTCAA
Organism: Dysdera silvatica; assembly: GCA_006491805.2. Lineage (NCBI taxonomy): Eukaryota > Metazoa > Arthropoda > Arachnida > Araneae > Dysderidae > Dysdera > Dysdera silvatica. Next base: position 99,096,821 of record QLNU02015360.1, read on the forward strand.
AATTTCGACTATTATTTTTCGATTTCCCGATTATCCGTGAATTCGATTATCCGCGATATTCGTATCACACATTACTGTAGATAATCGAGAGTTGACTATCGTTGATGCCAATCACAAAATATAAAATACTGGTACAAAAAACAAACAAACAAACACAATGCTGTTCCCAAATACCATAAATAAAATAATTCAAATGAAAATAATAAAATGAAACAACTAAAAATATAACGATTATTCAAGTTGTACCTTTTAAGTTACTTTAGGGGCAACCGTCACTGTACATAGATTAAATGTTAATTAAACAATGCAAATGCATTTGAATGGCTTTCATAATATTTATATTGTACTTTTAAATTATCTTTTAAAACCATTTCTTGTTTAAAAATACAACCCTGAGTTTCTGCAAGTGTTTTTTTAAGTGTTTTTAACGTTATCCTGATGATATTTCTATAAATATAGTATTTAGATACTTATTAAATATACTTTACGTTTTTACATGTAATGACATGTCAATGTTCTGTCTATAACCTTAATCTCTTACAGTGTTTAATCGAGATTGTATAGACGTAAATGCTGTTTTTAAGTTTATTTCCCAAAGGTGTTCATACAATCAACCGAGACAAAATAAACAGCTTAACATGGTATTCTAACCACACCCAACATTTCCAATCGGAAATCGAATCAGCTACTATAGCAACAAGGATACTGCTGACTGTAGTGCGCTATTTGATAAGGATTTGTTGAAAATTCAAAGTATAATAGAACTCTTACTATCCAAAATAAAGAGGGCGAACCACATTTCGGATAAGGAAAACGTATATTTAAGATAGTCTGGAAATTCAATATTCATTGCAAAGAAACTGCGTACCACAGTCATTTAAAATACGTTTACTTAGGTAAACGTAAAAGAAAACGTTTAGAAAACTTAAAAACTAAACAACTATAGTGATGTTGAAAATTGCAATATATATATATATATATATATATATATATATATAAAAAATGGTGGTGTAATGGGTGGTTATGAACCATGTTTATTATTAAAATATCAAGATAATTGTCTACTTGCTCTACCATGTTCATTTTTATGTATTCGTATTATTGTTCATTAATCACTTAAAATAAAGTTGTAAAAAATAATTAAGGTTTTATTTGCTTCTTGGAAATAGATATTCCCATAGCTTTACGTGTGTATATATATGTACGTACACACGAAAATTTTTGTACATGACCAATATTTACCATTTATATTGATTTCTCCCTTAAGGCCGGAGTACATTAGAAAACAAATATGAGCGATTTTTTCGAAAAGGTTGGTCAATGTGTACTAAATAATTAAAATGAGGAAAAAATTGCAGCCGGTCATTTTGATGAACTCGGATTTTGATTATGTGAAGTTCGGATAATCGGAGTTCTAACGTACATCAAAATCCAACATTATCGTTATATAATTTTTCTGCTTGATTCAGTATGCCTATATTTGAAATAATAGTTAAAACTCATTAAGATTACCAAATAATGCTTTGCTATTAAAATAAGAACACTTCTTTAGAAGGCAAATACTGACTCGCACTCCCAACCCCTACTTCGATTCAAAGTAATAAAGAATAGCTTGGAAGTAAATAACTGTGGGATAAATATTCAATTCGGGCTATTGAACTTCACAGTGAGGTTCAGTTTAGGTGACAACCGCACCTCTATAGAACGTTATCCCAAAACTTATCACTCCAAGTTAGAAAAATAATTGTGAACATATTTCTCAAAGTGCCAAAAAGGAAAATAGTTGAAGCAAACTGTTCTCTTCCGGACTTCACTAATTTTAGGGTACCTAAATGTCAAAAGGAGATTAGTTTGTCAAGGGGCCCTTTAAAGGGACTGAACTGTCTCCTAGAAACCTTTCACGGTAAATGTGTTCCTTCCCATAATTATAAAAGCAAGTAAAATGGGATGTAATGGTGTTATAAGTGGGTACGACCATAGACGATCGCTGCTACGATTTATGAATTATTCCTTAGAGAAAGTTTCAGCATTACTTAATGCATAATTATCGTCTTAGCTTGAACCATTCCACCTTTTGTGACACTGAAAAGTCACTGATAGGACTTTCATTCACAATAGTAGGTTGTATGTATAATACTAAATAAAAAAGCTGGATTATGCCTATTTCAGGCACCTCTTCAAAAACTGAGATATATTAGGCCCCGAGTCCTATAATGGTTAAAAATATACAAAGAATACAAGCAAGATTCTCATCGTATAAAGTTTTGCATACTGTATATATATGACCTTTATTTAACTTCTGAATCTTCTTTCTTTAATGCATATTTTATTTTGTCCTCCAAAACCTATTAAAATGGAATTATTATCATAGCTTATTAGTTAAAAGTGAAATATGGTAGATAATTTTATGTGTATTTAGAACTGAAGGCCTAGGTCTCGCAAACAAGTACAATACTTAACACTACGCCCCTCTGCCCTGATTCAAACCTAATACAAGCTAATAAACACGAAATTACGAAATTTATTTATTGAACGGATTTGGTTTTCAAAACATTATTTTAGATTTTAGTTAAACAAAAAAAAATTATACTACAGGAAAAATTTCCGTTTTTTAATAATTAGTTTCATTTACACACATTATTAATTTTTATACATAATCACACAATGGCATAATTATATATAAAATAAAAGTAATATCTCTAGTCATATCATAGTGTAATGAATTTTTCAATTAATTTTCACTATTAAATAAATTAATCTTCGATTTTTATTTAAGAAAATTGTAGTACTTATCAGTATCAGTATCTTCTCTGGAATTCTGTTTCCTTATTACGTTTCCGTAATGGAATATTTATCAAGTGAAAAAAGAAGAAATACCCCTAAACTTGCCCCATGAACAAAGCACACCGCATTTTTAGATATTTCAAACATGATGGATGATCAGTCATTTCAGTTCCTTTACGCAAAATAAAAGGCAAACGAGAAAAATTAGTTGGAAATTCATTATAAATTACTAATTGAAAAGTAATTTTCTTTGTTTAAGTAGTAAGATATTATTACCCTTCACAGGGATAACACAATTGACAATTTTGGCAATTGTGTTATCCCTGTGAAGGGTAATAATATCTTACAACTTAATATACGGAGAAAAATGCGTTTGTTCTTGTTCTCATTCGTCTAGTAGGTCAAGACACCGCGGGCTCAACGCGGGGACCCTGGTTCGAATCTGGGATGAGGACGGCGTCTCTTTTTCTCCTAAACAAAAATAGCTCTAGTTTGAGCTACTAATACGTGGGTGTCAAATTTATTTGTAATAAAAAATCCTCCACGAAAAACTCACAAAAATCTCGCCCCGGTGGCTTTGTGTGTTGACCAATATTTGGCAATTGTGTTATCCCTGTGAAAGATAATAATATCTTACAACTTAATATACGGAGAAAAAAGCAATTGTTCCTGTTCTCATTTGTCTAGTAGGTCAAGACACCGCCAGCTCAACGCAGAGACCCTGGTTCGAATCCAGGATGGGGAAAGCGTCTCTTTTTCTCCAAAACAAAAAAGCTCTAGTTTGAGCTATAATACGTGGGTGTCAAATTTATTTGTAATTTGTTTAAGTAATCCGTTTATTTTGGGCAGTCTTGAAAAATGTAATTAAAAGACAAAATTAAAAAATATTTACAAAAGTCTGAGCGTTTTAATAATTTCCCTTTATAAAAAGACAAAAATAAAATTTATTGTTATCTGTAATTATATATTGTATATATACACCCTTGTGCAAATTAATTGAAACAAACAATGAATTTAGTAGTTTAATATATCAAACTCACATGTACAAAATTTACCTATACATATATTAGTAACGGATATGACTCTATTTTTAAACACAGTTTGACATGGAGTCTAATGATTTCGAACAGTCACTGCTGATTTTCCGATCCATGTACCACACTTGAATGAGAGCCTGAATGAGCTTCTCCATAGTAGTCCATAGTCGAAGGCGACTTTTGCATGAAGCTCACAAATTGTCAACATGATTTACGTCCGGAGAATTCCCTGGCCAAATTCCCTATATCGAAAGTGGTGAATTTCTTCACCACTTTCCATGTGTGGCAGGAGGCTAGGTCCGGCTATAATAATCCAGTACCGTCAGAATACCTCGTTTTCAGCTCTGGAAAAATTCTTTTTGGTAGGATCTCAATATATTGTGACGAGCGCACCATTTCTTCTATTAGCTGCAGGCTTCTAACACCACAATAACTTAAACATCCTCAAAAGATCTTCTTTTGTAGGTACTTGACAGACTGGTCGATGTGTCAATCACGAAGCTTCTCTCCCTGTGACCTTCGAACATGCTGACTTCGCTGACTCTCTACAAAGAAATGGTTTTCGTCGTTGAAGAGGACTTTTCGCCACTGGTCTCTCGTCCGTTCCTTATACTTTTTTTTCCCATTTATAACGCTTTTGTTTGATTGTTGTGGTTAAAAGCTGTCCCTTGGCAGGTTTTTTGGCTTTTCGTCCGACTGCAATAAGGAGCCTACTAACTGCAGAGGAACTGATTTCAATTCCTTTCTCCTTCGAATCCATTTTCAATGCGTCGCTTGTCTTGCGGGGATCCTTTTTGCTTTGCCAAAGCAAGTAAGCGTCATCTCTAGGAGTTAATTTCTTCTTACGACCACACCTTCCTTTATATTTAGGAGATTTTATGCTTCAAGTTGATGACATGGCTGACAATTGCGAAACTCACACCAACCACTGATGCGATCTCTCGATACGTTTTAGCTGTGTGTTCGTGCAGAGTTATGATCTTCATACGTTTCCTAGGTATTACCTACATCTCGAACAGCAGTCGAATCACATCTGGACAGGTTTTTAATATCTGATGAAATACTGCAGCTGCTTACATAATGATTGCACCAGCCAATGAACACTATGGTGGTCGGGCAGATTTCTAAAATCTGATGAATACAGTAGCGGTTGAAGTAGTGATTGCATCAGTAGACAAAACAAATGATCTGACTTTTCGTGTTTCTTTCGAGTACACGATTATGAGTAATACAGGAAACGAGCTTTGTTTCAATTAATTTGCACAAGGGTATAGTATAAATTTTCTAACAAACAACAATAATCTCATTGATAAAAATTAGGAAATATATAGATAGTATTCCAGTGGATTCCTAGCCACTGCGATGTATATGAAAATGAAATTGCTGATGAATTGGCGAAGATAGTAGCAAAGAGACCTTCAACCTAACAACTCAATTCCACTTCGAAATACAAAAAGACCAATTTGTGCAGCAATAAATTAATTAAAGAGTTCTCAAATATGAAGACGCAGCGGCCAAAAAAAAAGTTTTACTAAATAACAAGACATGGTACTCAATGTTCCTCCAAGAGAGATAGGAGTGGCATATTTAAAATCCTAACTAAATTTGATTATCTATAAAAACACTTACAGAAAATTGGAGTGGTGAAGCCATCTCTCTGTCCCTATTGTCAAGGCGAAGGAATAACTGGAGAGCAACTTAGATTTTGTGACTTTTTATCTTGTGAGTATCAGCGTAGAGTTTTCAAAATTATTAGAGAGGGGGGCGGGCAAGAACGTATTGTGAACACTTGCATTGTGAACATATTGTGAACACTTGCATTGTGAACATATTGTATACATGCATTTCAATATATGTAAAATTTCAATTTATTTCAAATTATTTGGAGGGTCTCAGGCCCTAAAGGGTCCCATATAAAGCCTGTGCTTATGAGACAGTTACTTTTCTTGTGAAATATTAATTTTACTAGTTTTATCGAGACTCTTGTTTACGTTAGACTGTCCAATGTCATATGGTCGACAGGTTCGACAGGCCACGAACACAACCATCGCTTTAACTTTTTTGACGCTCGTATCATCCACCAACCTCATTCACCACTTGAACTGGACTTCGCCGAAGCTTTCTTCATTAACATGTTTCGTGATTCCATTGTGAATGACCACAGCTCAACTCCTTCCTTCAGCTCAGCTTGGCGAAATGTACTCCACCTAACTCCTTCTGATATTAATCCATAGTCCCGCCATAATTGCCACCTCTACTAACAGACAGCCAACTTTTCCACAATTTGGTAATTTCTGGGAAGAGTGGCCGCACTACAAAAACCACGTAGTACTTGACTTCCTACTTTTGGAAGTCAACATTTCACTTAATAACTCAACTCTAGTTACATCCGCGAATCAACCTCGTTTGTTGACGATATTCCACGTGTTCACTCCCGAAGAAGGGCGAACTTTTATCGCCCGAAACGCGTAGCTCGAACTCAATCTTGACATAAATACGCTTCTAAAACGTTGTTTTTTGTGTCTTATTTATATTGCGTATTGTTTCGTCGAATATTTCCACGTAGGTTCGAGACTGCTGTATGATTAAAAAAAATGTTTCCCCCGTCCTCAAAACTTTCATAATATTTAGCAATATGCGCAATTTTTATTAACGATCATTGAGTAATATAGGTAAAATTTGTGTAAGTATAAGCTTTCCCACAATATTTATATCATAATTATATTTTGCATTATAGTAAAATGTTAGTTTTTGCATAAAAACGTACTTAATAAGAAACTGCCACTAAAATAACACAGCACTACAGTTCTAAACTCTTTGCTTTATTATTTATTCTTATCAGTTCATACGATTTTATTAATGATTTCAATTATGACCAAGGCCCTTTTATATGGCTCCCCATTCAAGCTTACGATGGGTTAAGCGACATAATGGGACATAACGTAGCGATATAATATATTGACTTAAAGCAACGGCAGAATTTTTGCGCGTGGATTAATTGATAATTTTTAATTTCTTAATTTGATATTCGTCAATCGGAATAAGGGAAATAAATTATAGACTAAGAATAACTGAAACTTAGTATTGCTTTTTAAACTTTCAAATTAGTCCCTTATGTCAGTTATATGAATACACGAATGCATACAAATAGTATTAAAACATTACATTCATCTTCAATTGAAAAATGCAATGACTCCCTAAATGGGTAAATATAAAAAGGCTCTTTTTTTAATTTTCAAGTATCTTTTATAATTTATATAGGGAATTATTATTTAATCTGCAATGTTTTTCCTGTAATGAATAAATACAAATAATCCCCTTTACTGAACGGTTGACAAATATTATTATGTAAATTACAGTAATATTAGCGACAGCAAATTGAAATTTTATGTAAAATTTTGATTAATTGATATGTGGCTCAAGACAGCAATGGCTATATTTCACTAAGCAAAGGCATTTTTATAACCTTAAACGTAATATAAAGTTTTAAAAATCGAAACTTTACTATTTTTTTCTGTTCAAAAATTGTATGGAATTATTATTTCATTTATAAGAAGAACGTTCGACTTATAATACTAGTCGCATATGAAAATTAAGACAATTCTATTGTCGTTACTCACTTGAGCCCCCATCCCAAATTTCACTTTGAAATCTTAATAGGTATCACTGACTGTAATATACTGCGTGCGTATTCTCACTACCCTAACACATATGCATCTGAGAACCCTAAGAATCATTGGCATATCACAACATTACAATTTTCGTCAATTATAAAAAAGAGGAAGAACTTACCAGAAACTGTAAGATGAGCTCCTGGATAGACCAACTGTCCTGTCATTGGCAAAAACACAAGAGGAATGCGCTCGACTGCAAACGGACGAACAAACATAGCGACAGGACATTCTGTAAATAATTATTGATATTACTCTGAAGTTTAACAAACAAGTGCCTCTAAAATTGAAAAGAAAATTCATAATTTTTCAAATTCACTTTATCGGTATTTTCGTCTTAATTAATATGCTAGTTCAAATTTGTTCTATTTATTATTGCTCTTGAACTAAATTTGTAATAAAATCATTTTTGCTTTTAATCTGCAATTCATATTTTATGTTTTTGAAAAGCTACAACGCAATATTTACGATTCCCCTGTGGTGGCGCAGTAGTAACCCGTTTTACTGCCAAGCGGCGAACGATCTACGGTTGATTCCAGCAGGGGCACCTAGAGGTTACCATTTGTTCCACGGATCCGCCCTACTGAGTTTGATTACCTATGCGAAAGAGGTTCCGATTCGAAAAACTGTAAGGAGATCTTGTGCAGCATGACCTTATCTGTCCTTTGTTAAAACACAAAAAGAAAGATATAGGCAGTTATAAGAACTTGATAAGGAAATGAGAAAAAAAATTAAATGTGTTATAAAACGATGCTGCATTTTTGTATAAAAATCATGTGTATGGATCATATATAATTTTATCGAATTCTTCATGATTCTGCAATAATATAGAATAACATTTAAAATATTTCATATTAAATAATATGGAAAC